>SJYX01000218.1:229531-239935 GCA_006410675.1 Oreotragus oreotragus
GCGGTAGTTTGAGCATTCTTTTGCATTGCCATTCTTTGGAACTGGAATGAAAACTGACCTTTTCCAGTCCTGTAGCCACCGCTGAGTTTTCCAAATTTGCTGGCATATTGAGTGCAGCACTTTTACAGCATCATCTTTCAGGATTTGAAACAGCTCAACTGGAATTCCATGACCTCCACTAGCTTTGTTCGTAGTGATGCTTTC
Organism: Oreotragus oreotragus; assembly: GCA_006410675.1. Lineage (NCBI taxonomy): Eukaryota > Metazoa > Chordata > Mammalia > Artiodactyla > Bovidae > Oreotragus > Oreotragus oreotragus. The sequence goes on from SJYX01000218.1 coordinate 229,736, forward strand.
TAAGGCCCACTTGACTTCACATTCCAAGATGTCTGGCTCTAGATTAGTGATCACAACATCATGATTATCTGGGTCATGAAGATCTCTTTTGTATAGTTCTTCTGTGTATTCTTGCCACCTCTTCTTAATATCTTCTGCTTCTGTTAGGTCCATACCATTTCTGTCCTTTATCGAGCCCATCTTTGCATGAAAAGTTCCCTTGGAATCTCTAATTTTCTTGAAGAGATCTCTAGTCTTTCCCATTCTGTTCTTTTCCTCTATTTCTTTGCACTGATCCCTGAAGAAGTCTTTCTTATCTCTTCTTGCTATTCTTTGGAACTCTGCATTCAGATGCTTATATCTTTGCTTTTCACCTCTTTTCTCTTCACAGCTATTTGTAAGGCCTCCCCAGACAGCCATTTTGGTTTTTTGCATATCTTTTCCATGGGGATGGTCTTGATCCCTGTCTCCCATACAATGTCACGAACCTCATTCCATAGTTCATCAGGCACTCTATCTATCAGATCTAGGCCCTTAAATCTATTCCTCACTTCCACTGTATAATCATAAGGGATACGATTTAGGTCATACCTGAATGGTTTAGCGGTTTTCCCTACTTTTTTCAATTTAAGTCTGAATTTGGTAATAAGGAGTTCATGATCTGAGCCACAGTCAGCTCCTGGTCTTGTTTTTGTTGACTGTATAGAGCTTCTCCATCTTTGGCTACATAGAATATAATCAATCTGATTTCGGTCAGGTATAACTTTCACATGTTAAAATATGTCTATGCATTCTGTATTTCTACATTATTATTTACTTATATTTTCATTTAAAAATCAACTCTTTTTTAAAAAAATACTTTTAAACATTTAAAAAAAGAACAAGAAAAAAAATCTTTAATGCTACATCAGTTCAGTTCAGTTCAGTTCAGTCATTCAGTCATGTCCAACTCTTTGCGACCCCATGAATTGCAGCATGCCAGGCCTCCCTGTCCATCACCAACTCCCAGAGTTCACTCAAACTGACATCCATCAAGTTGGTGATGCCATCCAGCCATCTCATCCTCTGTCATCCCCTTCTCCTCCTGCCCTCAATCCCTCCCAGCATCAGAGTCTTTTCCAATGAGTCAACTCTTCGCACGAGGTGGCCAAAGTACTGGAGTTTCAACTTTAGCATCATTCCTTCCAAAGTACACCCAGGAGTGATCTCCTCTAGAATGGACTGGTTGGATCTCCTTGCAGTCCAAAGGACCCCTCAAGAGTCTTCTCCAACACCACAGTTCAAAGGCAACAATTCTTCGGCGCTCAGCCTTCTTCACAGTCTAACTCTCATATCCATACCTGACTTCTGGAAAAACTATAGCCTTGACTAGACGGACTTTTGTTGGCAAAGTAATGTCTCTGCTTTTGAATATGCTATCTAGGTTGGTTATAACTTTCCTTTCAAGAAGTAAGCGTCTTTTAATTTCATGACTACAATCCCCATCTGCAGTGATTTGGGAGCCCAAAATAATAAAGTCAGCCACTGTTTACACTGTTTTCCCATCTATTTTCCATGAAGTGATGGGACCAAATGCTACATAAATGCCTCCAAAGACTTAGTATGAGAACTTCTCCCTCTTTTAAATGAGAGATTGAAAGTATTAGGTGTTATAAGTGTAATTAATGCTAAACTAAGTCCCTGTCCATCACCAACCCCCAGAGTTCACTCAGACTCACGTCCATCGAGTCAGTGATGCCATCCAGCCATCTCATCCTCGGTCATCCCCTTCTCCTCCTGCCCCCAATCCCTCCCAGCACCAGAGTCTTTTCCAATGAGTCAACTCTTCGTATGGGGTGTCCAAAGTACTGGAGTTTCAGCTTCAGCATCATTCCCTCCAAAGAAATCCCAGGGCTGATCTCCTTCAGAATGGACTGGTTGGATCTCCTTGCAGTCCAAGGGACTCTCAAGAGTCTTCAACACCACAGTTCAAAAGCATCAATTCTCCGGGAGTTGGTGATGGACGAGGAGGCCTGGCATGCTGCGATTCATGGGGTTGCAGAGTCAGACATGACTGAGCGACTGAACTGAATTGAACTGAAGTCTTTCTTTTGAACTAATCAGAAGAATAAAAAGAAAATTCAAAAAGAATGATTTACTATCTGTCTTAAAGTTCTTTAAAGCTTACGATCATATCAAACAGAAGGAGGAGTCCTGCACGATAATCTCCTGCCGCTCACCTCGAGAGACAATTTATTGCCCTCGGTTGTATCTAGATATGCTGTGATAACAACAGCAAGTTCATTTCGCTACAAAACAACTACATAGGGAGGTCTCTGCAACAGGAAGCTTCTCCAAAGCCGGTGTCTGATAGAGACAACAATAGTTAAGGGAAGCGTCTGATGGAGGGAAGAGACAAGCTGACTTCCAAAGTCACGTAATAAAGGGTGGAAAACTAGTCCAATACAAGACCCAAGGCTCTTTTAAAACAAATGGAATTCCCACTCCAGTACTCTTGCCTGGAAAATCCCATGGATGGAGGAGCCTGGTGGGCTATAGTCCGTGGGTTTGCTAAGAGTCGGACACGACTGAAGCAACTTAGCAGCAGCAGCATGCAAATGCTTCAGTATATGAGGGAGGTAGATACTGTTGGGAGAAGGCAATGGCACCCCACTCCAGTACTCTTGCCTGGAAAATCCTATGGACAGAGGAACCTGGTAGGCTGCAGTCCATGGGGTCGCTAAGAGTTGGACACGACTGAGCGAATTCCCTTTCACTTTTCACTTGCATGCAGTGGAGAAGGAAATGGTACCCCACTCCAGTGTTCTTTCCTGGAGAATCCCAGGGACGGGGGAGCCTGGTGGGCTGCCGTCTCTGGGGTCGCACAGAGTCGGACACGACTGAAGCGACTTAGTAGCAGCAGCAGCAGCAGGAATTAAGAATTAAGGTAGAGAGTCCCCTGGTGGTTCAGTGAAGAGTCTGCCTTGCGATGCAGGGGACAGGGTTCGATCTCTGGATGGGGAACTAAGATCCCACACGCCACAGGGCAACTAAGTTCATGTGCTGTAATGAAAGACACAAGGAAGACCCCACATGCCACCTGCCACAGCCTAAATAAATAAATATTGCTTTTAAAAAAGCATTAAGGTATAATAAGGCTACACTTAAGGCCAGAATTTAGAAGAAAAATTTGCGAACTCTATCATAGGTTCCTGCAGATTTCGTAAATTATAAATATATTTTAAAATCTATATTTTTATCTTCATAAAAGTTCCAGTTAATAATTTCATAGATGCCATATCTTCAAGCACCCTAGGTATAAAGCTATGCTACAATTTTTAACAAAAGGAAGGTCTGATTCATTTAAAAAACCTAACTCAGTACTGGCATCAGTAGTTGAGAATTTCCTGCAGGCCGACCCAGCTGCAAGTTTAGAAAAACACGGCTGTTCTCCATCCTGACTCCAGGGACCCTCACACCAGCACCCACTGAAGTACGTGTGTGCCAAAACGCTTCAGGAGTGTCCAACTCTTTGTGACCCTGTGGACTGTAGCCCACCAGGCTCTTCTGTCCAGGCAAGCACACTGGAGTCAGTTGCCATGCCTTCCTTCAGGGGATCTTTCTGACCCAGGGATCGAACCCATGTCTCCTGCAGCTCCTGCACTGCAGGCAGATTCTTTACCTCTGAGCCACAGGGGAAGCCCCACCCACTGAAGTGACACAGCAGGATTTCTACTGTCATTCTGCCTTTCTCTACCCTATGACTATGGCCAGTATATTTAAGAACCTATCAACTGAATTGACTATTATCCAGGAAAATAAAAGCTTCATATTTCTTGTTTATAATTTGTCTGGTTGAATTTCAACTATGAATATTAGTCATCTTCATCATTTAGTGGCATTTGTAGCATCCATATGTGTTGAAGACTTTGTTTAAAGACTTTTTAAAACTTGTACTAATTAATATCTATAGGAACAAGCCTAGACTTACTCTTTAAATAAATAAAAAAGCACTAGCCAACGCTAGGATTTTTTTTTTTTTCCTAACAGTTGATGCTAAAGCTGAAACTCCAGTACTTTGGCCACCTCATGCAGAGAGTTGACTCATTGGAAAAGACTCTGATGCTGGGAGGGATTGGGGGCAGGAGGAGAAGGGGACGACCGAGGATGAGATGGCTGGACGGCATCACGGACTCGATGGACATGAGTCTGAGTGAACTCCGGGAGATGGTGATGGACAGGGAGGCCTGGCGTGCTGCGATTCATGGGGTCGCAAAGAGTCGGACACGACTGAGCGACTGAACTGAAAATTATTATAATTACTCAACAACAGAGGAATGAATGAAAGCCATAATTCAATTTAAGTAAATGTAGAACACAGGCAGTTACCTGAGAACAAATGTGCCAGTGGGGAGATGGGTACATTCAGCCTAACTAGAAAGTATACTATCTGGAGCCTCGCCTACAGAATAGGTCCCTTGGGTGAAAAGGCACAGGCCCTAAAAGTGCTGAGGGAGGCCATACTGAGGTCTGGAAGACAACGCCGACATGGGGGAGGCCCTGAGACGAAGACAAGGTTCATGACACAGAACTGCAGCAGCGGCCAAGTGTAAAGGTCCACAAGCCTCGCCTACAGAATAGGTCCCTAAAGTGCTGAGGGAGGCCATACTGAGGTCTGGAAGACAACGCCGACATGGTGGAGGCCCTGAGACGAAGACAAGGTTCATGACACAGAACTGCAGCAGCGGCCAAGTGTAAAAGTCCAAAAACATGGAGCCGTCTGAAGCCTTAACCGCAGTGAAGCCAGTTGCTGTCCTAAGGATGCGCACAGTCTGCAGAGTGTCCTCTAGCGTCCAAAGGCTGTCACTGCATGTCAAACAGAGATCTTTCTCCCGTCACAACCAGATCAGCAGTCCCTGCCCACAGCCTAATACTTGGTAGTCCACCTGGTGACTAGTTTTCAAGTTTCCACATGGTTTTCCACTCAATCTTGATATCAGTAAGCAAATCAAACAATGGAATTGAAAGCATCCTGATGTAGTGACCGAAAGGAGGCAACTGAGCAACCAAGAGTATGGTCTGGAGACTGACAGCCTGGGAGGGTAAACCTTGCAGGTAAACCTTGCTCACTTTGCAATCATGCACGAATGAAATCATCTTCTTGCTTCTCAGTGGACACATCTATCAAGTAGGGATAACAACTTTATCACCCCATAGAATAATAATCCTGCATCCGGGCTCAGTCGTTTCAGTTGTGTCTGACTCTTTGCTGCTTTATGGACGGCAGCCCACCAGGCTCTTAGAATGAAATCATCTTCTTGCTTCTCAGTGGACACATCTATCAAGCAGGGATAACAACTTTATCACCCCATAGAATAATAATCCTGCATCCGGGCTCAGTCGTTTCAGTTGTGTCTGACTCTTTGCTGCTTTATGGACGGCAGCCCACCAGGCTCTTCTGTCCATGGGATTCTCCAGGCAGGAATACTGGAGTGGGTTGCCATGCCCTCCTCCAAGGGATCTTCCCTGGAGATCAAACCTGCATCTCTTATGTCTCCTACATGGACGGATGGCTTCTTTACAACTAGCACCGCTAGAAAACCCATAATAATCCTAGGAAGCAATAGTAGTTAGTAGTTTGTCGCTCAGTCGTGTCCAACTCTTTGCGACCCCATGGACTGTAGCCTACCAGGCTCCTCCCTCCATGGGATTCTCCAGGCAAGAGTACTGGAGTGGGTTGCCATTTCCTTCACCAGGGGATCTTCCCGATCCAGGGATCAAACCCGGGTCTCCCGCATTGCAGGCAGACGCTTTAACCTCTGAGCCACCAGGGAAGCAATAAATGTTATTAATGAAATCTGAGCCACTCTACCTCAGAATGTTTTTCTTATATTATTTGTTCTATTCTTAAAGCCACTTTCAGCATGTGCTTGCCAATATTATTTGCAGCCATTATCCTTCTGATAACACTGTTATAAAGCAGTGTTTCAATTATAATCCAGTCTTCCAATGGGCTAGATTTTAGTGTGCTACAAACTGTTCAGTTACATAAATCATCCAACTCACTAGTTATACAAAGGAGAAAATCAAGGCCCAAAGAGATCAAATGTCTTATCTCAGGTCACACAGCTGGCAGAGCTGGGACTGTCTAAAACTCAATGTGCCTGGCCCCCAGTCCAGTGCCCCTTTTATCATATAATTCATCTCATCTTATTCTCCATCCATAAAAGTCAGCACAAATCACAGTCCAAATCAGAGGGAGCAGAGATACCAACTATTTCTGCAACACATCTTCCAGATGTGACAAAAAACTAACCACTTTTTAAAGGCAGGTAGTGGATTAGCCACAAGGTTACAAAGAAAAGATATTGGAAAAACTACTATGAAAGCAAAAGGACAGTCAGCTCATGGACAGCTATACAATCTATGGAATTCTCCAGGCCAAAATACTGGAATGAGTAGCCTTTCCCTTCTCCTGGGGATCTTCCCAACCCAGAGATCAAACCCAAGTCTCCCACATTGCAGGCAGATTCTTTTCCAACTGTGCCACAAGGGAAGCCCAAGAATACTGGAGTGGGTAGACTATCCCTTCTCCAGTGGATCTTCCCAACCCCAGGAATCAAACCAGGGTCTCCTGCTTTGCAGGCGGATTCTTTACCAACTGATCTATCAGGGAAGCCCCAGCTCAATAATGTCTGAAATTCATTGATCAGACCTTGATACACAGAAAAATATAAACAAATGGAGCAACCATTTTAATGTGCTTTACTTACTAACCAACCCATGATGATTTCTCTACCTGCTTCCCTGTCCTTAGTCCAGCCCTGGGGTTTAACACCCTAGCCCTACTAATGCTAGTTCTTTCATTAGAACCAGGCTATCGTCCTGCCTCCCCTCCAATTTACATCCTGCTCTCTCTTCTTGAGTCCAGAGAGTGAGGAATAGAAAGATGATATTTAGTATTGCTCTGGAACTATATTTTGGAGAAGGAAATGGCAACCCACTCCAGTACTCTCGCCTGGAAAATCCCATGGACAAAGGAACCTGGTAGCTACAGTCCATTACATAGATCTTCAGATGGAAAATTCATTGTCATTCAGGTCTCAACTGGATGTCACCTTCTCCTCAGATGAGTTTTTTCTCATGATAACCTAAAGCAGCCCATTATCATCTTATCACATTATCCAATTTTATTTTATTCTAGTACTAGTTAGTACCTTCTGGGATCTTTTTCGTTAATTTTTGTACTTACTTCTTCCCATTTCCTCCAGTTAAAATGCATACTGTTAGATACCTTGACTGTCAGCATGTAAAGGATGTAAAGCAGTGTCTGAGAATAAGTACTCAGCACATGTTAGCTGAGCATTGCCTATGTTTACATTGTTAATTTCAAAGCCAAGATTAAAGTTCAGATGTCTATCCACCAATTCTTTTCACTGCATTATGACTTCTAAATGACTTTATCTTTGAATATAATAAATTTGAAAATGTGCTACTTACTTTGCCCATATTGATCTCTACCTACCTCTTCCTTTAAATTAAAATTATACTTATCTCTTAAGGTTTGTTTTATTTTCACCATGGTGCTTTTTTAAAATCACACAATCAAATTTACTCAATCCTTTCTCAGTAATACTATAACAACTTCATTACATTTCATTTTTGAAACTTATCTTGTTTTTTACCTGGTTCTACTGAGTCTTAGCTTTTTACTACCTCTTCCTTTAAATTAAAATTATACTTATCTCTTAAGGTTTGTTTTATTTTCACCATGGTGCTTTTTTAAAATCACACAATCAAATTTACTCAATCCTTTCTCAGTAATACTATAACAACTTCATTACATTTCATTTTTGAAACTTATCTTGTTTTTTACCTGGTTCTACTGAGTCTTAGCTTTTTCTTTTTTTATCTAGACTATAAATCGTCTGAAGACAGTGATGATGTCTAAGTTTTTTCCATTTCTCCCTATGCCTATCAGGCTGCCTTGAATATAGAAAGTGAAAGTGAAAATCACTCAGTCTTGTCTGATTCTTTGCAATCCCATGGACTACACAGTCCATTGTATTCTCCAAGTCAGAATACTGGAGTGGGTGGTCTTTCCCTTCTCCAGGGAATCTTCCCAACCCAGGGATCAAACCGGGGTCTCCTACATTGCAGATAGATTCTTTACCAACTGAGCTATCAGGGAAGGTATTCAATAAATTATTGCGGAATTAAATTATTTTTTCTCCATACAAAGATCTTGTTGATTTCCATAGATGTAGGGTGGTCATAAAACCATAAAAATCACTCAAAGAAGCAGAACAACCTGTTTATCGACACTAAATAAGTAAACACTAAAAAAATTCCCTGATATTTCCAGGGAATATATTGGAACAACTAAGGTTCAAGGCAATAGTCCACACATTCTAGAGTGAATTCCATGGAGGAATAAACTGTATCTCACTGACTCAGAACCTATAAACATTTTTCAAGTAATATCTACACAGGATGTTGAATTCCGAACAACTTTTGAAAACCACTAATCATTCACATTCTTCTCCAAATGTCACACAGTGTAAAACTGATGGATCTTTTGTGACCTGATGACATTTGTCTCCATTTCTGAAGGTATTATAATGGAAATGTGGTCTTCTATCATCCTGTTACAGTTGGTATAAATCCACTAGATACTTTTTTTAAATATTTTGGGAATACACGATAATGCAAACCAATGTCTGCCTGTCCCAGCAGGAGATAGTAAAAGACTTTACAAAGACCAGATGGGATTTAACAGCTTTAGTAAAACACAAAATGCTCCAAGACTGCTAAGTCACTTCACCAACAACTCAAAATCAGTATATTTGATTTCCATTATACATATTTTTCTTTCTTAAGAAATTCTAAAATTTTCCAATAAAAGTTTTATCATAATCCTTTGACATCTAATTCCTCTTAAAATTAAATTTAAATTACTTACCCTTTGTATGCCCTTTGTATACTTTGTATACAGATTATCGTTTGTGGATATAGAAACAACTTTCTAATTTTACCACAAGTCTAGAACACATGGAGTTCAAAATAAGCATATTCTTGATTTCAGTATTGAAATGCTTGCTTCACCAGAAATCCAACAGGCCAATGTGGCTTTTTATTTTTGTTATATTCAACCTTGTAACTATGCAGGAGTTGATATTTTGACAAATACTTTTAAAAACAGTAATTGCCAATCACTTAATAAAATATGACCTAGAAAGACAATACTACCTAATTTTATTTTAAAAGATGACTTTCTTGGATTTTTCAAGGAATATAAGACTGTGATCATAACATGGAGTCAATTTTCTATTCACAGCAAGCAGAAGCACAGATAACCCTCCCCACTCCAAAAACACTCACTCATGCAATTGGATTTTATCATGTGTTTTACTCAAATAACAAGCACCCAGGTTGAGGGTAAGAAGAGACAGGATGTCTACAAATGTTCTCTACTATTGTTTTACTTAGATTAACATGAGAAAATGAGTTGCTCTGCCCAACCACCTCTTAGAAATGGTTGCAGTCTGGAAGAAAGCAGATTGCCAACCCGAGATGAAAGTTCAGCCGTGTATAATATAGTGAGTACATAAGCCACAAATAAACCACAAGGCAACTCAAGAAAAAAATGCATTCAGGTGGCCCACCTCAGGGACCACGCCTCATCCAAGAGCAGAGATGCTGCTTTCCACCCTCTGAACCACCCCACTCATCTCAGATAAGGGAACAATTCAAAGCAACACGAGGCTATAACAGAAATCAGAGCAGCGGGAGCCGAACACCTGTTGGCTTTACCTGATGACAGTTCCCAAACCAAAGAGGTCATAGTCACGAACTGGCTCAAACACGGGGGCGAGAAAGGGCCTCTGTTCACAGAGGGTATCTTTAACCTGGAAGAGAATGGACATCATCAAAAAACAAATCTAATTATGTCACTCTACTACCTAAAACTCTTCACTGGCTACCTCTGACCTCAGGAGAACGTTCAAACTCCCTAGAATGCCATCCAAAACCCTCCAGGACTTGGGCGAACTTATTTCTCTGGCTAGTCTCTCAGCCTTCCCCTGTCAAGGCTGCTCGACAACAGGCAACTCCTCACGAACATGCTAATCCTCCAGCCTAGCGCACGCCTCCCTCACCTTCTCCTGACATTTCCACTTAGAGGGCGGCTGCTCCAGGAGTCCTGCATGTCCGAGTCTTGGGAGAGCAGAACACCCTCCCCCC
>SJYX01000218.1:243107-258074 GCA_006410675.1 Oreotragus oreotragus
CCTTCAGAATGGGAGAAAATAATAGCAAACAAAGCAACTGACAAAGAATTAATCTCAAAAATATACAAGCAGTTCCTGCAGCTCAATTCCAGAAAAAATAAATGACCCAATCAAACACTGGGCCAAAGAACTAAACAGACATTTCTCCAAAGAAGACATACAGATGGCTAACAAACACATGAAAAGATGCTCACCATCACTCATTATCAGAGAAATGCAAATCAAAACCACAGTGAGGTACCATCTCACACCAGTCAGAATGGCTGCTATCAAAAAGTCTACAAACAGTAAATGCTGAACAGGGTGTGGAGAAAAGGGAACCTCTTATATTGTTGGTGGGAATGCAAACTAGTACAACCACTATGGAGAACAGTGTAGAGATTCCTTACAAAACTGGAAACAGAACTGCCATACAACCCAGCAATCCCAGTGCTGGACATACACACCAAGGAAACCAGAACTGAAAGAGACACGTGTACCCCAATGTTCATCACAGCACTGTTTATTATAGCCAGGACATGGAAGCAACCTAGATGTCCATCAGCAGACGAATGGATAAGAAAGCTGTGGTACATATACACAATGGAGTATTACTCAGCCATTATAAAGAATGCATTTGAATCAGTTCTAATAAGGTAGATGAAACTGGAGCCGATTATATAGAGTGAAGTAAGCCAGAAAGAAAAACACCAATACAGTATATTAATGCATATATATGGAATTTAGAAAGATGGTAATGATGACCCTATATGAGAGACAGCAAAAGAGACACAGATGTAAAGAACAGTCTTTTGGACTATGTTGGAGAAGGTGAGGGTGGGATGATTTCAGGGAATAGCATTGAATCATGTATATTATCATACATAAAACAGATCGCCAGTCCAGGTTCGATGCATGAGACAGGGTGCTCAGGGGTGGTGCATTGGGATGACCCTGAGTGATGGGATGGGGAGGGAGGTAGGGTGGGGGGTTCAGGATGGGGAACACATGTACACCCATGGCTGACTCATGTCAATGTATGGCAAAAACCACAACAATATTGTAAACTAATTAGCCTCCAATTAAAATAAATAATTTTAAAAAATAAAATAGGCAAACACTTCACAAAAGAAAATTACAAATAGCCTATCAGGACATGAAATGATGCTCAGCGAAAAGGCAAATCAATACCACTGCATAGACATTACAATGACTACAATTAAAATAAAATTAACAATACCAAGTGTTGGTGAGTATGGGAAGCAACTAAAGCACTCACATTGCTGCTGGGAATAAAATTTGTAAAACGACTTTGCAGAACAGCTTAGTGGTTTCTTAAAAATATTAAACATACACTTACCCAGTAATTCTACTCTTTTTAAGTTGAACTATTGTTGATTTACAATGCTGTGCTAATTTCTGCTGCATAGCAAAGTGATTGTTATACATATTAACATTTTTCTTTAATATTCTTTTCCATTATGGTTTATCATAGGATATTGATTATAGCTTTCTGTGTTGTATAGTATGACCTTGTTGCTAATCCATCTGGTACGTAACAGCTTATATCTGCTAACCCCAACCTCCCACTCCACCCCTCCCACAACTCCTCCCCCTTGGCAACCACAAATCTGTTCTCTATGTTCGTTAAGTCTATTTCTGTTTCATAGATAGATTCATTTGTATCATATTTATATTCCACATATAAGTGATACCGTATGGTATTTGTCTTTCTATTTTTGACTTACTTCAATTAGTATGATACTCTCTAAGTACATCCATGTTGCTGAAAATGTCATTATTTCATTTTTTTTTANTCATAGATAGATTCATTTGTATCATATTTATATTCCACATATAAGTGATACCGTATGGTATTTGTCTTTCTATTTTTGACTTACTTCAATTAGTATGATACTCTCTAAGTACATCCATGTTGCTGAAAATGTCATTATTTCATTTTTTTTTATGGCTGGGTGGTATTCCATAGTATATATGTCCCACATCTTAATATATTCAGCTGTTGATGGACATTTAGATTACTTCCATGTCTCAGCTATTACGAGTAGTCCAGTAATTTCTCTTAAATATTTTTCCAAGTGAAATGAAAACATATGAACATAGAAAGCTCATACATAAATATTTGTGGCAGCTTTATCTGTTATCACCTCAAATTGGAGAAAACTAAAGTTCCATCAACAGGTAAATGAATCAACAAAATATGGCAGAACCACACAATGAAATACTAGTCACCAATTTAAAAGAATGACCTAAAACATGCAGCAGCAGGGAGGAATCCCAAAAACATCATGCTGAGCAGAAGCCAGACACCAGGAGTACTTACTGTGTGCTTCCATTTTACATAAAACTCAAAAGACAAATCTAACATATAGCAAAAAGCAGAACAGTGGTTTCCTAGAACCAGGAGGAGGAAAATGGGGTGGGACTGACTAGACAGAAACACAAGGGAACCTTTACAGGTGACAGAAATGTTCTTTATCTGGGTTCTGGTGGTAGTTGCATGAGTGTATGTTTATCAAACTCGTCAAACTGTACACTTAGAATACATATCACCCTAGTCAAGCCTATAGTCTCAGATAGCCTCAAGTTGAAAGACAGGAAAGAAGGGTAGGGAAAGAGTATTAATTGCAAGAAAACAACAACAACAAAAATGATTTAAGATCTATGTCTAGGAAAAAGCTTTGACTATAGTTATGTGTACATGGAATTAACTAGAAGCAGATAGTTAAGCCTTAATGAGTTTAAGAAATTGTATACCCAAAGATACAAAAAGCCTGGCCTGAAAAAGCCTTTGTTAGAGTCTTAAANAAGAAGAGGGTGGGACACAGGAAAAATATTGAGGTACCATCTTCCTCTATTAGTATCTACGTAAAGATGAAAAAAGTACCTCATTCCGTGTCTAATCTCAGCCCTATACTGCAGGTTCTAGAAATGAAATGGGAACTCCTCAGCCATCAAGGAATGAACCCCAAAGCACTAGTCATTCTTCATCTCCTGTCTTCACAGTTTCTGAGAATCTGATAGAGCAACAAGATCTGGGAGATGATCTTGGGCTATTCATGGCTCTCTCGGCTCCTGGATGGGGGAGCCTGGTGGGCTGCCATCTGTGGGGTCACACAGAGTTGGACACAACTGAAGCGACGTAGCAGCAGCAGCAGCAGGCTCCTGGAAACCAATCTGAAACATTTTAAAGTAAAAAAGAATCTCAAAATGCCTACAAGAAGCTAAATAAATAATCTTTCATATCTAATGTGTTGACAGTTAACATGGAATGCTACGGCTTTCAGTGCCTCAGGACACAACTACCTTGAAAATTTATGCAAATTTGGGGTATATACACATTTTAGCATTTTATGTAGACAGGACTCATTGCTTTTATAAAATTTTAAATATGGTAAATGGCCCCCCAAAACAAGTTTTAGAGGAGTTGTATTAATAAGAAGTGCAAATTTTTATTTCATACTATATTTCAGCCCTTCATGCTACAAAATATTTGCCATGGGAGAGCACTTTGCCTCCGAGGATAAAGACACAGATTGAAGATTCTGCTGATGGAGATATTGATACAATAACAGCTACCTTGATTGTTTATCCTATTCTCTTCCTGCTTTCTAAAGGAGCCCCTGTTTAATGAAGTGCCCATTCCAGGAGCAATCTCTATACCTACGGACCTACTTGTAGTTCCAGTGCCAGGTACAAGGAATAATGTAGACTCAACGGTAGCCAGTATTTACTGAGAGATCCTAATGTTCGTACTGGGCACCCGATGAAGGATTTTCTTCTCACTTGGTCTCCATAACAATCCCATTAGATTTCTATTGTTAGTATCCCCATTTCATATGTGAGAATTAGAAAAGTATTAGTAAATCTTTGCCCAAGGTTATGCAATGAGAAAGTGGTAAGACCAAAATCTAAACCCTTGAGACTTCCCTGGTGACTCAGTGGTAAAGAACCTGCTCACCAATGCAGGGGGCACGAATTCAATCCCTGATCTGAGAGGACACCACACACAGCACGGAGACCAAGCCCACGTGCCGCAACTACGGAAGTCTGCATGGCCCATGACCTGGGCTCCGCTAAGAAAGGGGCCACCGCAAAAAGAAGCGCATGCCCCTCAACCCGAGAGGAGCCCTCACTCACTGAAACTGGAGAAATGCCGTGCACCAGCACAACCATAAATAAATAAAGTCATATTTCAAAAGAAATCTAAACCCAGATGATCTGAATCCAGAGTCAACCCTCTAAACCATGGTGATATGCTTCTCCGGAAGTTTTACAGTAATTTCATTGAGGAACTTAGCAGTCAAGATGGTACTTGGGTTTTTCATCTTGAACTAATATTTCTGAACTAAGCAAGAACTTTGACATTATCTCACTTATCTTTACAGGGGGCAAAATCTAGAGACCCTTCACAGCACTAACGGAGAAGAAGAAATAGATGGAGCAACAATAAAAAAGAAATGGGTACAATGTAAAAGTACACAAGTACAATAGAAGAGTGTGTAATTGATAAAGGACATTTATTAAACTTTTCAAATCTATCCAAAAGCACATATATGTGAGAAAGTAAAATGGCACACCCATTTTGGAAAACAATTTGACAGTTCCTCAAAATGTTAAACAGATATGATCCAGGATTCTATCTTAGGTATATAGCCAAGAGAATTGAAAGTACATGTCCACATAAAGACGTGTACACTAATATTTAATATTCCTAGCAGCACTGTTCATATGCCCAAAAGTAGAAATAACAATCCAAGTGTCCATCAATTAATGAATAGGTAAATGAAGTGTGGTATGTCTATAAAATGAAATACTATTTTCCAATAAAAAGCAATGAAATATTGGTATGTGCCACAATGTGGGTGAACCTCAAAAACACTATGCTAAGTGAAATAAGGCAGTCACCAAAGAGTGCCTATTGTATGATCCCATCCATAATAAAAATGCCCAAAACTGTGACAGAGACAAAAAGATTAGTTAGTAATTGCCAGGTGCTAAAGGCAAGGGAGAGTTGAGTGAGGAATAAGGAATAATAGCTAATGGGCAGAAGTTTTATTTGGAGGATGATAAAAATATTCTATAATTAGACTATGTTGATGGGTGTGCAGCTCTGTAAATATACTAAAAACTACTGAACTGTACATTTTAAGCAAGTGAGCTCTATGGCATATAAATCTCAATATTTGTGCTTCCTACATTTACCACGGGGCGTGTAGCAGCTCTGATAAAGGTATTCCACCCCCAGCTTTCAGCAATACTGCTTGCACTCTCTTCCTCTTGTGTGTTAGTCGCTCAGTCGTGTCCGACTCTTTGTACACCGAGGACTGTAGCCCGCCAGCTCCTCTGTCCATGGGATTTTCCAGGCAAGAATACTGGAGTGGGTAGCCTATCCCTTCTCCAGGGGATCTTCTCGACCCAGGGACTGAACCGGGGTCTCCTGCACTGCAGGCAGACGCTTTATCTTCTGAGCTTCTAGGGCCTCCTCTCTCTGTCTTCTGCTAAAAGCATCACTCACCACCAGCAGGGGGCGCTCAAACGATAGATTTACCCAGTCTGCTCCCACTCACAAATCACTGTGAGAACAGATTTTCAAATTTAGAGAAAATAAAAGACAGTTGAGCTTGATCCTTATTTATCCCCACCAAAAGGAGTGAAAAGCTGAACATTCACCTGTTTAAAACAATCCCACTTTGATCCTTTTACACATCTCAGCTTTTCAATTACATAGTTTTCTTCACAGTTTTCTTCATTCACAAGAATATCTAGATTATAATAGGAGAGATTGTCATGTTTGATCCAATACATCTGTTTTCTTTCCCTGTAATTTGCTTTCGAAGCAGTCAATGGAATCCAAGAGAAGAATAAAGAGTTGGCATCATATCCATAAAATCTCTTCATCATCACACATTACCTAGATGCACATCTTGTCTTTGTTCCAGACCTGGAATCTAGTAACATTATCACAGTGCTTAGAGTTTTAGTGCAAATTAGATGCTAGCTATTTCTGTTGTATTCTAAGCTACAAAAAACAGCTTTTGAGAGGGCATTTATTTATTTAAGAAATTTTATCGAATATCTATTATTAGCCAGGCAGTGGTGGGGGGAAAGCAGGTATAGAAACTGTCCTCATGGCTTATGTTCAGGTGGGGGTAAAGGTAATATTAAACAAACATATAAGTAATATTTTGCCAACAAAGGTCTGTATAGTCAAAGTTATGGTTTTTCCAGTAGTCAGTGAGAGTTGGACCATAAAGGAGGCTGAGTGCTGAAGAATTGGTGCTTTTGAACTGTGGTGCTGGATAAGACTCTTAAGAGTTCCTTGGACTGCAAGGAGATCAAACCAGTCAATACTAAAGGAAATCAACCCTGAATATTCATTGGAAGGACTGATGCTAAAGCTGAAGCTCCAGTGCTTTGTCCACCTGATGCGAAGAGATGACTCATTTGAAAAGACCCTGATGCTGGGAAAGATTGAAGGCAGAAGGAGAAGAGAATCACATAGGATGAGATGGTTGGATGGCATCACTGACTCAAGGAGCAGGAGTTTGAGGAAGCTCCAGAAGATGGTGAAGGACAGGGAAGCCTGGCATGCTGCAGTTGATGGAGTCACAAAGAGACACCACTGAGCAACTGAACAACAAAAGTAATATTTAATCCAAAATTATAATAAGCATTTTGAAGAAAAAGCACAAGGTAATTAGAAAAATGATACCAGGAGTGTCTAATTTAGATTGGGTGGTCAGAGATCTCTGAGGAGCTAGTACTTCTACTGATGATGAAAGAATGTTCTAGACAGAGAAAATACCATGTTCATCTTGAGTCAAGAAAAGACTTGGAGGAGTTTCAAGAAGGCCTGGACTGGAGCTAATGAGCAAAGGGAACATGGTGCCAGAAGAGGTTAGAGAGGAGGGCAGGGGCCAGGCCATGTAAGAGGCTGTGGGCTATAGGAAGGAGGTTGCATATTACTTTAAATATAATGGGAGCCACTGAAGAATTGTAAGCACACAAGTGGGAGAGTTTCAAGAAGGCCTGGACTGGAGCTAATGAGCAAAGGGAACATGGTGCCAGAAGAGGTTAGAGAGGAGGGCAGGGGCCAGGCCATGTAAGAGGCTGTGGGCTATAGGAAGGAGGTTGCATATTACTTTAAATATAATGGGAGCCACTGAAGAATTGTAAGCACACAAGTGGGTGGTCAGAGCTGTATTTGTATGAGACCACTCTGGTCATAGAGTGGAAACTTGATTAAAGAGTCTCAAAAGTAGAAGCAGGTGATGCATGCTAGTGGAAAGAAACCACTCATTTTGTTGTGAATGGAATGTGACAGTCAGGGCTAGTGGGAAGTTTTAAGAGGCGTTCTAGAAAAACAATGGCAGACCCTCGGGCCCATTTCATGGCAAGTTCCAGAACCCGTGGCATAATCTCTGTACCCTAGTTCTCTGCCAACACCAATCATAGCCACACCTTCAATGAGAATCAGCAACTATAAAAAGTACACCCAACCAAACAGCAATTCTGCTTTTCCCTCTCTGAAATGATGTCGAGACAATCTTAATAAAGGAAAAGAATCGATGTACTCACATTTCGCAGAAGAAAAATGTCTAATTTAAACATGTATATGTCCTTCCTAAAATCATGAGCCCTTGTTGCACCAGCTGTTAGAATTACAATGGTGCATCAAATGAGGGTAATCAATTTTACACAGATGAGGAAAGATATAATATTTCAAGCCAAGCTTTGGAATTAACTAAATTTACGTGCATGTTGTAGTTGAAAGAGCATGGAATGTAATTTCAGAGGACATGGGGTCAATCCTTACTCCACCACTTACAAGTTATTTCTTTGAGCAATTTACTCAATTTCCCCAAACCTCTGGTTCCCTGAGTATAAAATGTAGCTAATAATGATATCCATCTCACAGAGAGGTCATAAACATGAAATGAGCAAATTCAGTGCTCAGCTACTTTCCATATCATTACTTTAAGAATATATAAACTACTAGGTATATAATAAGCTACAAGGAAACGTTGTACAGCACAGGGAATATAGTAAATATCTGATAATAGCTATAAGTTGAATATAACTTTTAGAATGTGAATTACTATACTGTATAACTATAACTTATATAATATTGTATATAACAATTCTTCAATTTTAAAAAAGAGTGTATTTCCAAAAATTTTAATCAAGTTCCTCAAAATAAAACTTTTGTAGGAAAAACGGGCATTATTCTAGAAAATTACATGTTCTTTAACAACACTTCTGGGTTTATTTTATTTTTAATTTTTATGGGAGTATAATTGATTTACAATGTTGTGTGTTTCATATGTACAGTAAAGTGAATCAGTTATACATATATCCATTCTTTTATAGATTCTTTCCCATATAGGCTTTCAATAGTATTTTAACATTTAACATTGATTGACCATATCAATCAAATTCAATAGACAGAAATGTTTTGGGTAATTCTCTGCATCAAGAAAAAAAGGGGAGCCTGGTGGGTCTCACAGAGTCAGACACGACTGAAGCAACTTAGTGGCAGCAGCAATACTTTCATAGGGCTTATTAAGTGACACTTTCCTCAACATTATATAGATATTAACTCATTTAATTTCATAACAATCTAATAAAAAAGGTAAATTATCCTCATTTTACAGATGAGGAAACTGAAGTATGTAAAGATTAAGAAATTTGCCCAAGATCACTACTATTAAGTGGTGGAGCCGGTATTCAAGCCCAAGCAGTATGGCTCCAGAGTTTGTGCTATTAGCCACTAGGCTGTACTGCTTTAAAACGTAATTTTTATATCTCTTATGCTTTTGTTAATGTAATTTATTAAGGCAGTGTTTCTTAAGATTAGTTCTTAGTTATTTCAGAAGAACGGCTGTACTTTCAGCATGCTGCCTACTTCCTCCCCTTGCTACCTTTCTGCCAATCCTTTTCACTGTGCCATCTGGAACTGTCTTTATTGTCACCATATTACTCCAATACACTCACGCTCTGGTCTAAACAATAGCTCTCACCTCTGTGCCTGCACTTAAATCTAGTTCTTTCCTTCATGTCCCTCAGGTGGAAGAGAATGAAAGTTAATGAACTTTCCTTATTCTTCAGTTCTGTTTCAAACCAAAATCTATGTTCAACTTCTACCTTCACATATAACATTGCTTTGAAGCCTTCTGTCATCCGGTTATAGCACCTTTCTTTCTTCCTTGTTGCTGCTTCTACCAAAAGCCCAGATACTCATCTCCAACACTCAGACACACACACACTTTACTGTAGGTTTTAGCATCATGGTCTTCACTACCCTTAGGTTTCATCATTATCCAGGCAATATCAATGTATATGAAGATGATGTACCCATTTCTCTTCATTTATTTAGTTTCCTCAGCTCTTATAGTCAATGATTTTCACCTATGTCATTTGATCAATTTCTTTCTATGACAACATACTAGACATATCTTACCTGGACCTGCTCCAACTATAAATTACAAACTCTAATATTTCCATTTATAACCACAAACTCTTATTCTTCCAATTCCTTTACTCATCTACTATCAATAATGCATTAAGATTCTTCAGTCTTACCCAGAACCTCTTCCTTGAACCCTCTCATTCTCCCCAAAACTTACAGGTCCTTTTGGCTTCACTTTCTTCCCTTCTTCCAAAGATTTTACAGGTCATCTTTCCAACTATTATTTTTCCAATATCCTCAACTTTTGTCTTCCACCCAATAGATTCTGCATAATTCTGACCCCAAAACAATCTAAGTATTTACCTCTCAAAATCCCTAACTGCTGACTGTTTCTGGGAGTCATGCGATCCTGAAGCTTGGTGCAGATGGGCTTTGTCCTCAGTGGAGTCCTTCAATGTGGTCTACTTTCTCCTTTTCTCTTTCCCCACAGTGGTTGTCCAAAATATCCTTCTCCTCAAAGATCTCACACAATTTCCTTCTCTCCTATCCTCCTTACCACCCCTCTACCCTCATCCTGACTCCCAGTTCCTTCTCAGCCTACAGTCTTGTTTCTTACTTAAGAGAAAAAAAAATCTCTGCTCATAGGCAATAAAATCTTCAAATGCACACCTCCAGATACATACAAATGAAGCTCTATCTGCATGTATTAAAGTTTTTACTTTACTTTTATCTCAGTGGAAGAAATAATCCTCCTTCTACTCAAGGATTACAACAATCACTCAAGAAATTTTGGAGAGGAAAAACAGAGAAAAGAAAAGGGAGAGGAAGACAGAGCTGGAGGGAGGAGGGAGAAACAGATTCTGAAAGCCAGGGAGAATAAGAATCTTAGAGAAATAAAGAAGAGTTTTGATTTTTTTTAATGGTCATATTTTTATTTTTACTGTCAACAAGATAAATATATAGGTCTGGTCTGGACAGATACTCTGAAGATGGCTTATAGGATTTTATTGTGTTTTAATTGTCTTTGAATTTTAAAACTAGGACCACATGAGAATACAATATTTCTATAATGTTAAAGTCACTTTAATTAAATACTTCCACTTTGAATAACAAAGCAACACATCCATACATCAATATAAAGAAAATTCTTAAGATTCATATTTGTAATATGCAATTAAGAAACAATGTTCCCTTTCTTATATATTTTTTAGTCTTTCTAATGAACAGTACTTCTTTTCCACATTAAAATATCTACATTCAAATGCCACAAAGGGAAGTTTTAGACTTGTTCAAGCAACGTCTTTACAGTGACCCCCAGTGGCAAAGAAATGAATGTGCCAGTTTTAGTAACACATCTAGTGGACTTTCACAATGATAAAATTTGGATGACAAAAACAAGTTCCATTTTAATAGAACATTCACTGTTGCCAGTGCCTTCACATTTTTCTACTTTATTCAAGTTTTTTAAAAGAATTAAAATTCTATTTATCTATCTATATATTTATATCCAGATTCAAGTTCTCAATATATTCTTCCTATTTTTCATAATGAATTTCATAACCAAGTCAATTTTTCAGAACCAAGTCAATTTCATGATCAATTTCACAATCAAAATAGTAACATGCTTTTGTTGCATGTTATTTTTCCCAACAAATATAGCATATCAAGAAGTACATTTTTGTAAAAAAAAAAAAAAAAAACTTTTCAAAGCCTATAAGATGAATTTTTATTTTTAATTGGAGGATAATTGTTTTACACCGTTGTGTTGGTAACTGTTGTACAACAACATGAGTCAGCCATAAGTATACAAATATCCCCTCCATCTTGAGCCTCCCTCACCCACCATACTACCCCTCTAGGTCATCACAGAGCACCAGGCTGGGCTCCCTGTGTTATTCAGCCACTTTCCACTAGCTATCTATTTACTCACAGTAGCGTTACATGTCAATGCTATTTTCTCAAATCACTCTGCCCTCTCCTTCATCTGCTGTGTCCACACGTCCATTTAGTATGTATGTATCTCTATTCCTGCCCTGCACATAGATTCATCAGTACAATTTTTCTAGATTGCATATATATGTGTTAATATACAGTATTTTTCTCTGACTTACTTCATTTGTATAACAGGCTGTAGGTTCATCCACATCAGTTCAATTGACTCAAATTCATTCCTTTTTATGGCTGAGTAATATTCCATTGTATATACATACCACAACTTCTTTATCCAATCATCTGTCAATTGACATTTAGGGTGCTTCCATGTCCTGATTATTGTAAAGAGTGCTATAATAAACACTGAGGTATGTGTTCCTTTGAATTATGGTTTTCTCAGGGTATATGCCCAGTAATGGGATAGCTCAGTCATATGATAGCTTTATTCCTAGTTTTTAAAGCAATCTCCATACTGGTTCCACAGTGGCTGCATCAATTTATGTTCCTATCAACAATGCAAGAAGGTTCCCTTTTCTCCATATCCTCTCGAGCATTTACTGTTTGTAGTTTTTTGATGATGGCCATTCTGATCAGTGTGAAGTGATACCTCATTGTAGTTTTGATTTGCATTTCTCTAATAATGAGCAATGTTGAGCATCTTCCATGTGTTTGTTGATCATTTGTATGTCTCCTTTGAAGAAATAGCTGTTTAGGTCTTCCATAGGTCTTTAATCCATTTTGAGTTTATTTTTGTGTATGGTGTTAAGAAGTGTTCTAATTTCATTCTTTTACACAGAGCTGTCCAGTTTTCCCAGCTCTACTTACTGAAGAGGTTGTCTTTTCTTTATTGTATATTCTCACCTCCTTTATCAAAGATAAGGGGCCCATAGATTTATGGGTTTATCTCTGGGCTTTCTGTTGCATTGATTTATATTTCTGTTTTTGTGTCAGTACTATACTGTCTTGATTACCATAGCCTTGTAGTACAGTATGAAGTCAGGAAGATTGTTTCCTCCAGCTTCATTTTTCTTTCTCAAGACTGCTTTGGCTATTCAGGATCTTTTGTGTTTCCACACAAACTGTAAAGTTTTTTGTTCCAGTTCTGTGAAAAAATGCCATTGGTAATTTCCTAGGGATTGCACTGAATCTGTAGATTGCATTGGGTGGTATAGTCGTTTTCATAATATTGATTCCTCCAATCTAAGTACATGATATATCTCTCCATCAGGGTCTTATAGTTTTCTGCATACAGATTTTTGTCTCCTTAGAGAGGTTTATTCCTGGGTATTTTATTCTTTTTGTTGTAATGGTGAATAATTTCTCTGATTTTTCATTGTGAGTGGTGTTAATGAAGAGGAATGCAAGGGATTTCTGTGTATTAATTTTGTATCCTGCAACATTACTAAATTCATTGATTAGCTCTAGTAATTTTCTGGTGGCATCTTTAGGGTTTTCTATGATGTCATCTGCAAACAGAGTTTTACTTCTTCTTTTCCAATCTGGATTCCTTTTCTTTTTCTTCTCTGACTGCTGTGGCTAGGTCTTCCAAAGCAATGCTGAATAATAGTGGCAAAGAGTAGGCATCCTTGTCTTATTCCTGATCCTATAGGAAATGCTTTCAGTTTTTCACCATTGAGAATAATGTTTGTGGTGAATTTGTCATATATGGCCTTTATTATGTTGAAGTAGTTTCCTTTTATGCCCATTTTCTGAAGAGTTTTTATCATAAATGACTGCTGAATTTTGTTGAAAGCTTTCTCTGCATCTATTGAGATGATCATATGTTTTTAGCTTTCAGTGTGTTATTATGGTGCATCGTATTGATTGACTTGCATAAATTAAAGAATCCTTGCATCCCTGGGATAAATCTCATTTTATTAAGGTGTACGATCCCTTTTACTGTGTTGTTGGATTCTGGTTGCAACTATTTTGTTAAGGATTTCTGCTTCTATGTCCATCAGGATACTGGCCTGTAGTTTTCTTTCTTTGTGTGTGATATCTTTGTCTGATTTTGGTATCAGGGTGATTGTGGCCTCATAGAATGAGTTTGGGAGTATTCTTCCCACTGAAATTTTTTGAAAGTTTATGTAGTATCTTCCTTATTTTTTGTAACAGTTCTTATTTTAAAATCTGTTTGTCTGAGGGAGGAGAAGATGATGGAGGAATAGGACAGGGAGACCACTTTCTCCCTCACAAATTCATCAAAAGAACATTTCAACACTGAGTAAACTTCACAAAACAGCTTCTGAATGCTGGCAGAGGACATCAGGCACCCAGAAAAGCAGAACATTGTCTTTAAAAACAGGTAGGAAAAATATAAAAGATGGAAAAAAGAGACAAAAGAGGTAGGGAGGGAGCTCTGTCCCGGGAAGGGAGTCTTAAAAAGAGAGAAGTTTCCAAACACCAGGAAACACCCTCGTGGCCAAGTCTGTGGCAAGCCTTGGAAGAACAGAGGGCAACATAACAGGGAGGAAAAATAAATAAATAATTAAAAGCAACAGATTACTAGCCCAACAGTAACTGCCCCATGGGAGGAGCAGCGCAGATGCCTGAATCTGCCACTAGCAAGTGGAGGCTGGGCAGGAAGGCGCAGGCTGCAGTGCTTTTGTAACCAGAGCAAACTAACTTGGGCTAGCAAACCAGACTGTGGGATAGCTACCGCGCGAAAAGCTCTAACATAAGACACTGCCAGGACCAGGCACAGAACAAAGGATGGAACAGAATTAGCCCGCTGCAGACCATCCCCCTCCAGTGACAGGCAGCCAGAGCAGGAAGGGCCGGAAGGGAGCAATTGCAGCTGCAGAAAAACTTCCAAACTGCAAGCAAGCTTCTTTGCTAACTAAGACTTCTTGGGGTTCCGGACAGTCACCATCTGCCTAATAAAGGGCACCAATTGTACACCCAGAAAACTGAGCAGCAGGGTCGGGAAAGGCAATAAGTCGCAGCGACTGTGCTCGCCAAACTCCCGAGCTGCTCAGACCTGGGAAGGGCACAAAACGTAGGCCCAACCGAGTCTGCACCTCTGAGGACTACGTGAGTGCCTGAGCTTGAGCGGCTTAGACCAGGGAGGTGCATGCAGCTCAGGGCCAGCCTCAGACGGTTCCTGGCGGAGTAACCTAGAGCCTCAGCGGTGTGCACCGTGAGTGGGGACAGGCCCAGCAGGGCTGAGACACTACGAACACACACCAGTGCTATTTGATTGTAGCATCCCTCCCTCCCTACAGCGCGACTGAACAAGTGAGACTAAAAAAAAAAAAAAAAAGTGTCCACCACTGCCCCCCTTGTGTCAGGGTAGAAATGACACACTGAAGAGACCAGCAAACAGAAGAAGCTAAACAGAGGGAACCACCTTGGAAGGGACCCCACACTGCCCACAACACCAGAGGAAGTCACAGAAATATCTTTACTATTTTTATGACCATTCTCTTTTTTGTTGTTGTTGATGTTGTTGTTTGATTGTTTTTTCTTTTCTTTTTCTTCTTTTAACTTCTTTAAATTTTTAATTTTTATTTTTATAACCTACTATTACTTTTCAAAAAAAAGACCCTATTTTTAAAGCAAATGCCATATATATTTTTTTTGGGTTGTTGTTGTTTTTTAATAATTCTTGTGACTTTTTTTTT
>SJYX01000218.1:258164-318283 GCA_006410675.1 Oreotragus oreotragus
GGGAGCCTGGTGGGCTGCCGTCTATGGACACAGAGTCAGACACGACTGAAGTGACTTAGCAGCAGCAGCAGCAGCAGCAAGGAACTATCCAAAAATGAAATGACCCCACACTGCCCACAACACCAGAGAAGTCCCAGATTTACCTTTACTATTTTTACGATCATTCTTTTTGTTGTTGTTTTGTTTTTTCTTCTTTTTAAATTTTATTTTAACATTTTTTAATTTTTAAGTTCTTAAAGCAAACGCCATATATATATTTCTTTGTGTTTTTTTTTTAATTCATGTGACTTTGTTTTGTTTTGTTTTCCTTTCTTCTTCGTCTTTTCTTTAATATTGTATTTTTGAAAATCCAACCTCTACTTTAGATTTTTATTCTTTGCTTTTTGGTATTTGTTATCAATTTTGTACCTTTAAAAACCCATTCTTCAGTACCCATTTTTACTTGAGAGTGAGATTACTGGCTTGACCACTCTCTCCTCCTTTGAACTCTTCTTTTTCTCTACCAGGCTGCCTCTGTCTCCTCCTCCCCCCTTTTCTTCTCTACCCAACTCTGTGAATCTCTGTGTGTTCCAGATTGTGGAGAACACTTAGGGAACTGTTTACTGGCTGGATCTGTCTCTCTCCTTTTCATTTCCCTCTTTTACCCTCCTGGCCACCATACTCTAGATTTTTAATCTTTGCTTTTTGGTATTTGTTATCAATTTTATACCTTCAAAAACCCAATCTTCAGTACCCATTTTTACTTGAGAGTGAGATTACTGGCTTGATCACTCTCTCCTCCTTTGGACTCCCCTTTTTCTCCACCAGGTCGCCTCTGTCTCCTCTCCCCCTTCTCTACCCAACTCTGTGAACTCTGTGTGTTCCAGACAGTGGAGAACACTTAGGGAACTGATTGCTAGCTGGATCTCTCTCTCTCCTTTTCATTCCCCTCTTTTATCCTCCTGGCCACCTCTGTCTCCTTCCTCCCTCTCCTCTTCTCTGTATAACTCCATGAACATCTCTGAGCAGTCCAGACTGTGGAGCACACATAAGGAAGTGATTACTGTCTACCTTGCTCTCTCCTCTTTTGATCCCACCTCATCTCATTCAGGTCATCTCTAACTCCCCCTTCCTTCTTCTCTTCTCCATGTAACTCTGTGAACTTCTCTGGGTGTCCCTCAATGTGGAGAATCTTTTCATCTTTAACCTAGATGGTGCGGTATAGAAGGAGAGGTTTTGAGAATACTGTAAAAATAAAACTGAAAACTAGAAGCAGGAGGCTTAAGTCCAAATCCTGAGAACATCAGAGAACTCCTGACTCCAGGGAACATTAATTGATAGGAGCTCATCAAATGCCTCCATACCTACACTGAAACCAAGCACCACCCAAGGGCCAACAAGTTCCAGAGCAAGACATACCACGCAAATTCTCCAGAAACACAGGAACACAGCCCTGAGCTTCAATATACAGGCAGCTCAAAGTTACTCCAAAACCATTGACATCTCATAACTCATTACTGGACACTTCATTGCACTCCAGAGAGAAGAAATCCAGCTCCACCCACCAGAACACCGACACAAGCCTCCCTAACCAAGAAACCTTGACAAGCCACTGATACAACCCCATCCACAGTGAGGAAACTCCACAATAAAGGGAACTCCACAAACTGCCAGAATACAGAAAGGCAACCCCAAATGCAGCAACATAACCAAGAAGAAGAGACAGAGGAATACTCAGCAGGTAAAGGAACAGGAGAAACGCTCACCAAACCAAACAAAAGAGGAAGAGATAAGGAATCTACCTGATAAAGAATTCTGAATAATGATAGTGAAAGTGATCCAAAACCTTGAAATCAAAATGGAATCACAGATAAATAGTCTGGAGACAAGGATTGAGAAGATGCAAGAAAGGTTTAACAAGGACCTAGAAGAAATAAAAAAGAGTCAATATATAATGAATATTGCAATAAATGAGATCAGAAACACTCTGGAGGCAATAAATAGCGGAATAATGGAGGCAGAAGATAGGATTAGTGAAATAGAAGATAGAATGGTAGAAATAAATGAATCAGAGAGGAAAAAAGAAAAATGAATTAAAAGAAATGAGGACAGTCTCAGAGACCTCCAGGACAATATGAAATGCTCCACCATTCGAATTACAGGAGTCCCAGAAGAAGAAGACAAAAAGAAAGACCATGAGAAAATACTTGAGGAGATAATAGTTGAAAACTTCCCTAAAATGGGGAAGGAAATAAGTAAAAATGGAATCACAGATAAATAGCCTGGGGACAAGGATTAAGAAAATGCAAGAAAGGTTTAAAAAGGACCTAGAAGAAAAAAAAAAAAAAAAGAGTCAATTCATAATGAATAACACAATAAATGAGCTCAGAAACACTCTGCAGGCAACAAATAGTAGAATAATGGAGGCAGATGATAGGATTAGTGAAATAGAAGATAGAATGGTAGAATAAATGAATCAGAGAGGAAAAAAGAAAAACAAATTAAAAGAATTGAGGACAATCTCAGAGACCTCCAGGACAATATGAAATGCTCCAACATTCGAATTATAGGAGTCTCAGAAGAAGAAGACAAAAAGAAAGACCATGAGAAAATCCTCGAGGAGATAATAGTTGAAAACTTCCCTAAAATGGGGAAGGAAATAATCACCCAAGTCCAAGAAACCCAGAGAGTTCCAAATAGGATAAACCCAAGGCGAAACACCCCAAGACACATATTAATCAAATTAACAAAGATCAAACACAAAGAACAACTATTAAAAGCAGCAAGGGAAAAACAACAAATAACACACAAGGGGATTCCCATAAGGATAACAGCTGATCTTTCAATAGAAACTCTTCAGGCCAGGAGGGAATGGCAAGACATATTTTAAATGATGAAATAAAATAACCTACAGCCCAGATTACTGTACCCAGCAAGGATCTCATTCAAATATGAAGGAGAAATAGAATCATAGGAGTCCAAGAAGAAGAAAACAAAAGAAAGACCATGAGAAAATACTTGAAAACTTCCCCCAAATGGGGAAGGAAATAATCACCCAAGTCCAAGAAACCCAGAGTCCCAAACAGGATAAACCCAAGGCAAAACACCCCAAGACACATATTAGTCAAATTAACAAAGATCAAACACAAAGAACAAATATTAAAAGCAGCAAAGGAAAAACAACAAATAACACACAAGAGGATTCCCATAAGGATAATAGTAGATATTTCAATAGAAACTCATCAGGCTAGGAGGGAATGGCAGGACATACTTAAAGTGATGAAAGAAAATAAACTACAGCCCAGATTACTGTACCCAGCAAGGATCTCATTCAAATACGAAGGAGAAATCAGAAGCTTTACAGACAAGCAAAAGATGAGAGAATTCAGCACCACCAAACCAGCTCTCCAACAAATGCTAAAGGATATTCTCTAGACAGGAAACACAAAAAGGGTGTATAAACCCGAACCCAAAACAATAAAGTAAATGGCAACGGGATCATACTTATCAATAATTACCTTAAACGTAAATGGGTTGAATGCCCCAACCAAAAGACAAAGACTGGCTGAATGGATACAAAAACAAGACCCTTATATATATTGTCTACAAGAGACCCATCTCAAAACAGGGGACATATACAGACTGAAAGTGAAGGGGTGGAAAAAGATATTCCATGCAAATAGAGACCAAAAGAAAGTAGCAATACTCATATCAGATAAAATAGACTTTAAAACAAAGACTGTGCAAAGAGATAAGGAAGGACACTACATAATGATCAAAGAATCAATCCAAGAAGAAGATATAATAATTATAAATATATATGCACCCAACATAGGAGCACCGCAATATGTAAGACAAATGCTAACAAGTATGAAAGGGGAAATTAACAATAACACAATAATAGTGGGAGACTTTAATACCCCACTCACACCTATGGACAGATCAACTAACCAGAAAATTAACAAAGAAACGCAAACTTTAAATGATACAATAGACCAGTTAGACCTAATTGATATCTATAGGACATTTCACCCCAAAACAATGAATTTCACCTTTTTCTCAAGTGCTCACGGAACCTTCTCCAGGATAGATCACATCCTGGGACATAAATCTAACCTTGATAAATTCAAAAAAATCGAAATCATTCCAAGCATCTTTTCTGACCATAATGCATTAAGATTAGATCTCAATTACAGGAGAAAAACTATTAAAAATTCCAGCATATGGAGGCTGAACCACATGCTGCTGAATAACCAACAAATCACAGAAGAAATCAAAATATACATAGAAATGAATGAAAATGAAAACACAACCCAAAATCTGTGGGACACTGTAAAAGCAGTGCTAAGGGGAAGGTTCATAGCAATATAGACATACCTCAAGAAATAAGAAAAAAGTCAAATTACCTAACTCTATGCCTGAAGCAATTAGAAAAGGAAGAAATGAAGAATCCCAGGGTTAGTAAAAGGAAAGAAATCTTAAAAACTAGGGCAGAAATAAATGCAAAAGAAACAAATGAGACCATAGGATAAATCAACAAAGCCAAAAGCTGGTCCTTTGAAAGGATAAATAAAATTGACAAACCATTAGCCAGACTCATCAAGAAACAAAGGGAGAAAAATCAAATCAATAAAATCAGAAATGAAAATGGAGAGATCACAACAGACAACACAGAAATACAAAGAATCATAAGAGACTACTATCAGCAATTATATGCCAATAAATTGGACAACGTGGAAGAAATGGACAAATTCTTAGAAAAATACAACTTTCCAAAACTGAACCAGGAAGAAATAGAAAATCTTAACAGACCCATCACAAGCACGGAAATTGAAACTGTAATCAGAAATCTTCCAGCAAACAAAAGCCCAGGTCCAGACGGCTTCACAGCTGAATTCTACCAAAAATTTCGAGAAGAGCTAACACCTATCCTACTCAAACTCTTCCAGAAAATTGCAGAGGAAGGTAAACTTCCAAACTCATTCTATGAGGCCACCATCACCCTAATACCAAAACCTGACAAAGATGCCACAAAAAAAGAAAACTACAGGCCAATATCACTGATGAACATAGATGCAAAAATCCTCAACAAAATTCTAGCAATCAGAATCCAACAACACATTAAAAAGATCATACACCATGACCAAGTAGGCTTTATCCCAGGAATGCAAGGATTCTTCAATATTCGCAAATCAATCAATGTAATTCACCACATTAACAAATTGAAAAATAAATGCCATATGATTATCTCAATAGATGCAGAGAAGGCCTTTGATAAAATTCAACATCCATTTATGATAAAAACTCTCCAGAAAGCAGGAATAGAAGGAACATACCTCAACATAATAAAAGCTATATATGACAAACCCACAGCAAACATTATCCTCAATGGTGAAAAATTGAAAGCATTTCCCCTAAAGTCAGGAACAAGACAAGGATGTCCACTTTCACCGCTACTATTCAACATAGTTCTGGAAGTTTTGGCCACAGCAATCAGAGCAGAAAAAGAAATAAAAGGAATCCAAATTGGAAAAGAAGAAGTAAAACTCTCACTGTTTGCAGATGACATGATCCTCTACATAGAAAACCCTAAAGACTCCACCAGAAAATTACTAGAGCTAATCAATGAATATAGTAAAGTTGCAGGATATAAAATCAACACACAGAAATCCCTTGCATTCCTATACACTAATAATGAGAAAGTAGAAAACGAAATTAAGGAAACAATTCCATTCACCATTGCAACGAAAAGAATAAAATACTTAGGAATATATCTACCTAAAGAAACTAAAGACTTATATATAGAAAACTATAAAACACTGATGAAAGAAATCAAAGAGGACACTAATAGATGGAGAAATATACCATGTTCATGGATTGGAAGAATCAATATAGTGAAAATGAATATATTACCCAAAGCAATCTACAGATTCAATGCAATCCCTATCAAGCTACCAGCGGTATTTTTCACAGAACTAGAACAAATAATTTCAAGATTTGTATGGAAATACAAAAAACCTCGAATAGCCAAAGCAATTTTGAGAAAGAAGAATGGAACTGGAGGAATCAACTTACCTGACTTCAGGCTCTACTACAAAGCCACAGTCATCAAGACAGTGTGGTACTGGCACAAAGACAGAAATATAGATCAATGGAACAAAATAGAAAGCCCAGAGATAAATCCACACACATATGGACACCTTATCTTTGACAAAGGAGGCAAGAATATACAATGGAGTAAAGACAATCTCTTTAACAAGTGGTGCTGGGAAAACTGGTCAACCACTTGTAAAAGAATGAAACTAGATCACTTTCTAACACCACACACAAAAATAAACTCAAAATGGATTAAAGATCTAAATGTAAGACCAGAAACTATAAAACTCCTAGAGGAGAACATAGGCAAAACACTCTCCGACATAAATCACAGCAGGATCCTCAATGATCCGCCTCCCAGAATACTGGAAATAAAAGCAAATATAAACAAATGGGATCTAATTAAAATTAAAAGCTTCTGCACAACAAAGGAAACTATAAGCAAGGTGAAAAGACAACCCTCTGAATGGGAGAAAATAATAGCAAATGAAGCAACTGACAAACAACTAATCTCAAAAATATACAAGCAACTTATACAGCTCAATTCCAGAAAAATAAACGACCCAATCAAAAAATGGGCCAAAGAACTAAATAGACATTTCTCCAAAGAAGACATACGGATGGCTAACAAACACATGAAAAGATGCTCAACGTCACTCATTATCAGAGAAATGCAAATCAAGACCACAATGAGATACCACTTCACACCAGTCAGAATGGCTGCGATCCAAAAGTCTGCAAGCAATAAATGCTGGAGAGGGTGTGGAGAAAAGGGAACCCTTTTACACTGTTGGTGGGAATGCAAACTAGTACAGCCACTATGGAGAACAGTGTGGAGATTCCTTAAGAAATTGCAAATAGAACTGCCTTATGACCCAGCAATCCCACTGCTGGGCATACACACCGAGGAAACCAGAATAGAAAGAGACACATGTACCCCAATGTTCATTGCAGCACTGTTTATAATAGCCAGGACATGGAAACAACCTAGATGTCCATCAGCGGATGAATGGATAAGAAAGCTGTGGTATATATACACAATGGAGTATTACTCAGCCATTAAAAAGAATACATTTGAATCAGTTCTAATAAGATGGATGAAACTGGAACCAATTATACAGAGTGAAGTAAGCCAGAAAGAAAAACACCAATACAGTATACTAACACATATATATGGAATTTAGAAAGATGGTAATGAGGACCCTGTATGCAAGACAGCAAAAGAGATACAGATGTGTAGAGCGGACTTATGGACTCTGAGGGAGAAGGAGAGGGAGAGGGAGAGGGAGGGATGATTTGGGAGAATAGCATTGAAATATGTATACTATCATGTAAGAAATGAATTGCCAGTCTATGTTCAATGCAGGATGCAGGATGCTTGGGGCTGGTGTATGGGGATGATCTGGAGGGAAGATGTGGGGTGGGAGGTGGGAGGGGGGTTCATGTTTGGGAGTTCGTGTAAAAAAATAAATAAATACAAAAAAAAAAAAAAGAAGAAGAAAAAAAAAAAAGACCACAAAGAGATACCACTTCACACCAGTCAGAATGGCTGCGATCCAAAAGTCTGCAAGCAATAAATGCTGGAGAGGGTGTGGAGAAAAGGGAACCCTTTTACACTGTTGGTGGGAATGCAAACTAGTACAGCCACTATGGAGAACAGTGTGGAGATTCCTTAAAAAATTGCAAACAGAACTGCCTTATCACCCAGCAATTCCACTGCTGAGCATACACACCGAGGAAACTAGAATTGAGACACATGTACCCCAGTGTTCATCGCAGCACGGTTTATAATACCCAGGACATGGAAGCAACCTAGATGTCTATCAGCAGATGAATTGATAAGAAAGCTGTAATACATACACACAATGGAGTATTACTCAGCCATTAAAAAGAATACATTTGAATCAGTTCTAATGAGGTGGATGAAACTGGAGCCAATTATACAAAGTGAAGTAAGCCAGAAAGAAAAACACCAATACAGTACACTAACACATATATATGGAATTTAGAAAGATGGTAACGATAACCCTGTATGCGAGACAACAAAAGAGACACAGATATATAGCACAGACCTTTGGACTCTGTGGGAGAGGGAGAGGGTAGGATGATTTGGGAGAATGGCATTGAAACATGTATAATATCATGTAAGAAATGAGTCACCAGTCTAGGTTCAATGCAGGATGCAGGATGCTTGGGGCTGGTGCACTGGGATAACCCAGGGAGATGGTATGGGGAGGGAGGATGGAGGGGGGGTCAGGATTGGGAACTCACGTACACCCGTGGCAGATTCATGTTGATGTATGGCAAAACCAATACAGTATTGTAAAGTTAAAAAAAAAAAAAAAATCATCTTAGAGCAATAGCCAGTCAATTGACAAAAGGACTGATGGTCTACCAGTCAGAGACAGTAACTAAATATTATTACTACAATAAATGTTTTTCTTTACTATTCTAAATTTACCACTTAAAAAACTACTCTTTTTAATACTTTTCCACCACAGACTTTCTATAACTTTTTAAAAATTTCTTTGTCTTACTCACATTATGTAAAATAAACAAAAACGTCTACATTTTAAATTACTTTTAGTGGGAAAAGTTGCCTATCTTGATAGTTTCTAAGGAAAGACAAGTTAATTTTAGAAATCATATTACATTTCCCATTTATACGTCAGAATAAGCTAGGTTCTTCTTTTTTTTTTTTTTTCCCAAAATGATCTCTGCTCTTAGTTTTTCTCCATTTCCAAAGTCCATGATATTCACTTTTTCTTTCTTTGTAACTAAGACACCTCTTCCTCTGAAAAAGACTTGCCAGATTTTTGCCACATGTTCTGTTCTGGGCTATGAACACAAGCTCAGTGGGAAGGTTGAAAAGCATTTGGAAATAAAATGAAAAGCACATTCTCACAGGTTTGAGTTTCATGGAAAAGCACAATCCTTTCTGACGATTCCTATGTAGACAAATAAAGAGCACCAGCCAACATTAGAAGTCAACATTAATGTCGATCAAAAATTGACTGTCCACGGGGACTTGGCAATGAAGCAGTCACTCAAGAAATGTTTTAACATTGTAGAAAACACTGGGCTTGCTTCTAAGAGACTTCAACTGAAGTCTTCGTCAGTAAGTATCTGAGGAAGTTCAGCTACTTCGCATATCCACCTGTCTCCATGACACACACAGTTTTACAACATTCAAAGCACTCCCGAAATTGAGGTGCTAAAGACCTAACTAATATGACCCCCTCCTTCACTGTTTTTGCTTGCCGTCTATGGGGTCACACAGAGTCAGACACGACTGAAGTGACTTAGCAGCAGCAGCAGCAGCAGCATGAATGAACCTTCAGCCAAAAAGCTACCACAATTGAACAGCTTTACAAGCAAACGAAAAATAGAGATAAAAAATGCCTGAAGGAAAAAGGTGAATGAAAGTAAAATTCTCCTCCTAAATGAGAAGGATAATAATGTTATTAGTGTTTAGAATAGTGTTTACTTCATCTATGAAAAGAGAGATTACTAAATAAATTAATAGCATAAAAATCATTCTAGACAAGGTTGCTAATTTTTGCTTGTCATTTTATCTTATTCTCTCATTGGTAAATCCTGTTTCCCGAAAAGATCATTCATGACTTTCAGGTCAGTTTGTAAACAAATTTTTATTTGTGGTGTGTCTGTTTTTAATCAACGTCTGTCATTCCCACTAGACCATAAGCTCCAGGAGGTCAGGGATCGTTTCCACATTACTCACCACTCTAACCTCAGCACCAAATACAGTGCCAGACCCAGTAACTTCTCAGTAAATGTTTATTCAATAAATAAGTAAATATCCCTTTTATAGCACTCTTGGTGCCTGGCACAGCTTAAATCTGTAATAATAGTCAATAAATTCTTATTGAACTAGATTAAGAGGAGAGCCTTAAGGAAGGTGGTTTTGGAATTGCAAATTTACCCATAAAACCACTGAAATAATAATTATAAGTCATCTGTAACCTTCCTTCAGGCATGTGCTTAATTCAATGCAATTTTGTTAAACCCAGTTCCAGTTGTAGTTTTCTTTTTTGTCCATACTCTAAATTAGTAAACATATTTCTTTTCAACAAAAAGCATATGAGTCAGACTTTTCTCTCCTGCAAATGGGTTATTCCCCGAGCTATTCAAAATTATTAGACAGTGAGGTTATGTCAAATTCCCCTTGATACGTGATTAGCCTTAGTGTTGAAAACTAAGACTATGTAAATGTAGACACAGACCATGATTAACCAACCAGGTAGCAACTGCTCAATAACCATATTCCTCCTGAAGAGTCTTTCTGACTGAGCCACTGAAACAAACAATGCTTCCAATCACAGAGATGCAGCCTCAGTGTTTCCCTGACATCTGTTTCATACCCACAATGATGTCAACACATGTGCCTACAGTGTCTGACTCTGTGCTACACAGTCTCCTGGTAGCAGCCTCTCTGGGCTTTCTTTCAATGCCCTTTTTCTTTTTTTTTTTTAAGACTTATTTATTTTTTGATGCCCTGGGTCTTCGTTGCTGTGTGCAGGCTTTCTCCAGTTGCAGCAAATGGCGGCTTCTCTCCAGATGCGGTGCGCGCAGGCGCCTCACTGAGACGGCTTATCTTGTTGCAGACGGCAGGCTCTGGGACATGCAGCCTTCACTAGTGGTGGTGCTTAGTTGCTCCACAACACGTGGAATCTTCCCAGGCCAGGGGTGAAAGAGAGCTCAACTACACAGGCTCAGGGTCAGCTTGCTACAGGTCAATCCCAGATCGAATGTTCGCCAGCTGTGTGATCTTGAGACCCAGCCTCCCCATCTACACAGGCATATCTCGTTTTATTACACTTTGCACATATTGCTTTTTTTTTTTCCTTAAAAATGAAGGTTTGTGACAACCCTATGTCAAGCCAGTCTAACAGCACTGTTTTTCCTACAGCACTGCTCACTTCATGTCTCTGTGTCACATTTTGGTAATCCTTGCAATATTTCAAACTTTTTCATTATTGTTATGTTTCTTATGGTGATGTTTAATTAGAGATCTTTGATGTTACTGTTGCGGTTGTTTGGGGTGTATCAACCATGCCCATTTGAGAAGGTGAACTTGATTGTTAAACAACACAGGATTTAGAATATTACATAAATCTAGTTGGCAAAGCAACAGCAGGATCTGAGAGGATTTATCCCGGTTTTTGAAAGAAGCTTTACTTGTGGGTAAATGCTATAAGTAAACAACAATACAAGCTACAGCAGAATTGTTCGTGAAAGGAGGAGGTAATTGATGCTTCAAACTTCACTGTTGTCTTATTTTAAGAAATTTCCACAGCCATGCTGCTGCTGCTGCTGCTGCTAAATCACTTCAGTCGTGTCCGACTCTGTGTGACCCCATAGACGGCAGCCCACCAGGCTCCCCCATCCCTGGGATTCTCCAGGCAAGAATACTGGAGTGGGTTGCCATTTCCTTCTCCAATGCATGAAAGAGAAAAGTGAAAGTGAAGTCGCTCAGTCTGTCCGACTGTTAGCGACCCCATGGACTGCAGCCCACCAGGCTACTCCGTCCATTGGATTTTCCAGGCAAGAGTACTGGGGTGGGGTGCCATTGCCTTCCCCGACAGCCATGCTAACCTTCAGCAAAACCATCCTGATCAGTCAGAAGCCATCAACACTGAGACAAGATCCTCCACCAGCAAAAAGATTATGAATCACTGATGATGGTTACCATCATTTAGCAATAAAGTATTTTTTAATTAAGGTATGTACATCAGCTTTTTAGACACAATGTTATTGCACACTTCATAGACTACAGAATGACATAAACATAATTTTTATATACTGGGAAGCCAAAAAATTTGTGTGACTTGCTTTCTTGCAGTCATCTGGAACTTAACCCACATCTCCAAGTAATATGGAATATCTACAAAGTGGAGAAGCAAACAGCATCTATCTCACAGGGTTGTTCTGAGGATTAAATGAGATAAAGCTTGTAAAATGCTTAGAATATTGCCTGATGGATAGTCAGTAATTTTAAGATATTTATCTACCATTACTTCCTCCACAATTTCACCAGTTACCATACTGATATCCATTGCCTCTCAATATCAGTATCAGCCATGACCATCCCATCAACTAGAACTCTCAAATATAAGGACATCCAGCCCTCCCCTCTCTGAAGCACCAACCTGAATACCCTGGGCCACTCAAACTCAAAAAACACAAATCTGGACTCTTCTTTCCCAAATCTGCTCATTTTTCTAATATTACCACCTTTCTCCCAAGCAATCAGCTTGGATACTTGGTCTGTTGTATTCTTCTAGCTGGAATACCCAGCATGTAATAGCGCCCAGTAAGTATACACTGAATTGGTAGTCTTTCTGCCACCTTCTCCCTTCAGTTAGCCCCAGGCCCTGAAGCCAAAGTTAGCTTCCTAAGGCATAATCCCTTTCCTACCCATCCATCTCCAAAGCATCTGAACTTTAGTCCTCTTCTAACTTTCAGTTCTATAGCTTTGCACAAAGAACTTGCTAAAGCCCAAAAGTAAAACAAATTGAATTAATCACAATTTCCCAAATAGGTGCTAAGATTTTCTGCCCCCATCCCTTTGTTTATACTGTTCCCTGCTTTAGAATGTCTTTCTCCAATGTCAAATTACTACCCTTCCTCTAAGATCCATCTCAGATGCAGTCTGCTCCATAAAGCCTTCCCTGATTCTATGAATAGCCGGACATATCCCTCCTGCCTCCAAACTCCTATCACCTCTGAACTTCCAACAGACTTCCCATACACTGCATTCTATTACAGTTCTTTGTCTAAATCTTGAAGTCTCCTTGCCAAATTGAGAGGTCACAAAGTGTATATTGAACAGAGTCATACTTAGGGAAGTTTTTCAAGTTATTCGAGTATCAATTTCCTCACCTGTGGGATGGGGAGAATTAACTATCGTGAAAAAAAAAAAAAAAAAAAAAAAGCTAATGTTAACAAATAGTATTAATGGAGGATAATATTTTCCCATTATAAATGGAAAACTACCACAATTTGGTAAAAAGTATATATGCAGTTAGAACACCGAAATGAAATAGATAAAATGTTAACAGCTCTTGTCTTCAAGACAGGTTTTAATTTTGTTCTATAATTGTTTATTTTCAATATTTCTACAACTATTTTGTATTTCTCTTGTAACTGACCCAGCAGAGAAACATTTATAGAATGTCTTGTTCTTACTCAGTTGCTTCAGTTGTGTCTGACTTTGCAACGTTATGGACTGTAGCCCACCAAACTCCTCTGTCCACAGGATTTTCCCGGCAAGAATACTGGAGTAGGTTGCCATTCTCTCCTCCAGGGGATCCTCCTGACCCAGGGATTGAACCCATGTCTTTTGTGTCTCCTGCATTGCAGGCAGATTCTCTACCACTGAGCCACCAGAGAAGCCCATAGAATGCTTTAGGATATACACTATGGCCTGATGATACAAAAAGGATCAAGGAAAATGACAGTTTACAAAAGAAAAAATTTTTTAATTACCTAGGGAATATTATTCACAGAAGGGGGAAAAGGCATCTACGTCTTCAAAATGCATCGAATTTCAGCCATAATGTGACTGGGAAAAGTTCAAGTAGAATAGAGAACCTTTGAAATCTCTTGCCAAAAATATTTGCCATCACAATTGATTAGGATATTATCACAGCTCCTAAGGCTGCGGTTTTTTGAGCCTTGCATTTGATCTATCAGTGAAAGAGAGCAACACAAACACAGAGGCCTCCGATTAAGCCTGTGATCAAGAATGAATTTATGTCTGGCTCAGATCAAACACTCTACATCAAGAAAGATTTGAATCTTCAAAATTTCATGTTATAGTCAACACCCTTTTGAAAGTTTTTCTCAACTGCAAACCTGACATGACCCAAAATTAAATTTATTATGTTCTTTTCAAAACCTGATCTTCTTCCAGGGCTTAAAAGTGTAGTTTTGGAGTCCAATAGGCCCAGGTAAGGCAGAGCTTGGTGGGCTGCCATCTATG
The DNA here is from genome assembly GCA_006410675.1 of Oreotragus oreotragus. NCBI lineage: Eukaryota > Metazoa > Chordata > Mammalia > Artiodactyla > Bovidae > Oreotragus > Oreotragus oreotragus. The sequence goes on from SJYX01000218.1 coordinate 272,245, forward strand.
GGGTCGCACAGAGTCGGACACGACTGAAGCGACTTAGCAGCAGCAGCAGCAGCAGCAGGCCATAGATACAATGTCAACTTTATCAGTTACTTGCAAAGAGATTTTGGAAAGTTATTTAATTTCTCTGAACCTCACTTTCCTTATTTGTTTAAAAGAGGATCCTTATATTTACCTTATTAGTTGTTGAGAGGAATAAATTTTATGAGATGCATTTAAGTAATTTAGCACAGGACTTGGCACAAATAAAGATTCAAAGACAGTAAAAAAAAATTTTTTTTGGTAAATAATTATCTTCTACCTCCGAGGCTAAAAGCAACAAAGACATTACAAGAATTCCATTTCCTCTAGGTACCACAGACACCAAGTTCTGCCGATTCCGCCCCTGAAATATCTCAAGAACCTAACAGCTACTACTCTGCCATGTCCAGTGCTCCACGCTGATTGTGGCGTTTGTCACTGCTTGCTCAAATCTGCATATACTCAAATCAGTTGTAGCTTCTGACTCCTGCTCCCACAGTGCTCTTGTGCTGACTTTAAAGTTCCTCTCTTTCCAAAGATAAAATGAGACAGCATCACTCCCCTGCTTAAAGACACCCTGGTCCCTTGTTGTACCCAGGATCAAGCCCAAGCATAATAAGATGGCACATAACACCTTTTCCACAATCTCTTTCTGCCAGTTTCCCAAGCCTACAAATCTTCACCCTAAACTAGAGCCAGGCTAATAACCATCTAAGAATTACCTTTTGTCCTCATCAAACTCCCAGGGATGGCCTTTCACTCTTCTTCCCTAACAAACTCCTGTTGAACCTTCAAGAACTTGCTTCACACATCACCTTTCCTATGAAGCCTTTCTGTGAGGCAGTTAGTTCCTCCCTCCTTATTACCCTAACAGCATTTTTTTTTTATCCCTGTTATTATCCTGCATTTTACTTATCTGTTTTCCATGTCTGTCTTCTCAACTCAGTGGTGAATTACTTGAAAGCAGGCACCATATGCATTTATCTCCATGTTTCCAGTGCTTGGCATCTATTGAAAGTGCAGTAGATGTCCGCAGATAAATACATTCTAATTAAAACTAATAATTTTCCAGTAGTCAGTACTCTTGCCTGGAAAATCCAATGGACGGAGTAGCCTGGTGGGCTGCAGTCCATGGGGTCGCTAACAGTCGGACAGACTGAGCGACTTCACTTTCACTTTTCTCTTTCATGCATTGGAGAAGGAAATGGCAACCCACTCCAGTGTTCTTGCCTGGAGAATCCCAGGGACGGGGGAGCCTGGTGGGCTGCCGTCTATGGGGTCACACAGAGTCAGACACGACTGAAGTGACTTAGCAGCAGCAGCATGTACCGATGTGAGAGTTGCACCATAAGGAAGGCCAAGTGCTGAAGAACTGATGCCTTTGAACTGGGGTTCTGGAGAAGACTCTTGAGAGTTTCTTGGACTACAAGAAGATCAAATCAGTCAATACTAAAGAAAATTAACCCTGAATATTCATTGGAAGGACTGATGCTGAAGCTGAAGCTCCAATACTTTGACCACTTGATAAGAAGAGCCAACTCATTGGAAAAGACCCTAATGCTGGGAAGGATTGACGGCAAGAGGAGAAGGGGATGGCAGAGTTTAAGATGGTTAGATAGCACCACCAACTCAATGGACATGAGTCTGAGCAAACCATGGGAGATAGTGAAGGACAGGGAAGCCTGGTGTGCTGCAGTTCATGGGGTCGCAAAGAGTTGGGCACTACTTAGCAAATGAACAACAGCTACAATTAAAACTGGAAATTGAGGATTTATTAAAAGTAGAAACTGAGGCCTAATAAATGTAACTCAGACTATTTTACTAGCAAATGTCCCTAACCAAGGTAATCTCAAAATTTTATGAAACTCTCTACTTTCCTGTGAAACCACAGTAAATGTTCAAAGTACCATGTCATTAGCAAAAGAAAAAAGTGAAAAGTCTATTTGCCTGTTTCAATCCTCCTAGCTCCACAGAGTTGAACAAATTTTCTCAAGGAAAACTTCAAGAAAAGAATGGAAAGCTCCTTATTATTACCATATATTAAGTGTTCACTGCATGGAAGGCCCTGTAATATATGAGATCTCATTTGCTAGCAAGCTCTGCAGACATGGTACAACTGTCTTCATTTTGCAGATGAAGAAACTAGGCCTCACAGGTGAAGTTGCTCCAAACCCCACAGCTTGTAAATGACAGAGCAGAGATCTGAACCCTGGTCTGTGCGGACTCAAAACCTATGCTGTTCTGCCATGTCCTGTGACCCTTCTCATTGGTGACCTAGCCAATGACCTTCACACCATTCCACCCACTCCCAGAGATCCTGATGTGAAGTTAGAGAAGATGGGAGTAGGGAAAAACAGAATGTGAACAAAGGAGAATGAGGGATGGCAAGAAAAAGACAGGGGTCACCTTTTAGAAAATGTATTTAGTATATTAATATATTTTTAAAGCTGCAATGAGATTTTTTTCTGCCAAGTACAATCTAAAATCTATGCAAAAGGAGAAAAGTCAATGAAACTTACAATCAAAATCTTAGTCCTTGTTAAAGAAAAATTAAAATAAACAGGTTCTTTTATTAATCCACAAACCTAACGGCACTCAACAAAAAGTTTCTGTAAATTTTAATTGCAGCAATCTGGGCAATGTTTTATTATGACTCATTGACTTGAGCCACAAAGTTTGTGCAATATAATTTGCCCTGCTTTATGAGACTGTAACTGCAGTGAAATGCTACTATGTGTACTCAATTTAAATGCACTAGACTTATCAAAATAAAGCATTTGGGGAAATAGCGTGCTCTGAATTTGTTTACTTTTCTTTGTAAATTTGACATGTCCATGAAATAAAACCCATAAATTTGTTCTTCTAAGTGAGCTGAACAATTCCTTCTTACTTTTTACTATTACTATCTGTTCAACACCTCTGGTTTTTCTTTCCCGAAATGTGTTTCCCAATCATTATTAATCCTCTAGTGTTTGAGAGAGAGAGAGCTCCTAATATATAGAATGGTCTCTACCAGCTACTCTACAGATACATGTGTACCCAGAGGAAGAAACAGGAAGCTGTGCCCTGTACTCTGCAAAGGGGGACGTGTCCGGTAACAAGTGCTCACTCACCTGAGCTGACCACTTCGCTTTGGGTTTTACTTGCAATGGAACTTCCTGCCTTTGCCTCATCCAATGCTCTTTTTTTCTGTTTTCTTCTAAAAATCATTTATTAGATGACTATTGCAAAGTTTATTGATGATTTATAGGTGTATAATCCCTTTGCCAAAAATCTCAAGGTCACAGATGCTGTAAATGCAGAATATGGGGTGATTTTAAAATTGAGAATAATAGCCCATACATTGTCTAAAATATTTAGAACAATGGCCCCATGTATTATATAAAAACCCACGCGAGTCTGAGGAAGCAGCCTGCAATCAACCACATCAACATTTCTGCAGCAAACTGAGCAAATAATAACATGAAATGGGGGAAAAAATATAAACAAATTCATCCGTTCCATTCACACTGTGCTACCAAATTTGTTTCAGAAAACCTTTCCTTTTTCAGAGCTCACTGGGTTTCAGAATTAAAGTTGAGAGACCAGAGATCTGAATATACTCTAGCATGAGGCCTTGGGAGAGGCATCTCTGCCAGTAGAAACCTGCCAGGATCTCATCATTTGGAAGCATGGTGCAGGCTCTGTCTGAGCATGTGGACATGACAGATGGTTAAAAATTCTAAGTGTAAGTTCTAAAGAAATCATAAAAAGAGTCATCACAATGGATATAAGGAAGAGTCTGTCTGTATACTAATGGGATTGCTATTGCTATTGCTAAGTCACTTCAGTCGTGTCCGACTCTGTGCGACCCCATAGACGGCAGCCCACCAGGCTTCCCCGTTCCTGGGATTCTCCAGGCAAGAACACTGGAGTGGCTTGCCATTTCCTTCTCCAATGCACGAAAGCGAAAGGTGAAAGTGAAGTCCTCAGTCATGTCCAACTTAGCAACCCCATGGACTGCAGCCCACCAGGCTCCTCTGTCCATGGGATTTTCCAGGCAAGAGTACTGGAGTGGGGTGCCATTGCCTTCTCCGTATACTAAGGGGATATTCAGCAGAATTTGAAAAGCATAGGAATAAACAAGAAAATTATTTAATTGTGTTTTATTATTTTTCCTCATTAATCTTATTCTTAGTTTGAAAAGAAAACCTCCTCCTGGTTTACATGTGAGTTTGGACACATGTTCCCAGAAAGTAGGTGGCCCATCAGGAGACTATGTTCACTGTCACACTTGAAATAAAACAAGGAAAACAAAATGAGCTACAGAATTATAATACCATGTACCACTGTCCTTTCTTTTAGCATGTTATGACCATATGGATATATTTAAAGGTTTCCTTTATGTTGGATAATATCAAAGACAGATCCGATTGATATTATATAATAGGCTGCTTCAAAGTAATGAATTAGCTGAATGAATGCTTTCTTGCTAAATAAATAATTCTGAAAGAAAATAGATCTTTATTCTTAAATCCCCCTCTTTTGTCAATTAATTAGACTTTGTTGGTAAAAGGAAGTGAAGAAATTCAGCATAAGCCTGATTATATCATGAATGTAAAATGAGCAGGACAAATAATGGACTCTATACTCTTTCAAACAAGTTAAATAAGTCCATAATAGCCCACCAGTTGTGTAAACACAATTTCACTATACTTGTAAAAGAAATATTGACTTACCTGTTAACTTAAATTATCCTGGCAGGCTTCAACTAAGCTTATTAGTGATTCATGTGGTGTACACGACTGTTTTTAGTTGTGGACTTTTATCAAAGATTAAAGAATTAGGAAATCATCTGTTTAGCAAGCCCAGAAACACGTACCAGACTGTACTTTACCAGAACTGACTTTAGGAACTTAGTCTAAGAACTACAAAGCGATTACAGTCCTGGCTTGAGATATTCCCATTACACACCAACTCATTAATAGTCAGATACCTTCCAAAATCATGAATAATACAAACACCTCACCCAGACAAAACACCGACCTACTTCACCCTACTAACATTATTGCATGTAAGAGGTGGAGTTGTTTTCCTCTGACGTATCACCAGTATGTATGCATGTAACTGGTTGTTGAGAGAAACTAGAAATGGAAAAGTTGAATATATACTTGTCTCTGCTGTTCACATAAAAACACACCATTCTCTGCTCCAACTGGTTCCAGTGACAGTCCAAAAAACTATAGTGGTTTTCTTTACCAAAATATGTGAATTTTTTTCTCAATAAAACAAGTCTAAGACTTTATGCAGCTTAAGTCTCTGTATGTTTAGAATTTCCAAGGGGTTTGGGAAAGGGTACAGGGGCTTCCCAGGTGGCGCTAGTAGTAAAGAATCCACCTGCCTCTGCAGGAGATGTAAGAGATACGAGTTTGAGTTTGATCCCTGGGTAGGGAAGATCCCCTGGAGAAGGGCATGGCAACCCATTCCAGTATTCCTGTCCACTACTAGAAACTACTACTCAGAGGCCTTACTAGAACTTTCTTTTTTCTTTGTAGTACACAGGAATCTGCTTTGCTGTATTTTCATTTTATTAGCTAAGGTAAAGTAATTAACATGTGCATTCAGACAACAAAATTACTATTAGAAGAACTATTCTTATTTTCAACTCATGTTTTAAGATCTGCAAGACCTTGAACTTCATCAGGTCACACTCAAGTATTCATGTTTTCTGGACTTTTAAGTTTTTACTAAGCATCTCTGATTGCAAGTGATCACAGAAAAATCCTTACTTGTTACCTTAACCAACAAGACAAAATAAAATTGACTGGTTCATCCAATTGAGAGGTGATGGTGTAGTAACACCTTTAAAATCAGACATGTAAAAGAGGACCTTAGGATTTTGCTTTTCTCCTTGCTAACGCTGATGTTCACTTTGGGGTGAGCTCTCTCCACAAGGCAGAATGATGGCTCCCTTGAGCTCCAGGCTTCCTTGTCCTGAACTCATGAAGCCAGAAAAGAGCCTCTCACCCCAGGGTTCATGACAAGCCCTCAGATGGATTCAGACTGCTCTGCTCGGGTCATATACTTACCCCAGCGGCAGGAAACTGGAACCATGATAAACAGTTCTACCAGAGTCACCTAAGGTTTGGGAAGTGTTTCCCAAAGGAAAAGTGTGGCATGCACTAACCAAAATGAAAGAGAAATGTTGGGCATGTGGAAAAAAAGAAAAAAAACGTTCATTACACCTGGCTTCTTTCAGCATAGCTGTCTTTCCCCTTTGTAACTGAGTCAGAAATCCCTCTGCTTTACATAAATTTGTTAACAAGCTTCAATTCCTGAACAGAAGAGGAAAGGCACAGACACAGGTGGGAAATTTACTCTGCTCTAGGCCAAGTTTCAGACATTTCCGTGTTTAGAACTCTGTAGGTTAATAACAATGCTTCTTTACAGAGACTTATACAGGCTCATTCTGCGCTTCCGGTCATACACCTAAAACTGTCAGAATCTAGATTCAAATCTAGTTTTACCTGATTCATTCCATGACCAAAGTGTTATATGTTATGCCCTAAGTCCGAGTCCCCAAGATCGAGAGAAATAAGACGTCCACGGCAATGCAAAAGCATAAAGGGGTTTATTGCTAGCTCGAGCTAGGGCTCAGGTCTCATCCAACGCAGTGGAGTCTTAAGGAGAGCCCCGAGCTCTGAATCACAGCTACTTTTATACAGGCGGTTCTTTGTTTTCAGTAACAGCATAGCTGGCGGGTGATGACTGGCTAAGCCGGAAGCGCGTGTGGGATTTTCAAATCGTGCATCCCTATCTGGATTGGCTCGGGTCTGGCGAGGGCAGGGCTTTCTTGATTGGCTCGGCCAGGGCTACGGGGATTTTTCTGATTGGTCGAGCTATGCCTGCGGGAATTCCCAGTGACTCAGCTTTCCCAGAGCCCGAAATTCAGGCCTAGCTTGCCCCTTGGAGCCTGTTATGGCTCCAATTTGGTCCTAACATTATACTCTTTTCGGAACCCTGAAGTCATAGAAACTATGGACAAAAGCCCTTAGTAAGATGGTGGACACGGTCATATTTGGATGCCTACGTTGATAAATCAGTCAGTAAAAATCGGTTAAGTTTCCACTGATTCCATTGATAGAGTGAGTCCATTGTAGGAGCCCTCCACATAAAGACAAGTGCCCTAGTCCCTGTCTCCAAAGCTATCACAATAAAGTTACGAAAGCAAAACACATATGCATTCAAGAAAACTTTAGGGCTCAGTTGTGTGATATTTAAAAGATACACTTTCAATGAGATTCCTAGAATTTCTGTGCAGAGTCTGTGATCTTCCTTAGACTGAAAGCTCCATGGAAGAGAGGTAACTGGGCCACTGTTGTATCACAACTATAGCTGTTCTACAAAGATTTGTTGCTTGATGACTAATATAGACTGTGGTTACAGAAGGTTTTACAGAAAAAGTAAGTCTTGAATTGCTTTCTTACAAAATAAGTAATCTGGGGCTAAGTTTTTTTTAAGGGAAAGAAAATGAGTAATCAGTAGGCGTTCTATAAATGTGGAAGGAATGGCTAGGAGAAGCAAGAATAAAAAAAAATAGCAAAGGCGGACTGGATAAAGAAGATCTATCACAGCATTGTTAATCAGCTATACTCCAATATAAAATTAAAAATTAAAAAAAAATAAGCAGAGGTACAGTAGTGGACGTGATGTGCAAAGAGACAAGTGAAGGACCAAGAAAGAAGGAGGCCCTACACTGATATCCGGAAACCAGGGTTCACTCACAGTTTTCAGCAGCCACTGTCAAATGTTCCCAAATCTCTGGGCTGCAATGTCTTTATTTGCAAAATGAAGAGGATGGGGTATATTCAGAGCTCAGCTGCTCTCTCCTTCCATCCAATCCAAGAACTCAAGAACTTGCTAATGATGGGATTCATGACTGAAAAGAGCATGTTCAGAATACTGACTTAGGTGCAGGAACCTAGATATTTTTTAAAGTTCCACAGGACGTCAGCCAGGTTTGCAGATCACTTCTTAAACAAAGGAGAGTAAATACACACAACGACAAAAATCCTTCCAGCTGTAAAATTCAGAAGTTTATATGGGAAACTCAGCAGGATGAACTAAGTGGAAGAAGGCTGAGAGGCCTTCAAAGCCATAAGCGTTCTCCCTCTTCATGAAACCAGCAGGCATTGTGCCCAGAGTGAAAACTGCATTTTTGTGAGCTGAAGTGGCAGGCTTGGGCCGTAACTTTTTCAGCCACTCACTGGGGTCTGCAGACGTCGATGGGTTCTGCACCGAGGCCTTCTCCCGGTAAAGCCCTGCGTCCTTGTCCTCCTTGCTCCTGCAGGTTCACTGCAGGTCGTTTTTGAAGAGTATGAGAGGTCGCAATTTGCACTGACAATGGTTCTCACATCTGGGTGGGACTGCACTTATTTAGAAAACCCTGGGACATTTTAGGATGAAAAGGCAGCCGAACAGAAGCAAACATCTGTCCCGCATTGCTTCACTAAAGGTGACTTCCAGAGGATCCTAAATCACTTTTTAAAAAAGTCACTTGCACATCTAACCCCATGGGTTAGACAACATTGGAGTGCTTGCTCGCGAGCTGTATTTATTTAGCGATTAGCCCAGCGTTTCGATTTTCGGGCAAAAGGCGAGCCAGATCGGGCGGCTTGAGGTAAGGATCAAAAAGGTCACCCATCTTTTGCCTGGAGACGCTTGCCTCCTTACCCCGTTAGTGTGACTATTTTTCTGGATTGGATTTTATTTTATTTTATTTTTTTCCCCTTAGGTACTCCATGTAGCCCTTCCATTCTCGGAAGTGGGCTTTGGGGAAGCGTGCAGCATCCTTCGGCCCCTGCGTGTCCGTCTGTACCCGTCTGAAGCAGGTCCCTTTCGGCTCTCGGCTCCGGGCGGCCCACACGCCGGAGAGAACGCAGGCAGCCGGGGGCGGGAGGGAGCGGGGTCCCGGGTCCCTCACGAGGTGCGGAGCGCCGGGATCCGCGCCGGGGAGGCCGAGCCGGAGCGCTGAGGACTCCGCGGCACCTCGCGCCGCCAGCCGCCTCCCGCCGCGGAGCCGGGGAGGAGGAGGGCGGGGGTCGGAGGAGGGCCGCGGGCCGGGCGGGGGCCGCCGGGCGGCCCGGCTGCGTGACGTCACCGGGCGCGCGATTCGGGCTGGAGCGCTTTAAAACTGGAGCGTGCGAGCGGAGATGCTGCTCCGCACCGAGCAGGCCGCCGGCAGCAGCAGCGCTCACGGCCCCTGCAGCGGCTGCAGCCAGGGCCGCTCCTGGACCCCGCGCGGCGGCAGGGACCCGGCCGGGCCCCGCGGCGCTTCTCCTCGGCGGCCCCGCGCTGCCCGCGCCCGCGGAGCCGCAGAAGCCCGCCGAGCTGCGCCTGGCGCGCCACGGTCTGCAGCCCGGCCGACCCTCCCCTCTCGCGGCCGAGGTCCCGCTGCCCGGGCACCATGGACACCTCCTCGGTCGGCGTTCTCCTGTCCTTGCCGGTCCTGCTGCAGCTGGCGGCCGGGGGCGGCTCGCCCAGGCCCGGCACGCTGCTGCGGGGGTGCCCCGCGCACTGTCAGTGCGAGCCGGACGGCAGGATGCTGCTCAGGGTGGACTGCTCCGACCTGGGGCTTTCGGAGCTGCCCTCCAACCTCAGTGTCTTCACTTCCTACCTGTAAGTGCGCCCCGGCTCTGCTTCGGGAAGCGAGCAGAGGGAGGGAGGCAGGCGGGCCCTCCACCCGTCTTGGGGGCGCTTCGGCTCCCACGTGCTCTGGAGGGGGCGGACGAGGTTGCCGCGGGCGGCTTGGTCAGGCGTGTTTGGGCCCCTGGGAAACGCATGTGTCTTGAGGTAGCGCGCCGACACTTTCTGGGCCCTGCAGAGAAACGGCGGCTTCAAGTGCAACCCTGGGGAAAGCGCCGGTGCGCTGCAGCTTTGCGGTCCAGATCTAGGCAGATCGCCGCCCGAATTCCTCCGAGTGCAGGCATTTGTCAGCAACGTGAACATCTGTGCCCCTGAACCTGGAACCCAAGGGCAGGCTGCCCAATTTGTCCCTGCCCCGACCTCCGCCTCCTTGTCCCGTCACGTTCCGCGAAGAGATGGGCTGGAAAAAGTTTCCTCAAAGGAGAACTGCAACTTGTCCAGCTCACAAGGAACTTACTCTTCATCCCTTGCGCGGTCGCGTGATGTAACCTTTTTCTGTTCCGTTCTGTTCTTTCTACCCCTCCCCCCCTTTTTTAAATGAAGTGATTAAAATGTGGCAACCACAAACCCCGATTAGAGCTGCCAGAACGTTATCTTTACCTTTGGCTGCCCGAGCCGCCCTTTGAAGTGCCCGCGGCCACTTTGTAATCTTTAACCATCTCCTCCTCCCGGGGAGGAAAGGGAAGTGGGTTTAAGGCGGCGGAGCGGGTAAACAGCGGCGCCCACACCCAAGTAGAGACTTGAAGCTCTCTGTCATCCCTCGGGGATCCTACCACCCCGTCTCCCACCCCACCCAACCCCTGCCCCCCATCACAGCCTCCAAAGCCCCAGTTGCGGAGACGAGGCAGCCGCTCGTTTCTTAATTTTGTCTCCGGAAAATCCAGGCCTGGAGGGTAACAGGTGGCTGGGTGGATGAGGTGACCCAAGGGGACCCCGATTCTTGGGAACCGAGGCGACAACTGTCCATCTCCCCATCTGAGGCTCGCTTCCTTCGGGCAGAGAGACCAGGGGTCGGGACCACTCGGGAAAAGAGGCACTCGTGACCGCAAGGTTACACGTCTGGGTTTTAACTCCAGGCACGCCAGTGAACCCACCCCAAACCCTGGCAGTCCCAGTTTCGGCTTCTCTGATGTACCTTGGCAGGAGCAAACTGGAATGTTTGTGAACTCGGTCTTTCCTCTCTTTAGTTGTTTTCTGGAGGGAAGAAACATGAAGAGGCTTGCACAACGCTTTACACTAGATAGTGATTCTTTTTGTAGAGACAGAGTGAGAAAAAAAAATCTTTTTTGCTTGCTTTGATTTTGTGTTGAAAAGGAGGGATTATCCTGCTAGATTTTAGTATTAGTAGGTGGCAGTTCCCCTCCTCACCTACCATAAAGCTATTTTGGCTGCTTTCCTTATCTGAAAAGATTATAGAATTAATCTATTTCCCCACGAGGTTTCCCTTCAGTGGCACTTATTGCATGATGCAGTGATATTTTTACAGCAATGGAAATCCACTCCCCTAAGTGATCATTCTCTTCAGTTCAGTTCAGTTTAAATCGCTCAGTTTTTCGACCCCGTGGACTGTAGCCCACCAGGCTCCTCCGTCCATGGGATTCTCCAGGCAAGAGTACTTTAAGAATTCACACTTCCTTCTCCTAAACAGCTCTCTGTACTACAAAGCAGTCTGTACTAACCTCCAGTCTCTGGATTTAACTGCTAAGTTTAGTGTTTCAAGAATCACCTATTCTGCGTGGTGCATTTCTGCTGGTGGTTGGCAGTTGCATTCAAGAGCCTAGAACTGCTCTTGCCCGTCCCCCTGAAGAAACTGGTTATATACGAGGGAGGTGTGCAATCCCCCCAAACTCTATTTAAATCATACAGTTGTTAGAAAACTCCTTAAGCATACAGAAAATAAATGTCAGGACTTTTTTTTTTCCTCTCATTTATTAGGCTTCTGTTACTAAAAGTTGGCATAAAATACCGCTTCCAGTCATTTCCCTCACACCTCAAATGCATTTAACTGCTTCCTCCGTGTGCTGGGTAGATCTGACTGCCACTGTTTCCTATCTGGCTATCATAGATATTCCCTCAGAGTTAAGATACCATTAGGAAGTTAATTGTCAGCTTTTTCTTGTGCTGTTGATGACAGCCTATATCTGGCCTAAAGTGAAATTTCTCAGTGTTGTATATAATATTAAAACCCAACGTGTCTGTGAAAAGTATCATAGTGAATGCCAAATACTTGTATCTAATGGTTAACTTTTCAGGGAATGTGAGGGCTAAATGTAGAAATCAACCAGACTGAAGGTGAAGGTGAAGTCACTCAGTCGTGTCTGACTCTTTGCGACCCCATGGACTGTAACCTACTAGGCTTCTCCGTCCATGGGATTCTCCAGGCGAAAATACTGGAGTGGATTGCCATTTCCTTCTCCAGGGGATCTTCCCGACCCAGGGATCAAACCCAGGTCTCCCACATTGGAGGCAGATGCTTTAACCTCTGAGCCACCAGGGAAGCTTGTCTATAATAAGCAATTTTAGAATCTGGTCTCCATATCTAAGACATAATGCCAGAGGCCACTGGATGCTCTGCCTTAGTGGCTTGAGGGGTTTGGGGCTTGAGGGGTTTGTTTTGACAACCTCAGGAATTCTGCTGACATGAAGGGCAGACGGTGCCCTCTTTTGGTTACACCTCGCATTAAGTAACCATTTCTCCTTCGCTTGTGTACTCACACCCTGAAAGAGAAATCTTTATTTATTCATATCTGAATAAATAAGCTTGTATTTTACTGGTTATATTATTTTAAGAGATGACTTCTTTTTGCTCTTGAAAAGAAACATGAAGTTAGAGTCGGCTCCACGGAGGGCCCAGGGGTAATGAAGCTCTGATGAGAAAGTTACTGTGTGAAAAGACTAATATGAGTGAGAGGCTATACTACTTACTATCTCTTATTCTTTGTACTAAGTTATCACCATTTCTTTGAGTCAAAATGTTATCTCTCAATCTTCCTCCCCTCCCCAGAAGAGAATGAGCATTCCATTTTCTTCAAACAGCTTGATGATGGCAAGTTGCAGCTGTACACATTTGGCAAATAGATTTGCCACAATCTGATAACTGGCTAGTCCAACCCGTAGGTAAGGAAAGTTTCCTAAACCTCCTAGAGGTTAGAGTTATTTTTGTACAGTTTTATGATCTTTCTTCCCTAGAAAAGCTAAACGTTAAGCCAGTCCAAACATTAATATTAACTCTCTTTTCTTACTGAACTGCATTCTCCAGTGAATCTGTATTTGAACCACTGAACATGCGAGGTAGAAGCACTGAAAATTTTCAAACTTAACCTCTCTCTCTTATTCTCTCTTCCACTAACTATGTGCACCCAGCAGAAAATAAAGAACACACCAAGATTAAGACATAAAAACAGACAATAACTGTTTCCAGTGTTTAATACATCTCAACCTACCAATAGTGATGTGTCAGAAATGAAGTAGTTCTAGCATCTAATCTTATAGATAAGTTGTTTTAATACATCAAATTGGACATTTTTGCTAATAGGGTCTTAGAAGTAAGCTCTGTGTACTACTTTGATGTATCTTTCATCCAGTTAGTGTAGAATCCAAATAGAAAACTAAATCCTAATGAACTTCCTAATATAATAAATGTACTTTTCTTGAACAGTCATTTTATTTTTAAATGAAAACTGAGTTTTTTCCTGCAATTGCTTAAAAACATGAACATTTCAGCCACAGGCAAATACATGTCACATGAAACAAAGTTATCAGGAGAAAGAATTTTTTTTTTATTTTATCAATTTGGTTACTTTTCTACATGTAACTTTCTAACAAAATTTAATTTTACACACAATTGGTAAAACTAGTTTTAATAAAAAACCATCAGAAACCTCGGTTATAACTAATTGGCGATGGCCCTGGTGTCATACATTATTCAAAGCATTTAAGATACACTTTCAAATTTAAAGAACCTTTTCAGAATCTTCCATGAAAATTGTTTAATATGTTTCTACTTCCCTTCAAGCAAAGAAAACTAATTTAAATGAAGGAAATTTTTGTACTTTTGGTTGCAAAAGTCTTCATTGTTACAATAGTCTTAAAATTTAGGTCAGTTGCAAACTATAGTGTACTCTACAACATACTTGAAAAATTCATTTAAAATATAATGATATCAGTGACTTTTCTGCATTTTAATATTCTTTCTTTTTCTCCGGAATGTCTGGGTTTTCCTAGTAGTGTTTTTGTTATGGGGGATAATTATTGAAACTAGTTGACTGCGTTACTCTGAGTGAATTTTTTTTTTTTTTTTGAGATAGTGTTTCTAATTCAAGCAGTCTTAATGGTATAGATTTACAAAAAAATATTTTGCTGACTATGTTCAACACATACATGGCAAAGTTTGTGTGACAATAATGAATTTTTACATATAATTAGCATAATCTTCAATCAGATCTTCAATCTTTTCTCTCTTTACATGTTTTCTTCAAAGTAAAGGTGGAGTTCTAATCAGCAACAAAAGTGGCAATCACAAATGAGTTATTAATAGAAGGCTGGAATCAAAAACTAACCTTTGTAATTAAATAAAAGTATATTTTAATAATGAAACCGTTCCTACTTGGATGTGCTTGAAAAAGCTTAGAAACACAAAACTAGTCTGTAACTTCTCAAAGTCAAGTTTTGAACTGTTTGATAATTTTTAATTTCCAAAGTATGTAACTGTCAAAAGTATAGACATAATATCCAAGTAAACAATTAGCTGTCATAAAATTAAAGACATTGCAGAATATTTACAGTTTTACAACTGGCACCTAATATCTACTTACTTTAATAAAACATTTTTATATTTCTTCTATTGAACTTATACATGGAAGTCATTTTAGCTATAAATTTAAGTATGTTTCCCATTAAACCAAATCATATACCATAAGTTAGAAATGAAAAGTAGTGAGCACTGCATTGAACAATTTTGTCAAGTAATTCTTTTGGTTTTATTCACTTATTTATATAAATTTAGAATAATGCTAAATGGAACATTTCCTTGTGAACACCCCACAAATGGATATTTCTGATAAGTTGAACTCTTCATGAGAAGGCAAATTCCTTCCTAGGAGATTCAACGTCCTCACTCCTGTTGCAATGTTTCACTGTATACAGTCTCATTTTGTAGTAGAAAGATGAATCAGACTGGCATTAGAGTCACTGCTGGTAGATTACTTATCAAAAATAACAAGCTGGTAATTTAGTCCTATTGCTATTTTTTATGTGTCTTAGAATTTCATTTGTTAAATTACCCATGAATTCCAACCTACTACAACTCTTTGATTTCCAGATTCTATCAGCTTCAATCCACAGTTTTATTCAGTCATCACAGATACCAACTACATGTTCAGTTTCACCCATGGAATTCCTTAGCTATGGGAAAAGGAGACACTGCGTAGGCTATAAGGTGGAATGTTTCATAATGCAAATGTCTTCATAATGCAAAATTTTTTTTTTTCTCCATAGATAACATAGTAGGAAGCAGGTTCATTTTTGAAATCGCTGGCATTTTTTCCCACTTCTTCACGTTAATTTTTCTTTTTTTTTTTTTTGCACTGAGTCCAGTGAAAATGTCTAATTTGAAAGTAGTAGGTAGAAGAATGTTAATCATTTGATTTCAGAAAAAAATGGAATAATGTTATCTAGTAGTAATACTAAAAGATGGTTAACAGGGTGTTCGAATTAGAAGGTTAAATTTTTTAATTAAAAAATATTTAATTTTAATTGAGATATCATTGATCTATAACATTAGTGTCAGGTGTACAACATAATGATTCAATATTTGTATCAAATCATGATATGATAGCCATAGTAAGTCTGGCTAGCATCCATTAACCACACACTGGGTTAACTAAATATTTTTAAGATGCTTTGGAAGCAGGAGTCCTTTCTCATATCCTCATTCTCAATATTTAAGAAGAAGACACATCATTTATTTGATAAGATGAATTGGCACATTATTTGATTCAGAATGGAGAATTATTTCAAGGTTTTATCTATTCAATATTTAAATCTCAATGTTTAATATGGGTCAGGGAAGGTGGAATTTGCTTGGAATGTATGCAAAAGAACCATCCATTGTCCATGAAACCATCTTCCTTAAAATCAGATGGATTAATTCTCCAGGAGGTAATGATGTGCTCTCTTTCCTTCAGGGTTTATCTTCCTCCCTAGACTGTGAGCTCCTCCAGGCTAGGAAATTTTTCACTTTATTTCCCAACTGCTCAGACCAGTACCTGGCAATTAAGGGATGCTCAGTAAATACTTGAGGAGAAGGCAATGGCACCCCAGTCCAGTACTCTTGCCTGGAAAATTCTATGAACGGAGGAGCCTGGTAGGCTGCAGTCCATGGGGTCGCACAGAGTCGGACACGACTGAAGTGACTTAGCAGCAGCAGTAAATAGTTGTAATGTTGAATTGAATAGAATTGGCTGAACCAGCTACTGAAATCCTAATGGCTAAAAGGGCTCAGAGAAAGATGACAATTACTTGTCTGCAAGTAACAGAACACAAATCTGCTGGTATCCCACAATTACAGCTCAGCCCCCTTGGAAATATAGTTAAATTGTACTTATATTAAATGATGCTATGAGTTGTTTAACAGACAGACCAGAATTTACATGTCTAAATTACTTTATTATTGTAATAATAACAGCTGACATTTATATTATTCTTTCTGAGTGCCCGGCATTATGGGGCTACTTTACTCAATCCCATGCCCCTCAACAACCTTTTGACACAGATGCTATTCTCATACCTGTCTCGAGTGGCCTGTTAGCTTATTGCAAAACTATTTCCAAAGCTCAAAATGTTTTAGGGCCTCTTTGAAATTATCTTTAGGGCTAGTTTGTCAGAAAACAAGGAAACCAGCCTTCTAATATTTAGTTATGCCTCACAGTAATTGTAATTAGTGCTGAAATACTTCAGCACATTTTTCTTCTTAGGAACATAAATTATAAAGCCCTCATATGAGAAATATTTCTTCAAGGAATCCTAGGAAATGTAGTCTTTGGTTTTTGATAAGATGAGAATAATATTATATAGCTTAGAGCCAATATATTAAGTTTAGCAGCTACGCTTTCCTATATTCACAGAAACTGTTTCTGTCTCCAAGTCAAAGATAAATTGTGGTGGTGCCCAAGTATTATAAAGAGTGATCAACTGACTAATAACTTCCAAGTTTGAAAATGAAACTTTTTTTTCTGTGACCAGATCTATGCATCAAATAAAATAGCTAACTTCTTTGAAACTATTTCTCCGTTCCGAGAGATATGAGAGAGGTGTATCCATAGAGCTGATTCACTTTGCTGTATAGTAGGAGCTAACACAATATTGCAAAGCAGCTATACTCCAATAAAAATTAATTTTTTAAAAAGAGACATGAACTTCCTTAATAGGCCAATTTTATTTAAGTTTGTGTTTACCTTCAAAACTGGTAAGATAAGATGAATTGACACGTTTATTTGGTTAGGAATAGAGAATTATTTCAAGGTTTTATCTACTTACCGATCACTATGTAAGCTCTGCATGGTTTAACAATTAAGCCAGTGAGACAGACTTCTGTGTAAATGAGAAATCTGGATAAGACAGAGAAAAGTCCCTTCCTCCAAAGAAGAACTGAACTATCCATTTAGTTTCTTCAGTCCTTCAATTCATTTGCTGCTATAAACCTATGTGTTAATCATTTATTATATTACAAAGTCAACATGAAAAACCAATAGTTGACCAATTAATTATAAAGCATAGTCAGCATAAAGAACACCTCCTCAAGTTAAGAACTGATGTTTAGAAAATTTAGGTTACTTTGAGATACAGTCTCTAAAAACTCTTACAACAGTATGCTTGACTTCAGTTTTCTATGAGCAATAATAATTTTAAAATTATAGCAGATCCAAACTACTTATATACTACCTATAAGATAGGTAAAGCAACAAGATCCTACTGAATAGCATGGGAGCTATATTCAGTATCTTGTAATAAACCATAATGGAAAAGAATATGAAAAAGCATGTATATGTAAAAATTTATTCAGCAATCCCTAATTGTCAAATGTCTCATTTTTAACATAGGCACATTTTTCCACGTTCATTTTGTCCTTTGCTACAGGAATTTGACCTCACCTTCTAACAGAGACTGTGATGGTCAAGGAGAAAGAAAGCCATCTCACATGCATGTTACACACACACACACACACACACAGCAACACTCCAATAAGAAACAGTTCCTTTTGTGCCACTTGCTCGGTGGAATGGGTGGAAATGATACACATTGACATGGCATGGCAGTAGAGGGCCAGCCCTTTTCAGGGGAGAGAAGAGGAGCTGCCTGTGAAGGCACCTTCAGTTCACTTCAGAAGCTGAAATGCAGAAGACAATTGTCCTGGGAATGGGAGCCCAGCTCCAGCTGAGAACGCGTGCACCGAGCTGACCTTGCTCATCAGCCTGCCAGCTGAGATTAAGCTTTCCTCAAGTGGTCCCTTGTTAGTCCAGCCTGTTCCCCAGTGTTGCTCATCTTTCACTGCTGGAAGCCAAGTGTTTCAAACTGTTACTCAATTTTGCAGCCAAATTCCTTTATTTTCTCCTCCACCTCCTCTCTGCCCTCTCTCTGTCTCTCTCTCTCACACACATACACACCAAAGGATGACTAACCTTACATGCATGCTTTCCTTTCCAAAGTCCACATTAAGAAGAGAATCTAAGAATTTTTGTTTCTCTAAAAAAAAAAAAAAAAAACTAGTAAATATTCTTGTGCTCTTTTTTTTTTGAAACCTTGATTAAGTAGAACAGGGACCGCTACAAAAGATGGCTCTGCAAAAATAACCTTCCTTTGATCAAAAAAGCCACAAAAGTGTACTTCTCAGGAAAGTACAAAACCACACATGATCTCAAGTGGAAAAAATATAAAGAATTTGCTGAATTTTTAACCTTAGCACATAACAAAGATATTATTTTAAAGTTGCTTGGTTAATGTGGGCTGTGTTAGAACTTTCATTGTGTTGTGTTTGGGTTTACCCAATGTTATTTTAATGAGTTTATTGGTTCGACACACAAGACACCACATGGCGCTTAAAGGTTTTAGGTTATAAATTTTCCTGTGAGGCACTTACTTGAAGGAACTCTGTTACATAATCCATTGGTCTTTAAATTTATCAGCATAAAAATAACCTTTCACTTTTTACATACATAAAAGATTATTTAGCTATAAAAACCAAATAAAAATTTCCATGGAAGGAGCTACATTCCTTAATCATCCGTTATGTGTATAAATTAAGGTTTTCACAATAAGCATTTATTTCTCTGTGAGTGTTGAATGACTCTACAGGATGAGTTTGGAGTCTTCTAGTAAAGACTGAAAGAAGAAATCTCCCTCTTTATTTTCTCTTCTTATTTCCTGTCCTGAAGGGACCCTTAGACCTGCCTGCATTTGGCCATGGATGTACTCTATAATTAGTGGTGTTAACTGCCCAATAGAGTAAAACCTAGGAAAAAAAAATAGCAAGAGAGAAGGAAAGAATAAGTGGGGAAATCGGCCACTCGAAAAAGCAACCCAGACAGAACAGAGAGAGACAGCAAGCCCTAAAGAGACATTCAGCCTCGGATGGTACCCTTCCCTTGGGTTTCTCTTGATGCTTCTCCATCCCTCTCTATCAGACAGTATCAGAGGAGGACTGAAGGGCACATCTCCCTCAATGCAGACACTCTCCCCGGCCAGGAGTGCAATCTACAAGATGAAGGGAAGTTGAGAGAGAAGAATCTCGGGGATTAAAGTCATCACCCCTAAGCACACCAAAATTGGGGTCTTTGATTTTAACTCGAGAAAGCCACATTACTGTTGCTTTGGTGGGAGACCTGAACTCACTGAAACCCCCACACCCCAGCAGCTGTTGTTCTCTGGGGCTCTGTGCAATGGAGTCCAGGAGGAAGTTCAAGATCTTTTTTTCATTGAGTCTTCAAGCTCCAGTAACAAAAGGAAATCCCAGTTGAACCAGATTGTTCCAGGGTGTAAGCCAATCTCATTTAAAGATCTCAGAAGTTTTAGCAACATGATTAACTGACAGGATCCACCTTCTACCCTGAAGCTGCTGACCTTGAGCATAAAGTCCACTGCCCCAGGGTCTTGTAACAGTGAGACGTGTCAGATAGATACAGTCTGGTCCCGAATAACTATGATATAGTAATTTGAAGCCCCCTTTGCCTTAGCAGTAGGAACTCCTCAGAACACAGTTAATTGTATAAAGGGAAAAGAAAGGCTGATTTGGAGAGATTTATATTAAGTACGGTGAAATTAATTCAGAGGTTGAGCTAACTACATTTAGAGTAAGTTCTACTGTAAAGAATTAAAAGGATTAATCTTTTATCCAGAAATTACCAGAATTACTAAGCTGTATACCTAAGGTCACATTACACAGGGCAAAATTGAAATTTAATCATGATTGCTAGAGCATTACCCTAATTGCCCAAATAGAATTAAAATCACTTGGATGGATTGCAGAGGTTTTTGAGGAGTCAAAAGCTATGTCTAACCATAGGCTTTAGAATAGAAAAGACCTTCAGTTCAGTTCAGTGTCCGACTCTTTGCGACCCCATGAATTGCAGCACGCCAGGCCTCCCTGTCCATCACCAACTCCCGGAGTTCACTCAGACTCCCGTCCATCGAGTCAGTGATGCCATCCAGCCATCTCATCCTCTGTCGTCCCCTTCTCCTCCTGCCCTCAATCCCTCCCAGCATCAGAATCTTTTCCAATGAGGATGAGATGGCTGAATGGCATCACGGACTCGATGGACGTGAGTCTGAGTGAACTCCAGGAGATGGTGATGGATAGGGAGGCCTGGCGTGCTGCGATTCATGGGGCCGCAAAGAGTCGGACACGACTGAGTGACTGAACTGAACTGAACTCTTCTCATGAGGTGGCCAAAGTACTGGAGTTTCAGCTTTAGCATCATTCCTTCCAAAGAACACCCAGGACTGATCTCCTTTAGAATGGACTGGTTGGATCTCCTTGCAGTCCAAGGGACTCTCAAGAGTCTTCTCCAACACCACAGTTCAAAAGCATCAATTCTTCAGCGCTCAGCCTTCTTCACAGTCCAACTCTCAGATCCATACACGACTACTGGAAAAATCATAGCACCTTAGAATTGCACTAATCCAACACCTTCGTTTTCACAGATGATGAAATTCATGTTCATAAGAGGTAAACATCATGCCCCAAATCACATAGCTGGTGAAGACGGGATTGGAACCCAAGTCTCCCAGAAACTTCAGTTGAATGATTCTTTTTTTCACGTTTTTGCGCCAACGCCAGATACCCAGGTGAATTCTAAATACTCCATTAGTTCTCTAGATGTTGCCAAGTATCCTGTTGTTTATGCATGATATATGTTCATTTCTAGGTATGTGCTTGAATCTTAACCCAATAAGATTTTGTTGCATTGCAGACACAGATAAAGTTCGCTCTCACCTAAAAATCTGTATGGCAGAGAGAAACAATCAGGTTTAATTTAAGGAATAAACAAAGTCCCAGGTTTCAGTTCATGGTCAGTAAACATGTCTTTCTTGTCATTTACATTTCACTTGGGATTTTAATTTGACCAAATTCAGGTTGCCTTCGTATCTGCCGTGCCTGTTCCCTTTCTCCTCCAGCCCTGAAATTCAGGTTCTCCTGATTTTTTGTGTGGATAACTGTTGCAGTCTCCTGTGCTGGTTTGCATAGAGCCGCACAACACACACACACTCCCTGCCACCCCATGAGTTTGTCCAGGAGGCAAGTCTGTTCGTGTCCCCCTTCCATTCAGCCCTTTAGTGGTTTCCCGTGGCTTTCACAGTAAAGTTTAACTCCTTAGTGTAACCTACAAAATCACCATGTTGTGCCTCATCCGCCCCCCTCCCTGTTGCCAGCCCTCCCCTCCTGAGGCCCGTGTCCTCTGGTCTCCAGCCATATCCAACTACCTCCTGTCGTTTCCGTTTCAGGCCTCCAGCTTCTCAGATGTGTCTGTGTCTGGAATGCCTTTCTTCTTCTTCATCTTCACAGCTTCTGTGAGTCTTCCCATATTCAGTTCAAGCATCACCTCCTCCAGTTTTCCGCGCCAGTCTCTGGTGCTTCCGCATCATGCTGAGCCCAGCCCTGTCCTAGCACACCTCTCTCGTGATTACCATGCTCAATCTGTTCTCACTACTGGACTCCATATACCCCTTGATTCTCTTAGAACAAAGAAGAAAGGAGT
This sequence comes from Oreotragus oreotragus, assembly GCA_006410675.1. Lineage (NCBI taxonomy): Eukaryota > Metazoa > Chordata > Mammalia > Artiodactyla > Bovidae > Oreotragus > Oreotragus oreotragus. The sequence continues at coordinate 294,198 of SJYX01000218.1, forward strand.
CTCCCTGGATTAGAATACAGAATCTCTATGCACCAACCATGGCTTTCATTTTCTGTATTTTATGATGGTTTGTTATCTTGGGCCCTTGCATACCCAGGAGGGACAGAAGGGCTATCTAATCCTGGTGATAGCAGCAGCAACTACCCTGTAAGTGTGCCTTTCATGTGCAAACCAAGAAACACAAGCCCACACCCCACCACCTTCTTTATCAGTCTCTTGCAGGGATTTTACCCTCTAGGTCAATATTTCCTGCGCTAATCCCCCCGGGCCAAGTACCAGATAACTCGGGGCCACAGCTACACCTTGAGCCTGACTGATATTATTCAAACTAGCCAATTTCAAGTCTGCTTATCCTGCTCACTCTTCCCATGGGAACCACAATAAAGGCTCTAGCCCCTGCTTTCTTCCCTCTCCTTCTATCACCCGTGTGGTCCTGACCCGATATGTCCACCTGCTCTTGGCAACGTGCATGCTAAGTTGCTTCTGTCGCGTCTGACTCTTTGCGATGCTATGGACTGCAGCCCGCTAGGCTCCTCTGTCCATGGGATTCACCAGGCAAGAACTGGAGTGGGTTGCCATGTCCTCCTCCAGGGGATCTTCCCGACCCAGGGATCGAACACACATCTCTTGTGTCTCCTACGCTACAGGCGGCTTCTTTGCCCCTGAGCCACGGGGGGAAGCCTGGCAACCGTGAACGACAAGCTGTCTTTTGCTAGCAGTCATCTTGAGTTCTAAGGGTGACACCATACCTGAATAACACAAAAACCTACATCTCCAAACCCCTTTGCCCCTGCACGCCTGTGCCTAGTCAGCTTCAGAAGCAGCTGCGGCTGCGGCGCACTTGAGGGAGAGTCGGCCCAGTGTTCTCTCTCTAGGGGACCCACCCTATTCCCTTAAACACTGCATAAGGCTTGTCTGTCATCCATGCCTAAGGTGCCGCCAAATGTGTAACAGGGAGATGAGCTGATAGAATCTCCGGTATAATCTTATAATGTGGTGACCAGGAAATCCTTCCCTCTAAACTTGGCAGACTGCATTGTTTGTAAATTCCCAAGACAGGAAAAAAAAAAAAAAAAGAAATCAGAACGTGCTCTTTAGGGGAGACTTCCCTGGTGACCCAGTGGCTGGGACTTCAAGTCCCCAGTGCAGGGAGCCTGGGTTCAGTCCCCGGTCAGGACCCCACATGTCACAGCTAAAGAGTCCGCTGCAACTAAGACTGGGCACAGCTGAATGAATAAAATGTTTTTTGCAGTGCTTTTTAACACTGTTACCACCAGTGTTTTCATACGAGTCTTATAAAAGTTATGAATACCCCTGTTTTAGAAATGAGAACATCTTTTGACAAAGTTCACAGCCTCATCTTGAATAACCTTAGCAGCTTACTCCGGATCTCAGTTTTCTCATCTGTAAAATGGCAACAATAATGGCACTGACCTCACTGAATTGTTGTGACAGCTGGTAAACTAACATATGTAAAAAATTTCCCATAGTACCTCCCATGTGGCGCATGCATGAAACATTAAGTGCTGTTGGTTTTGCTGGTCATAATGGTACACTTGGTATAACACTAAACCCATGTTTTTCAAATATGCAGTGTCGCCTCTTATTGTTATCCACCCCAAAAAAATAGCTGTCCATGGGCCTACAATGTTACAAGTGTAACTGCAGTTTTCATTAAACAATATTTTTTAATGTTAAAAACAAAGAGAAGAACAAGGTGCCTACTAGGTACAAGAGTAGGGGAAGCTTGAAATGAGTAAGACATCACCCACTACCTGTTCAGGGAAAAAGACTTCCGTGTATGGATGTATTTATGTATTTGGCTCTGCCGAGTCTTAAGCAGTATTCGCAATCTTCAGTTGGCAGCATGTGAGATCTAGTTCCCCGACTATGGATTGAATCCGGCCCCCGCATTGGGAGCTTTGAGTCTTAGCCACTGGACCACCAGGAAAGTCCCCAAGTAAAAAGATACTAACTTTCAGCTCCGATTTTTTGTATCAGATAAAAGATTCCATGTATTGCATGGCGTTCCTATTTTCACGGGTGTGTGAGGGTTGTAGACCCTGCACGAGCGTCCGGGTGGGCCATTGAGGGCAGGCTTTGTCACAGACTGTGAGCACGTGGCCCAGTGTGAGGGGTGCACTCCTCCAACACGATGTCATGGATGGCCCACAATTCGTGGTCCTGGGTTTGAGTTGCTTTTATCCTCTTCCTTCTTGTCACCCATCCTCACAATTTTCCCTGAGTATGAGGGGAAAATTGAGTTTGATAACTTCTTGGACATTCAGAAGCTCACATCCCAGCAGTGGTCTTGCTGTGGCAGAAGGGGAGAAATGATGGGTGCAGGGGACGTGGAGGAGAGGGGGAGCCCAGCCTTTCTTCAGAGCCAAGGACGCACTCGGGGAAAAAACAAATTGTCAACACAACAGACGTGGAGTTTCTTAATATTAACAACTGAAAAAATAATTCTACTCTAAGGAGATAAAAGCTGATTTAAGGAATATGCTTATGTCTACCTGAAATTATCTTCAAAAGAGTTGAACTTTCATGAGGAATTTCAGTAGTTGTTTTTGGTGAAGAAGCAATTGGTTCAGTGCAATTAATTGCAGGAAGGATCTTTGCAGTCAGTGATGACAATGAGACTGAAATTATTTCTTGAGGACTCTTGGATACCAGTGACATGAATCTGGGAGTGAGGGAGGGACTCAAGGTTAAATAGGGGGTCAGAGCACCATCAAGCTTGTATTTAAGCAGGAGGCCTCTGGAATTAGGCCCAGTGATCCGCCGCAGAGAGGGGAGATGGCCGATGGGTGGGAGGTTACTGGACCAGAGAATCTTTAACTCTGCTGGATGAGCCCATGTCTCCATCTCTCCAGATGCTTGGTACCCCTCTGCAGAAGAAGCAAGCTGCTTTACCCCTGACCAGTGAAATTAAGAGAGCAGGTCTGAAAAGAAAAAGGGAAATCTCCCTTGTAGGAATACTTTTCTCTCTTACAATATGTGAAAAGATGATTCTGGAATTCTCAAGTGTCTACTGAATCACTAAAGTAAGAAACTGATGTATTTTGCAGCCCCAAAGCCAAAACGAGAGGAAATTTCAGACAGACTTTATGTGTTATCCAGCAGCACAGATTGAAGAAGTGGAATCCATCAGCCCAGCTTCATTAAGCAGTTTGAATAATCACTAAACCAAGGGGGATTAGAAGGCAGCAAAACTTGAACAATTTCAAATGAAATGTCAGAAGGGTCTATCTCTTAGGTAAAGCAAAGTTCTTTGGGTGGAGGGGGAATAAGAAGAAAGGGACAGTCCAGAGGAAACTGTGGCAAATAAGAAAAGAGTTTTTAAAGTGGTGAGGTTCCCAAATGGTTCAGTGGTGAAGAATCTGCTTGCCAATTCAGGAGACGTAGATTCGATCCCTGGGCCAGGAAGATCCCCTGGAGACGGAAATGGCAACCCACTCCAGTATTATTGCCAGGAAACCCACATGGACAGAGCAGCCTGGTGGGCTACAGTCCATGGGATTCCAAAGAGTCAGACACAGCTGAACTCCTGAACATGCACATGCAAGAGAGACTCAAAGGTGAACTGCAGGATCACAAGGAGAGTGAGACCAGAGGACGAGCTGCCCAGTGTTGCAGAGACCCTGGCTACTGTCTCTGTTGTGAGGCTGACTCAGCCAAAGGGTAGCGTTCAGTCCTTCAAGGGTCTATACACACACACATACACGGGCACATCTATGCATCTATATAATGGACACTCATTTTGAAAACAACCTCCAAATCTCAAAATACATGTATCTACTCTATCTAGAAGGCAACTGACACACTGCTAGGAGCTGGGAAATCATAACATCACAGGGCAGCAAAACCAAAGAAAGCCGACCATAATTGGAAAAAACACATGTACCCCAATGTTCATTGCAGCACTATTTAAAATAGTTAGGACATGGAAGCAACCTAGATATCCATCAACACGTGAAGGGATAAAGAGGCCATGGTACATATATACAGAGGAATACTACTCCGCCATAAAAAAGGAACTCATTTAAGTCAGTGTTAATGAGGTAGATGAACCTAAAGCCTATTATACAGAGGGAAGTAAGTCAGAAAGAGGAAAACAAATATCACATATTCATGTGTACAGATGGAATCTCTAAAGATGGCACTGATGAGCCTATTACNTGTGTATAAGAGACAGCATATATACAGAGGAATACTACTCCGCCATAAAAAAGGAACTCATTTAAGTCAGTGTTAATGAGGTAGATGAACCTAAAGCCTATTATACAGAGGGAAGTAAGTCAGAAAGAGGAAAACAAATATCACATATTCATGTGTACAGATGGAATCTCTAAAGATGGCACTGATGAGCCTATTACAGGGCAGCAGTGAAGACACAGACGGGACAGATGTATGGACACGGGGGGCAGGAGGGGAGGACGCATGGAGAGAGCAGCTCAGAAACACACACAGTAACGTGTGCAAAATCGAGAGCCAACAGGAATGTGCTCTATGACTCAGTGAACCCAAACCAGGCTCTGTGACAACCTGGAGGGGTTGGGTGGGTTGGGGGCTGGGAGGGAGGCTCTACAGGGAGGGGACATATGTATATCTATGGCTTATCCATGATGTATGGCAGAAACCAACACGATATTGCAATTATCCTTCAATTAAAAATAAATTAAGGAAAAAAAAACCCTGAAACATGCAGAGGAACAGTGCTTTAGATTAGAAGTCTAGATCCATGGTTCTCAAGCTTGTCAACAGCTCAGCTTCATATGAGACCTCATGGGAACTATCTCCAAGCCCAGATCACACACCAAGCTAAACTAAATCAGAATCTCTGAGGGAAGAAGCTAGGCATCGGAATGATTTTTCACTCCCCAAGGCAAATGGGAGGTTTCTACACAACCATAGTCAAAGCCATTTTTTGCAGCAAACCTGGGCTTCCCTCATAGCTCAGTCCATAAAGAATCTGCCTGCAATGCAGGAGACGAGGGTTCGATTCCTAGGTCGGGAAGGTCCCCTGGTGAAGGAAGTGGCAACCCACTCCAGTATTCTTGACTAGAGAATCCCATGGATGGGGGAGCCTGTACAGTATAGTCCATGAGGTCGGTCGCAAGAGTTGGACACGACTGAGTCACTTTTGCTCACTCAAGGCCAATGCAACGGGCTGTCAATTTTGAGGACCCCTGGTCTAGGTCTAGCTAGTCCACTCATGAGCCATCGAATCTCCATAAGAGGCAGAAGCTCCCTGCCTCAGTTTTCACATCTGTAAAGCAAGAGAAATGCACACATGCTCAGAGCTTGCGCCTAGTTCGATCATTCTATGAATCCATCAGCTTGACATGTGAGGGTATTGTCCCAGGGCAGGTGTACCAGTCTTGTAGAAAATGGGAGGTTTCTACACACCCACAGTCAAGCCCATTTTGTGCAACAAATCTGGGAACATTGTTTACTCGCCCGCAGTGAGTGTTACTTAAAATGACTTTATTTGTTTTACAGTTTAGAGGGCCTCTGTAGGTAGCCTCAGGAGCCTATTCATTTCATTAACATTAAATCAACAAGCAGACCTTCTTTCTGCCTCTCTCAAGCAGGATTAATGGATTTTGGCATGATTTGTGCATCTAGCAGCAAAACCTCGTGCTGAGAGAGCTAGCAGGCTTGACTAATTCCCAGCAGTGCTAACTTCATAAACTTACTTTAAGCTTTTAACTTTGACTGAAGATTAAAGGTAATGACTTCATGCTGTTACATGTGAATGCATGATATTCAGATGCATAGAAAAACTATACAAAATGACAAACTACTTGATGAACTAACATAATATGTGTTTGCATGCATATGTATGTGTATAGCTATATGGTTTATATGCTTATGAAAATACTCAATTCTGTGATGTAAAAAAAGATCTTCTAAAACACTGAGATTCACCTAATAATCATTACACTAAACAGGGTATTGATAGATGCATATGTAAGGTGTGAGCATGAGAACCTATAATTAGAATATCATAAATACACTAATAGAAGGCCCAGTGTTGTGAGAAGCTGTAACCTGATGGACTGTTGACTATGAATAATTTTCTAAGAAGCAAAATGATTCTACTCTCTGAGACCAGTTATCACCTATAAAGAATCCTCCATACAACCACACTTGTCCTTTTTTTTTCCTTCTAGACAGTCTTAAATTCAAAATTTAGAGAGGTCTGCATGAAGAAAAAAGAGAAAAGGGAAAAATACAATATTTCCAGCCCATCTGACAAGACTACATAAAAAGCTTTTGATCAAAGGGTCTTAAGTACACTTTACTGGTGTGACAAACAACATTTTTATCCCTTTATTAGATTTATTTTCTTCTGAAAACTGCAGTGACCAGGGTATGGTTTGTGAAAGAAAGCTGGCAGGGTTGTGTTCTTTGATTCCTAATTAACACCTTCAGTCTCAAAGGAGAACCAGCAGAAATACCATAAAGTGTTGCAGCTGCATCGTGATTCCGCTTGGTTGGTTTGCTAAAAGTCGGCTGGGCATCGGCAGCTGCAATAAAGAGAAAGCTCAATGGATGTTTTGTATTGTGCCCACTGAAGTGAAAGAAGGCAACCATTTTAATTTTCAAATGGGCAGCTGCAGAGGGAGGTTTAAATGGAGCTAAATACAAGATTTACTGTTAATTTATAGTAAATAAACAAGAAAATAAAATCCAACTTTCAAGGTTTTATGATCATATAGGAATTTTAGTGAGAAATTACAAACGATAATTTTGCCGCTTTTTAGCTACTGACTGGAGGAATTTGGCAACAAGGAATCACATTCATTATGAAAAATCAAAATAGGTTTTTGGAAAGAGCCAAACTTTTAGAAATTGACATCTCCACTTTGAGAGGTAAAAGTTTCTCTTTCTTGTCTTTGGTCGTGTAACTCCTTCGTCCTACTTCATGGAAACCCTAAAATTCATTCAGATCAGAATTGAGTAAGATTCCCTACGCACACACCCCCACCTCACTTTTCTTTAAGAGCGTGGAGTTGAATTTTGGCTTGAGTAGGAAGGGGAATAAAGGAGGCATTTAACTCTGGTCAGATAAATCTCACTCACATTCAAAAATGCAATTAAGGAAATATGTAAATCTAGATGTTTCATCAAATGCTAGCTAAGGGGTGACTAGTTCTTTTCAAACACAATGACTGAACTAAAGAACTTTAGTGTCTGTGTAAGAACCATTGTCCAAGCTGCAGTCCCTGTTGGTAACAGAGCCCGGCCTGGCCGTGGGAAATACCTACATATTTGACACAGGCCCTATTTCTGAGAGAAAGGGGATGGAAGAGAAAGTATGGCGATTTTACTGTTGCATTCTAATCAGCCATGATCTGCCTAATTTGCTTTGATCAGGAAGATAAACTAATTTTTCTATGGGCTGGATAAAAGTAATTAGCAAGCCAAAGCTTTCATGTTATTTCAAAAGAGCTAAAGTAAAGAGGATCAGAAATTGTAATGGTGGGAGCTAAAGACATCTTTTCGGTTCATCTGAGAGCATTGTTAGTTCAAAATAGAATACTGACACAGAAGAGGAACTCTGGCTAAAGATAGTTTCATGGACTGCACAACCATTGTAAATCCTGGGGCCTACAGTGCTATGTAACTAAACAGAGTTACAAAGGGTGTTCTATAATTGGTATCTGTCATATAGCCCTGTCCTTTTGTGAAGAGACCTTTACCTTCATGTGAAAAGGTAGGATTATTGCCTCGTCCTGAAAACACTGTTGATTTTTTCCAAAAGCTCTGTATTTAAGTTGTTTAAGTGGTTGGAGTAGTTGGATGTGTTTATTTGAACTGTAAAGCTCTGCTCCTCTAAAGCATGCAGATACAACCTACTTGGGATCCTACAATCCTGGATATACTAGAGTGAGATCTGAGATCAAACTGAAAAAGCTACTCGGGAACCTGACTCCCCAGATGCTTAAATTTCACAGGCTGGTTCACTGGTTTTTGTGCCAGTTACCAGTTTCAGTAACACCGCGTCCTCCTCTCCTGATTTTTTTCTAAACACCCAAACACGTGTAGTTATTAGATGAGAAGGAAAGATTTTGGAATATAGGATTTAGTTTCTTTAAAAAAAATCCACTACTTAGTGTTCCTTTTTCTCTTGTTGATGTGACCTTTGCATTACTTCCTTTTCCAAGCTGTTGTACTAGATACGGTATCTGTAACCTTACTGTAAACTTAATTGCTTTTTTTGGTTACTAATCTCCTTTGCTAGGGTTCTTAGATACCACAGTATGCATTTCACATCAGGCTCATTGTGTCTTATAAAATAAGTAGGTCTTTTTCAAAGGATCTCTAGGTGAGGTTGGGGCTCACCAAGTTTCAAAGTTTTTATGGAAACAATTGTTATAGAACAATCCCAAAGGAAAGTGAAAAACAAGAGCACTATTCTAAATTACTCAAAATCATTTGATTTACTTTCCCATGTCTTCCCCTTAGTTTGGACAGCTACAGTCAGCAAACATTTTAACTCTCTATCATTGTCATAAAAGTTCTTAATAATAGCATTGTTTAAAAATGCAAATAAGTCTGTTTTTACTTTGTGGCTAAATATCACAAGATCTAGAAAAGAAGGTAATTGTTAGGACTAAGAAGTCAGTCTACGGTGTGGAGGAGATCTTAAGAGTGTCTGTCTCATGTTCCCTCCACGGGGCTTCTCAGGAGGCGCTAATGGTAAGAACCAGCCCCCAGGTCAGGAAGATCCCCCAGAGGAGGGCACGGCGACACACTCCAGTGTTCCACCTGGAGAATCCCATGGACAGAGGAGCCTGGTGGGCTATGATCCAGCGGGTTGCAAAGAGCTGGACTCGACTTATGCAATTTAGCACGCACACATGTTCCTCCATATTCATTCATTCACTCACAAAATAAAGTTTATCAATTGCTTATTCTGTGCTAAAATGAGTATCACAGTGCCCAAGATGAACACGATCTCCACCTTTACAGAGGAGACAGACATTAGGAAAATGCTTATTTAAGTATATCTTATTAAGATTATGAAAGTGCTCTAGTGGAGTGCATGAAGGGAAGCCCTTCTAGAACTAACGTTCTAGAAGTGAAGCACAGGCTGGAGTCAAGATTGCCAGGAGAAATGTCAGTAGCTTCGGATATGCAGATGATAACTCCCTAATGACAGAAAGCAAAGAGGAACTTAACCTCTTGATGAAGATGAAAGAGGAGAGTGAAAATGCTGGCTTAAAACTCAACATTCAGAAAATGAAGATCATGGCATCTGGTCCCATCACTTCATGGCAAATAGATGAGAAACAATGGAAACAGTAACAGACTTTATTTTCCTGGGCCCCAAAATCACCGTGGATGGTGACTGCAGCCATGAAGTTAAAAGACACTTGCTCCTTAGAAAGAAAGCTATGATAAAACTAGGCAGGGTATTAAAAAGCAGAGACATTATTTTGCTGACAAAGGTCCATATAGTCAAAGCTATGGTTTTTCCAGTAGTCATGTATAATTGTGAGAGTTGGACCATAAAAAGATTGAGCACTAAAGAATTGATGCTTTCCAACTGTGGTGTTGGAAAAGACTGTTAAGAGTCTCCTTGGACAGCAAGGAGATCAAACCAGTTAGTCCTAAAGGACATCAACCCTGAATGTTCATTGGAAGGACTGATGCTGAAGCTGATGCTCTAATACTTTGGCCACCTAATGCAAAGAGCCAACTCACTGAAAAAATCCCTGATGCTGAGAAAGCTTGAGGGCAGGAGAAGAAGGGGACAACACAGGATGAGATGGTTGGATGGCATCATCGATGCAATGGACATGAGTTTGAGCAAACTCCAGGAGACAGTGAAGAGCAGGGAAGCCTGGTGTGCTGTATTCCTGGGGTCACAAAGAGTCGGACTGAACAACAAATAAGAGAATCCATCCAGTGTCCATTTTAGTGCAAATATCAGCCTGGGTTAACTTCATGTACAACACGGAATGCTTGACGTGCAAATTAATGCCCAACCATGTTCAATGCACAGGCATTGACGGCCCACAAACCTGTGGAAAAGTAGAAGTGGAATCAAATCGGGGGAGGCGGGGCAGGGGGTGCTTTCTCCATATCAGCTTCTTTTCTCAGGGATCATCCGGCTCCACATCTTCCTCCTCCCTTACACAGTGGCTTCCATGCTAATCTGCCTTAGACTCTGCTTCCATTTCCAGTTGTTAACCAGGGATGGTTTTCTTCCTTCTCCACATTTTTCCCCACTCTCCAAAATAAGAATAAATGAATGTATGGTTTCTCAATGATGCTCTCAACTCTGCTGTGTCTTGGAACTTGACCCCACCCACATGTGAGTCCATTGTTGGCTCTGCTGAAAGCAGGATGATGACAGATCTGCCCCCAGGAACCACTCCTTATCAGTTCTCATTTGGGGGCCATAATCACAACTCATACACCTTTTGTGGCCATGAGCGCTGCAGCTGCCGTCCACAGTTTAGCTTTATCTAGACCTCCAGACTTCTGGTGACCTATGAGTCCCCCCGCTCCCCCTCCCCCTCCTTCAGGTCTCAGAAGGGACACGTCCTGCCTCTCTTCCAAAGCTACCCTCGTCTTGGATTTCCGTCTTATCTCCTGGGACCCAGGCATGGGTTGTTTATCGAGCAGGCATTTTTGAGAGTGTGCCATGCAAGGTGCTTTGGAAGAATCCAAAGAGACAATAGCAGGTCATTTTCTTCTGGAAGTTTGAAATCAAAAAGGTTGGTTTTCTTCCACACTATATTAAATTTGGTAACCGGGCACTTTACCTGATAAGAGGATTTCCACTTAAAGGTAGTTATGATGAGGGTGTCCTCTATTTCTCCCTATTCAGTCTATTTATCATCACGTTCCCCACTGCCTAGCACAGTACCTGGCACCTATACATGTTTTATAATATATCTTTTCTATGGGTGGAATGAGGGGTTCCTCCCTTTGTTCTGCTGTTTCCTCAAACTGTTCTCGCTTCTTTCTGCTTCCTCTCACTGGCAGAATTCTTGAATGAGGAGGCTATATTCACTGCCACCATTTCATTACCACCCACTCACTCTTTCATCCCTTTTGAAATCAGCCTGTCACCCCCACCGTTCAACTGAAATCACCTTCTGAGACACCACCACAGACCTCTTCCTGCCAAATCCAGCTGATCTTTTCTCAGCCTTCGATCTTCCTGTCTGCTCTGCTGGAGTGGAGTCTGTCAGCCATCCCCCAGCAGGGTAAGTTCTCCACAGTTCCAACCTTCAAACGCATGCATTTTGGAATCTGCCAGGCCTGGGCTTGGCCACAGTCCAAAGCTCAGTTTCCTTATCTGTAAAATGGGGCTAATAAAGCCTATTATCTCTGGCCCACACACAGACAGCTTCCTAATTGCTCTCCTTACTTTCCTCTCATCTCACACATGAGCTATTGCCAAATTTGTCATCCTAAACTTCCCTATTCAGAAAGCTCCAGCAACATTCAGAGACTGGAAAGCTCCGATTCCATCACCTTGCACACGACGCCTCCACAGGCAGCTCGGTCAGGCCCACGTGGGCTCCACCAGCAGGAGCCTGCAGTAACGCTTCAAGACCAAGCAGAGGGAGATGGTCCCCTGGACTCAGACTGGCCTCCTTCTGGCCCTCATTTAATATATTTTTGTCTCCAGTGTCTTCATTAGCAAACTGAAATATTAGATTAATGTGAAGCTCCTCTTAGTTCTACATTCTCTGATTTTGCCTTCAATGAGTGTGGCTTTATTTTTCCATACTTTTCCGTTGTTCCTTGTTCTTCAGGCAGGTTGGGCCAGACCCCATTGTTTGCTTCTTGCTCCTTGCTTGCCTGCCTCCATACCTCTGCTCCCACCAGTCTTTCTGGTTGGATTGGCTGTTTCTTCATCTCCACTGTGAAAACCCTTCTTCCAGGCCCTTTGCAAGCGCCACCTCCAATTCCATGTCCAGGAAGAATTGTCCCACATGACGGATGCCAGCCATTCTCTCTTATGATGCATTTTTAATGCATTCAGACTTCCCTCATAGCTCAGCTGGTAAAGAATCTGCCTGCAATGCAGGAGACCCAGTTCAGTTCAATTCCTGGGTTGGAAAGTTCCCCTGGAGAAGGGCTAGGCTACCCACTCCTATCATGGGCTTCCCTGGTGCCTCAGACGGTAAAGAATCTGCAAGGCAGGAGACCTGGGTTCAATTCCTGGGTTGGGAAGATCCCCTGGAAGAGGGCATGGCAACCCACTCTAGTATTCTTGCCCGGAGAATTCCATGGACAGAGGAGCCTGGAGGGCTACAGTCCAGAGGTTGCAAAGAGTCGGACAAGACTGAAGTGACTAAGCACAGCACAGCACATGACTGCTTTCGTGTTAAGTCCTGCTTGGACCACAGCAGTTTTCTCTTCACAATTTCCCCTGCCCCGCTGTCTCACCTTCGCGCTTGGGCCAACTCTGTCTTCCTCTTGCCAGCTTTGTCTGTGCCACTCCTTACGCACCATTGCCTTAACACTGCCCAGTGCCTCAAACCCAACATCTTTATCCTAGACTTCAAAACACTTCACTAAAATGTCCCAGACAACTTTAAACCTCTCATCTGTCAACCACTCTTCAGGGCAAACTTAAGCCAGTGTTGCTGAGGTTGTATGTGGAGGCCAGTATGCTGTAAGGGGCTTGAATTTTTAATCTTCAATGTCATGGACTAGGATAATGCATTTACAACTTAGTATAAAATGAGCAAAGAAGCAAAATTGTGCTTAAAAAGACAGCAACTGTGGTGATATTTTATTAAAAATCTGGTCACAGAGTTATGGCAGTAGCACACTTAATTAAGCCACTGGACAATAGAGCAGATAAAATTCCATAAATACTTGAATGTATTTATACTCTAGTTCAATAGTTCATAACTGGGGCAAAAATCAGAATCACTCATGGATTTTTTTTTAAAGTCCACATTTCTGGTGCCACCCCAAGACTGTGGTTTAGTAGATCTGAAAAATGAACCTGGGCATCTTTTTTGAACAGTACCTCATGCTATCAGGATCTCTGGACCACACACCTCCAGGAATTGTGCAGTGCATGGCTACAGAGCACTAAGCAACAACCTCGCGTAGTTCTGACTTCATATTCTCTTAGCCTTAGTCAAGAGCTTTACCCAGACTTGAGCATCAAAAACATTTAAGTGAAAGTGTTAGTCAACCCCATGGACTGAAGCCCGCCAGGCTCCTCTGTCCATGGGATTTTCCAGGCAAGAATACTAGAGTGGGTAGCCATTCCCTTCTCCAGGGTATCTTCCTGACCCAGGAATTGAACCCAGGTCTCCCTCATTGCAGGCAGATTCTTTACTGTCTAACCCACCAGGGAAGCCCCAAAACATTTAGGTTAGGGGTAAATTAGTAGTTTGGGATTAACAGATACACACTACTATATATAAAATAGATAAATAACAAGGACCTACTGTATACCACAGGGAGCCATAGTCAATATCTTATGATAACCTATAATGGAAAAGGGTTTAAAAAGAATATATATTATATATATATATATATACACATACATACATACATACAACATTGTAAATCAACTATACTTCAGCTAAAAAAAAATAGAGGAAAAAAAAAGGTTAGGATCTTAGCTTTGTCACTTAAAGATGTGACTTTGAGCAAATTATCTCTCAAAACCTCAGTTGCTACATCTGTATACGATGATAATAATCACTCTAGAAGAAAACAAACTGGATGGAGTCAACAAAGTACTCCGGATAGCACCTAACTTATGGAGAGCAATCAATAAATGTCAATTATGATGATGACGATGATTTTTAAGTCTCTCTCTTCAAATCTCTAATTAAAAACTCTTTCACAGAGTACTGAAAGAAACATTAACACAAGTTAATTGATTACTCAACTTGAAAGGATTACTGTGTTGCATTTCTTATTATTTCTCTGTAGGTTATTACAATACATTTTAGCCTATATGGATTATATTTTGTGTATGTAATACATATGTATGTGTGCATGCGTGTGCATCTGTGTGTGTGTGTGTGTGTAATCTCCAATACAATGTTTTTGACCTTGTCTGGCTTTTAAGCCAAAAGTGTTTGAATGCCTTTGTTGCCATAGGTAAAAGCAAAGCACTGTATTGGAGGTGACTTGATGGCCCTTTGAAGTGTGAATCTTTGGCTAAAATGATATAGATGCCTCTGCCAGAATATATTATTATATAGTAAGTTTAAATATTAGCTTAAAAAAGATTATCTATATCATGGTTTTATATTTTATTTTGCTTCACAGTTACAATTGTAATTAAATATTATTTGCATTATGATTAATGTCTGGTTTCATGACAAATATATCTCAATGTCAGATTCTAGAAAGACAGTAACTATGTCATATCCTGTGAGCCTAACACAGTGTCTGCCACACAGGGAGTGTCAATAGGCCTTGTTGACTGAGAGGAAGAAAAGAAGATGAGAGAAATGGAGGAGTGAATCTACATATTCCCACACAGAGTGGTTGTTACAGAACCAGAAGCAATATACAGAATAAACTTTGAACTGCAAGTGAAGTATTCAAAGTTTACAGTCTAGCTAGGGGCAGATGACATATTCAGAAATATGTGCCATCCAGTATACTTAATAAATGCGCTAGGAAGATGATGACTATCCAGAGGGGTTAACATAAATAGAGGAGAAGTAGGGCTCCAGACTGATGCAGAAGATGGAATGAAAGAGATGAAAAAATGAACAACCAAATTAAGAAAGATCAGAATTATATTCCGTAAGTTGCAATTATAGCCCTCAAGTAGACAAACAAGAAACCACCCTAAGCCTACATCAAAGTGAATTTCCACAGGCCAGGCAGCTTGAGGATATGTCCATTGTTTAAGTACATTCAGTATCATAATTGTTTTTATTTATTCTCGTAGTGATATTTAATTTGAAATTCTCTGAGCATTAAAAATTGGCATATAGTTTTTATGTTCAGAACAAGAGTGTAAGTCGGAAAAGACAAAGACTTGCTGGCAAGCAGGCTCGGAGCTGGAGATGTGAGTACAGAAAGTTTCCTGGGGCATGCCCTCAGGAGCATCCCTGTAGGGAAAGAGGGAAGTGATGGAGGCACAACTGGGCAGAGGAAGAAGCTGAACTCAGATGAGGCTGTAAGCAAGCCCTTAGCCAAGCCTCCAGGAGCTCGGACACTGGGGTAGGAGGCCCTTCAGAAGTGTGCCTTCATACCTCACACCAATCAGTTATTAGATGTAGGTTTCTTCCTTCCAACCCTTCCTCACCCCTAGACTGTGACCTTGGGCAAGGAGGATCACTTTAATTGCTCAGCAGGGTGACTCAGCAGGAGCTCTAGCTGTCTGGAGGAGCAACTCAGTCCGGAGTGGGGCATCTGAGCTGCACACCTTAATATCCCCTGCAACTGGTCAAGAAAGATTTTGTCTAGAAGAGGGAGGGAATAGGTCAGGCTGCCATATTTCTTAGCAAAGTAATCAGAGTTGACTTACCACAATGAGGCAGTGCTCCTCTGAGAATAGCCAGCCCTCAATAGCATCTTGGAAATTATTTTAGACTTTAATTCTCCTTTTCTTCCTTCTTTATTTTCTTTCTTTTCTCTTACATAGACTCCTTTAACTTTTCAGCCAGTTCCTTTCCTGTCTCAGCCACATATATGTATCACTTATACACTTTCCTCATAGCTCAGTTGGTAAAGAATCCACCTGTAATGCAAGAGACCCCGGTTCAATCCCTGAGTTGGGAAGATCTCCTGGAGAAGGGAAAGGCTACCCACTCCAGCACTCTGGCCTGGAGAATTCCGTGGACTAAGTCCATGGGGTTGCAAAGAGTCAGACACGACTGAGTGACTTTCACTTTATATATATATGCAGGGTCTCCAGTTCTTTACCAGCTGAGCTGCTCAGGATGCCCATATGTGTGTGTGTGTGTGTGTGTGTGTGTATACACTCACATACATTTCTACTGTCCCAAATAATGTTTATGCTCTTTGGCTTTTCTCTGTCTTTTAAACAAAACTCTGTCTCCTAGGATTCCTCAGACAATTACAAGAGCCTCAAAATACTACCAGCCTAGCTTCAACTCCCATTTAGCTGCATAAAGTTCCTCTCTTCCTACATTTATATTCTCCTGGTCCACTGGTTAGGCCTTCTGCCAGTTAACACTCAGCAAAAGTATGTTTCTCAGTTCCTCGATTAGAAACTTACCTCAGAATCCCCTTTTCAGGTAATATGGACTGATTAACTAAAAATGAGAAAACAAGCAATCTCTGTAATTCACAGTATAAAGTGAAAGTGAATTCGCTCAGTCATGTCCGACTCTTTGCGACCCCATGAACCACAGCACACCAGGCCTCCCTGTCCATCACCAACTCCTGGAGTCCACCCAAACCCATGTCCATTGAGTCGGTAATGCCATCCAACCTTCTCATCCTCTGTCGTCCCCTTCTCCTCCTGCCCTCAATCTTTCCCAGCATCAAGATCTTTTCAAATGAGTCAGCTCTTTGCATCAGGTGGCCAAAGTATTGGAGTTTCAGCTTCAGCATCAGTCCTTCCAATAAACACCCAGGACTGATCTCCTTTAGGATGGACTGGTTGGATCTCCTTGCAGAGTACAAGGGACTCTCAAGAGTCTTCTCCAACATCACAATTCAAAAGCACCAATTCTTCGGCACTCAGCTTTCTTTGTAGTCCAGCTCTCACATCCATACATGACCAATGGGAAAACCATAGCCTTGACTAGACGGACTTTTGTTGACAAAGTAATGTCTTTGTTTTTTAATATGCTGTCTAGGTTAGTCATAACTTTTCTTTCATGAAGTAAGCGTCTTTTAATTTCATGGCTGCAGTCACCATCTGCAGTGATTACTGTAATTCACAGTATAAAGTGAAAGTGAATTCGCTCAGTCATGTCCGACTCTTTGCGACCCCATGAACCACAGCACACCAGGCCTCCCTGTCCATCACCAACTCCTGGAGTCCACCCAAACCCATGTCCATTGAGTCGGTAATGCCATCCAACCTTCTCATCCTCTGTCGTCCCCTTCTCCTCCTGCCCTCAATCTTTCCCAGCATCAAGATCTTTTCAAATGAGTCAGCTCTTTGCATCAGGTGGCCAAAGTATTGGAGTTTCAGCTTCAGCATCAGTCCTTCCAATAAACACCCAGGACTGATCTCCTTTAGGATGGACTGGTTGGATCTCCTTGCAGAGTACAAGGGACTCTCAAGAGTCTTCTCCAACATCACAATTCAAAAGCACCAATTCTTCGGCACTCAGCTTTCTTTGTAGTCCAGCTCTCACATCCATACATGACCAATGGGAAAACCATAGCCTTGACTAGACGGACTTTTGTTGACAAAGTAATGTCTTTGTTTTTTAATATGCTGTCTAGGTTAGTCATAACTTTTCTTTCATGAAGTAAGCGTCTTTTAATTTCATGGCTGCAGTCACCATCTGCAGTGATTTTGGAGCCCCCAAAAATAAAGTCTGACACTGTTTCCCTATCAATTTCCCATGAAGTGATGGGACTGGATGCCATGATCTTAGTTTTCTGAATGTTGAGCTTTAAGCCATCTTTTTCACTCTCCTCTTTCACTTTCATCAAAAGGCTCTTTAGTTCTTCTTCACTTTCTGCCATAAGGATGGTATCATCTGCATATCTGACATTATTGATATTTCTCCTGGCAATCTTGATTCCAGCTTGTGCTTGCTCCAGCCCAGCATTTCTCATGATGTACTCTGCATCGAAGTTAAATAAGCAGGGTGCCAATATACAGCCTTGACATACTCCTTTTCCTATTTGGAACCAGTCTGTTGTTCCATGTCTGGTTCTAACTGTTGGATGCTGACCTGCATACAGGTTTCTCAAGAGGCAGGTCAGGTGGTCTGGTATTCCCATCTCTTTCAGAATCTTCCACAGTTTATTGTGATCCACACAGCCAAAGGCTTTGGCATAGTCAGTAAAGCAGAAATAGATGTTTTTCTGGAACTCTCTTGCTTTTTTGATGATCCAACAAATGTTGGTAAGTTGATCTCTGGTTCCTCTGCCTTTTCTAAAACCAGCTTGAACATTTGGAAGTTCACGGTTTACGTATTGCTGAAGCCTGGCTTGGAGAATTTTGAGCATTACACTGCTAGCGTGTGAGATGAGTGCGATTGTGCGATAGTGTTCTTCAGGGCCCTGGGCCTTTAACTGTTACCGAAGCAGTTAGCTGGCAGCATTTCTTACCTGGCTGGGGAGGCGGCTGTGCCCACTGAGGGGAGCCTTCCTATGTTTAGCCTTTTAGCTTCCGCTTCACTGGGTTTTCTCACTTTCTCTGCTTTGATCTCATCCCATCTCCTGTCCCTTTCGATTTCTTTATGTCAGTGTCGCTTTCTGTCAGATCACTGTCAGCAACCCGGGGAAATGGGCAGACAAGGCCAGAGAATGCTGCCTCTAACCCTTGGGTGCCCGGGGCAGGACAGGGCCGCGGAGCCCGCCAGGCGGCGGCCAGCAGGGAGCGGCTCCCCCGGATCGGCTCACCCGGATCGGCTCACCCGGATCGCTGGGGATCCGTGAGCTAGACAGGAGGACTGTGCGGCCGCCCTCAGATCTCACTGCGGTGAGCACAGGAAGCGCAACCAAGTGCAGCGCAGGGCCACTTCTCATCCACACTGTGGGCAGTATTTTAAAACTGTATGCAAATTTTTACCCTGTTAGGGAAACATTTTGAATATAATCTTTTTGGAAATGTGTAACTCTTCAGGCTGAATACAATGGCAAGCTGCATAGAAGAATGAATATGGAAAAACAATGATAAGCCTATTCATGAAAGTCTGATTGATAACATGTATGTGTCTGTGACATTTCAGAAGTCTAAAACAATCTACATATTAACATAAATACAAAAAAAAAATCTAAACATCTTTCGTTTATTGTGTACACGGACAATGTTGCATTAAACTTTCACTACTAGGGTGCTATGCACAGCCCTAGATTAATAAAAATGTAACTGAGAAAGATATGCTATGTGCACAATTGCCTAGTAAGAGTTTGTCTAATTCTCACTGACAAAAGAAATATAGGTACTTACTGACACAGGAATATGTTAGCAGAAGGCTAACATATTCTTCTTTTTCTGGGCCATATGTTGTAGCAATTCAGCAAAGCTGTAGGGGAAAAACGGCAGGAAAGAGAAAACTCAACACATCCACACACCTAAAAATCAGAGCCTGCCAAAGAGATCCTCCTATAATGGGAGGATTTCCTTTCAATCCTTTCCAAAAGCATATGGCTGACTTTGAAGGCTTAAATGGCATTTGTCAGCCATCAGTAAATCTTTAAAATTGTTTCTGCAAATAGGCCAACTCAGTTTCGGTTTTTCCCATTAATCTTTAGGTAGGAGCACTGAAAACTTTTTCAGAGCCTACATAATGCCTTGATTAAAAGGCTCATTCAAGACAGGAGGCTGCAGCATTCACCTTGGGTACATAGTCATTTCTCCAGGGTATTCATGCGCTGTTATTTCAACTCTGCAATTGTGCCCCAAACAAGACACTTTTTGCCACAAAGCTTTGAGTAGAGACATTCTTTAGTGAATACCGAAATCATGCCTTTCCATTTGTCACAGCTTGTTATTTTTTATCTAGTGCAATCAGTTCAAATAGAAGCCTTAGACTGACAACTTTACAACTGTTACTATTTAAAACAGACAATTCTTTTTCCATGTGCACCAGTGGTCTTGCTCAAATTGTGTGTACCTGTCTTGGGTACTGCCTCACTTATCAGTTCATCATTTACAGCACAGCTTCTGGCGAGCAAACATCGAAACAAAATAAATGAAGGCTAAAGCATGAACAATATTTGATTATCATTTTTAAAAATGAATAACACCTAGTGAAAAATAATCTGCTTATCACACATTACTATTACATAATGTTCCTTGGTTTATATAAGACTTTTAAAAGTATTTATCTCAATTTTAAAGAAATAAGGTGAGAATTAATAAGAATTCAGATAAGGCTCTGTGAGATCGTTGGATACAGTGGTGTTATACACGTTTGAGCAAATGTTATACACTTTTGAACAAAATACTTCATTGGATTTTTATGAGGTTAAAGTATACCTGGGGCTTCCCAGGTGGTGCAAGTGTTAAAGAACCCTTCTGCCAATGCCGAAGATGAAAGAGATGCAGGTTCGATCCCTGGGTCGGGAAGATCCCCTAGAGGAGTGATGGCAACCCACTCCTGTATTCTTGCCCAGGAAATCTCATGGACAGAGGAGTCTGGCAGGCTAGAGTTCATAGAGCTGCAAAGAGTCAGATACGACTGAAGCAACTTAGCATGCAAAGTACACCTAATTAGGGATTTCACTTGAGGTTCATCTCTAGAACTTACAGTATTGTCATGAAAATGACGTGAACAGAATAGTTTATAGGCACAAGTATTCAGAAGTACAGCAACTAAAATTTATGTGCGCATCATTTTCATGTAACCTGCCAAACTGGCAATCCACTCCAGTACTATTGCCTGGAAAATCCCGTGGACAGAAGTGCCTGGTAGGCTACAGTCCATGGGGTCACAAAAAGTCGGACACGACTGAGCGACTTCACTCACTTCACTGCCAAACTGGTGTGAGTTATTCTATTTTTTCAGGTCCAGTGGAAAATATCAGCTTTGATGTCTATCATCATTCCAAATATTTTTTGATGTTACTTATTATACTGACCTCACTTGCAAATAACACTGTACTTAAGAAACAGCAGCATTAACTGTCAAACAAAACCACTTTGATTACCCCAGGAAATATCATGATAATCAGAGCCACGACTGAGATGACAACCAGCCATTCCTGATGCAGATGTTGAAACTGATGGCAAGTGGGAAATGGATAGTCTCTTTTGTACTGAGGCCCCTGGTATTTATTGTGCCCCCACTTCTTCAGGCAAATTCACTCCAAAGGCACTGCCAAACCAGTGACATCGTGAGCTATCCTCTTTCAAATACAGTTACCTTTACCACCTTTTACAGTAATTTTTTTGTTAACTAAAACTTCAGCCTTCGAAAAGCAACTGAAGATTGTCATCACAGCTGATATCATTAAGACAAAATTCATATCTGAAAATCCTTCTTGAAGTCCTGGGGAAGGCATAGGCTTTGGAATCAGACAGACCTATTTTCAATTTTTCTCTCCACTATTTATTAGGCTTGTGACTTCAGAAAATTCTTTAGCTATTTTTATTCATTTACTTATGGAACAGAAATAGCAAAGCTCCCTGGTTTAATATCAGGAGTAAATAAGATAACATAGGGGCAGTCTGGCACATCATAAATGGTGACTATTTTTGCTAAAAAAAAAATCTGGTCTACATTATTTTTCTTTATGCTTTCCTCATCCTTCAAGTATTCAGACCCTGCCTCAAATAACTGTTTTGGTAACTCTCATTATCACTCAAGATTCACTGCAATGTTAAAATTAGTTGTATTTCCAAGGAGGAAATATTGCCAGCTTCACTAAGTAATAGCTCCCCAAAGAACCTTAGTTACAGCTTAAATTTGGAAAATCTGAAAATGACAACCAGACCTTAGATAACCAAGAAAGCCTTTTAACTTTTCAATTCCTTATAATTTCCCAGATCTTCCTTAGATAAAACCCATAAAAGGCCAGGGCAGACAGAGGAAACTGTTAATCACATGTAGAATCTACTTTTTTTTCTTTTGGCAAGTAACCCCAATGCAAAAATAGTATCATCGTGAAGAATCATAGAGGCAGAACATCCTTTGTATTACTTCATTTTTATCCCCCAAACCAAACAAATGATTTAAAAGCTTAATCTGCTACATTTACTTTCCATTTCTTCATTGTCTTCCTGTTTAAAGGTATCAACACCAAATGATTTTTCTCTGCATGATACCCTCAATTCCACACCACCTAGGATTTTACCAAGCAAGAAGAATTACTGCAAACTTAGTAAGAACACCTGCAATTTTTAAAACTCCATTTAATAAAAGAAAAACATTGCTAGAATGAAATGAAGGAATGTTAAGCCCTTTCAGAGTTGATGATACAGAAGTAACATAAATTTATAATCCTCTTTGCTCCTTCAATTCTGTCCCCTTGATTCATAAAGGATTATACCAGTATATTTTGTCTTCATTAAAAAATACAAACAAAAAAAAATGGTTCTATTCAACTGATAATCCTCATAGCAGTCTGTCTAGGTGCTGTAATTCATGACTTCCTACTTCTACATAAAGGCACAGGCATCACTCGAGTACACCAGCTATCTAGTTGGTGGCAATCTGCCAGTCTTCCCAGGTGCAGTGCTGGATAAAAAATTATCTCATTCTGTTGAGTTCTAACGGTGTACTAGACATTGTGCCATGGGAAGGAGCCCATAACAGGTGCAATTACTGCCTTTCGAGAGTTCATAGTTGAAGACCAACAAAACGTCGATGCTGCTGGCATTTCACTGAATTATTTTTATTTAGATTTTTTCTGGGTGGTTAGGAAGTTGCCATTTGATAACCCCTATACTGTGGATTGCTTCCCTGGTGGCTCAGCTGGTAAAGCGTCTGCCTGCAATGCGGGAGACCTGGGTTCAATCCCTGGGTTGGGAAGATCCCCTGGAGATGGGAATGGCAACCCACTCCAGTACGCTTGCCTGGAAAATCCCATGGACAGAGGAGCCTGGTGGGCTACAGCCTTTGTTTTCTATAGCTACAAGTCTATTTCCGTTTTGTAGATAAGTTCATTTGTACCCTTTTTTTAGAGTCCATATATAAGTGATACCCTATGATATTTCTCTTTCTCTGTCTGACTTACTTCACTCAGTATTACCATCTCTAGGTCCTTCCATATTGCTGCAGTGACATTATTTCATTCTTTTTTATGGCTGAGGGTAACTTGCTTGTAAGGAGCAGAGTGGAAGGCATCTGACCCCCAGGTCACCAGGCTCTCCCATGTACAAGTGTGCCCACATATATATACATCACAAATAGGGTAATTGTCTACAGACAGAACTGCCTGAATGGATATGACGGGTTCCACAATGCTTTCCTTATTTAAACACATCTCCCACATCAAACTGCCACAACAAGCCTTCCTGTCATCTCTGAGATTTTACAATACGAAATATTCTTTTGAAATGGAAATAGGCAGAGCTTTTGTCTCAAGAATGCTGCTAAACAAATAAAACCTGAGAAAGGTAGGCCTGGGGGGTTCTGTACCACACAGGCGAGACACTTGTCTCTCAACACCAGCATTATGACACTATTAAGAATACTGGCTAAACCAGTGCTTATAACATCTGATTTCAATCATCGTAGTCAGTAGCAAAAAATGTGTTACACATGGCATATGCATACCGCAGCATGCATGTGTATGAAGCACATCCTATGATCAAAAAGGATGATTCAAAACTAATCCTAAGTGGATAGCAGAATTCAGTTGGAACATCTGGGTGCAAACTTTATGACTTCAGGTCAAATTCCTTCTCTTGTTCAGTATTCAGTGAATCCATTGGTCGAGACTTCAGATGAAATATACTATATTATAAATAATTCATACCTGAACATAATCACATTTTCGTTTTCTCACTAAACCTCTGCTTTCTAGGCAGAAAGATCTTAACAGTGTCTATGTCAGTGTTTTGACTATGCCAACGCCTTTGACTGTGTGGATCACAATAAACTGTGGAAAATTCTGAAAGAGATGGGAATACCAGACCACCTGACCTGCCTCTTGAGAAACCTATATGCAAGTCAGGAAGCAACAGTTAGAACTGGACATGGAACAACAGACTGGTTCCAAATAGGAAAAGGAGGACATCAAGGCTGTATATTGTCACCCTGCTTATTTAATTTATATGCAGAGTACATCATGAGAAACTCTGGGCTGGAAGAAGCACAAGCTGGAATCAAGATTGCTGGAAGAAATATCAATAACCTCAGATATGCAGATGACACCACCCTTATGGCAGAAAGTGAAGAGAAGCTAAATAGCCTCTTGATGAAAGTGAAAGAGGAGAGTGAAAAAGTTGGCTTAAAGCTCAACATTCAGAAAACGAAGATCATGGCATCTGGTCCCATCACTTCATGGGA
>SJYX01000218.1:318347-338586 GCA_006410675.1 Oreotragus oreotragus
ATAGGGAAAGGAATATGTCAAGGCTGTATATTGTCACCATGCTTATTTAGCTTATATGCAGGGTACATCATGAGAAATGCTGGGCTGGATGAAGCACAAGCTGGAATCAAGATTGCCAGGAGAAATATCAAGAACCTCAGATATGCAGATGACACCACCCTTATGACAGAAAGCAAAGAGGTGCTAAAGAGCCTCTTGATGAAAGTGAAAGAGGAGAGTGAAAAAGTTGGCTTAAAGCTCAACATTCAGAAAACGAAGATCATGGCATCTGGTCCTATCACTTCATGGCAAATAAATGGGGACAGTGGATATAGTGAGAGACTTTATTTTGGGGAGCTCCTAAACCACTGCTGCAGAGAAGGCAATGGCAACCCACTCCAGTACTCTTGCCTGGAAAATCCCATGGGCGGAGGAGCCTGGTAGGCTCCAGTCCATGGCATCGCGAAGAGTTGGACATGACTGAGTGACTTCACTTTCACTTTTCACTTTCATGCATTGGAGAAGGAAATGGTAACCCACTCCAGTGTTCTTGCCTGGATAATCCCAGGGACCAGGGAGCCTGCTGGGCTGCCGTCTATGGGGTTGCACAGAGTTAGACACAACTGAAGCGACTTAACAGCAGCAGCAGCAAATCACTACTGATGGTGACTGCAGCCATGAAATTAGAAGATGCTTACTCCTTGGAAGAAAAGTTGTAACTGGCCTAGATAGCATATTAAAAAGCACAGACATTACTTTGCCCACAAAGGTCCATCTAGTCAAAGCTATGTTTTTTCCAGTAATCATATATGGATGTGAGAGTTGGACTATAAAGAAAGCTGAGTGCTGAAGAATTGATGCTTTTGAACTGTAGTGCTNCATATTAAAAAGCACAGACATTACTTTGCCCACAAAGGTCCATCTAGTCAAAGCTATGTTTTTTCCAGTAATCATATATGGATGTGAGAGTTGGACTATAAAGAAAGCTGAGTGCTGAAGAATTGATGCTTTTGAACTGTAGTGCTGGAGAAGACTCTTGAGCATTCCTTGGACTGCGGGGAGGTCCAACCAGTCATTCCGAAAATAAATCAGTCCTGAATATTCACTGGAAGGACTGATGTTGAAGCTGAAACTCCAATACTTTGGCCATCTGATGCGAAGAACTGACTCATTTGAAAAGACCCTGATGCTGGGAAAGATTGACGGAAGGAGGTGAAGGGAATGACAGAGGTGAAATGGTTGGATGGCATCACTGACTCAATGGATATGACTTTGAGTAAACACTGGGAACTGGTGATGGATAGCGAGGCCTGGCATGCTGCAATCCATGGGATCGCAAAGAGTTGGACATGACTGAGCAACTGAACTGAACTGAACTGAAATTCAGTATTAGGACAGAGACACCAAACTCCAGGCACTGGACTCCATTTGAAACACTAAGTACTTAAAAAAAAAAAAAAACAAAAACAGTCTCCAAGCTGAAGCACGCTTTGTGGTCTTAGGGTTAGCATTCTGACAACAAATATCTGAGTGCCTACCATGCCCAGGTTCTCTCCTGCATATCTCTTAGGAAAACCTTCAAGAATGAGGGTGTGCCTGGGAATGGGTAGCTGGGTGAGTTTTCTTGGAGAGACATTAAAGTTGTTGACTTATAAAAAATGCACAGTGTGAGAGTTTTACCTGAGACAAAATGAAGACTATAGCATAGGAAATAGCATTTCAGATAGCTCTGAGAAACTGCTCCAAAGAGGTGGGGAGAAGGTTAGTATATTTGTGATTTGGTGAAGGGGGAATAGACACCATCAAACACATAGGTTTTGCAGAGGGTTTCTGCTAGTCACAAGGAGCAGTTGGCAAGTGCCAATTTGTAGTTGACAAAGTGTTGGGAGTAGGTCACATAGGGGGTGGGTTACCCCGAGACCTGACTGGCCCCATCTGTGGCCTTCCTTGGGGCTTGGCTGTCACCACAGCCTAGGCAGGCGCTCTGGTTTTTTGTTGCTGTTCTTCTTGTTGGACCCGTACAGACTCCTGTACTTTTTACCAAAATCCTGTGAGGATAGAAAAGGATTTTTGTCTTATCAAAGCAAGTTTTTAATATTCTTAGGGCTTTCCCTAAGAGAGTTTTCTGGGAAAATAAGGGATGGGGCCTCTTCTGTGGACAGGACATAAGCATATGGTTAGCAGATAGTTCCGAGGTCAGGGTTCTTTCCTGTCTCTTATCTCCAGACATGGTCCTCCCAGCAATGGAATGCAATTGGCAAGACCCACCCTTCCAGCTTTGTGCAAAGTGATCATGTGAATGGATAAGTAGATAAGGGGACATAGATGACTAATGTCACATTGTGTGATGCATAGTTTGAGGACTCAATCAGCTATTGCCAAAGCTCCTTCCTCTAAGGTCACTGGAGATAGTGAGGGAGAGTGGGAGGATCTCTCTCTTGAGAGACTTGATCCAGCAGTCTGGGAGATGAACCTTAATCACATTCCTTCACAGTACAAAGGACTTGTCCACACACTCAGATGTGAGAGAGCAAGAAAACTCGCCCTCACTCCCCAGTAGGAAGAACAATGATCTTTCCAGGGACCTCTGCCTCTCCCTGAAACAATATAGTGAGAACAGTCTGAGATGGAGGAGAGGGGAGGTGAAAAGCATTTCTTCCACTGACACATTCCTAGCAATGTCCAGGAATCCCAGCCTCCTCCCCGAAGAGAAAAAGAACAAGGAAGCCTCATCAGTTACGAGGCCAGAGATTTGCCTTTCTCTTAACATGCATCACCGACTCGATGGACATGAGTTTCAGCAAGCTCCGGGAGCTGGTGATGGACAGGGAAGCCTGACATGCTGCAGTCTATGGGGTCCCAAAGAGTCGGATATGACTGAGCAACTGAACTGAATTGAACTAACATCTTCCATCTTTTTCACATTGTGTCAGCGATTATATCTTGTGTAGTTTCATTTGTTTTGAAACAATCATTAGCTTTTTAAAGTAAGATGTCTTTGATTTTGTCCTTATTCTATCTCTGTTCCTCTCCTTCTCCCCCATTACAGCCCCAAATACTTTAGTTAAAATCAACTCACCTTTTCTAAGAAGGTTGAGGGAATAAGAAGGGAAGAATCTGGCAAGAGGGTTTAGACAGCAGAGAGCAAAGAAAATTGTTTTAAAACCAGATTGAAAACTGTCTCTCTGGCTTCCCCTTTCTCTGTTCTTCACTTGGCCAAGTAAACCCTCGCCTGGTTACAGTAAACATCTTCTTAACAGATCAAAAGGAACGATTTTTAAAGGGAGTTGCTTACTCACAAAATTCATTATGGTAATGCCTAGTCTTATTCACTGGAGCCTGTTCCCTCCCAGCCTCACTTTGATCTGCCACTGTGGCCTCATGTCTGTTCCTGCAGCTCATCTACATTTTGTTCGCGTCAGACTTTTTCAGTAAATATGCCTCAGGTTGTGAACAGCCCAGCAGTATTAGAAGAGCTAGCCTAGAGACAGATTTTCCTTCCCATCCTCTAAATATATGTGTTTTGAAACAACAACGCATGGTAGACGTTTAACTCCTCCTGGTGTGAATGTAGAATTGTATAACCACTTTGGAAAACTGTCTGGTAGTTTTTTATGAAGCTAAATTTGTACCTATTCTTTAATTCTCCAATTTCATTCTCCCTTATTTGCACAACTGAAAGTAAATCAAATGTCCCCCAAAAGACATGTACAAGAATGATTATTGCAGCTTTTTTTTTTTTTTTTTCCACAGTAGCTGATAGCTGGAAATAGTCCCAGGGTCCATCAAGAGAAAAATCGATAAACCAACTGTGATATATTTATACAATGAACTAATACTCAGTGGAAAAAAAGTATGAACTACATATGCACACAAGAATACAGATATATCCCATAGACATGCAAAGTGAAAAAAAGATACACAAAATGCATATTGCATTATTCCATTTATATGTTGTTTTAAAACACAAAAATCATTGAAGATGTCTTAGAAGTGTCACAAAGGAACTTTCAGGAGAGATCAAAATATTAAACTTATGATAGGGGTAAGGGTTGCATGAATATATCCAGTCACTAAAAATGTACAGCTAAGATTTGTGCATTTCAACATACACAAATCTCAGCAAAATGACAATAATAATAATCAAGTGAGAGATAGGGAGTAGGTAGATATATTATAGCAGAATGCTGATTGCTTAAGTAGGGTAATGGGTTGCCGAGGTCCAGCCCCAGCGGATCCAGGGTAATTCGAAGGAGAGACGGAGTAGGCGTCCTAGGAAAAAACTTATTTAATTACAGATATAGAGAAAGATTAGAAACGGATAGTGTAATAGGAAAATTAGTGGAGAAAAAGAGGCTGAATAACTTGGTTTACGTGGAATACCAATCACCACCTACATAGGCTACAGGCGTCTTTCCATTCTCCCGAAGGAGAGGAGGCACTGAGGCCTCCCTTGTCTGATCTTACAAGCCGAGGCAAAATTAGCAGGCTTGGTGAGTACCCACGTTCCAGATGGGAATTCAGCCAGAAAAATGGGGAGAAAGAAAGAAACGACATGGGGGAATCAGTCTTTCC
This sequence comes from Oreotragus oreotragus, assembly GCA_006410675.1. Taxonomy (NCBI): domain Eukaryota; kingdom Metazoa; phylum Chordata; class Mammalia; order Artiodactyla; family Bovidae; genus Oreotragus; species Oreotragus oreotragus. Next base: position 322,902 of record SJYX01000218.1, read on the forward strand.
AGAAACTGATCCGATTTCTTTATTTTTTAGGTTTGCTTATATACCTTTTGTTACACATAGAGACAAATGGTAATTTTAAAGTCACATGGGGGTCAGCAGTCCTGACCTTTATCAAAACAGGTGCTTCACATAAATGTATTAAAAAAGGGTCTTAGGGGTTTTACATCATCTTCTGGCCATGAGGCCTGCTGACATTTTACCACCCTTTCTTTCTGATAACCAAAAACTTATTTTTTCCAAGGGTGCTTTTTCTTAAACCAGGTGCCACCCTCTGAAGGTAACAGATAAAGTTGTATTCCTATAGGGTGAGGGTGTAGTGGGTTACAATTAAGAAGGAATTTATTTAACCTAAGGTTAACATGATTAATCTTAAAGGTTAATACTTATTTCTCTTATATGCTAGTTATATTCATTATAAAAGCAGGGAATATGGAGATTTAGCAGCAAACATCAGCCCAACAAATGAAAACCCTTCACCAATGTTCCCCTTAAGATCTATTTAGTCTTAAGATAGTGATAAAGTTACATTTTTACATAGCAAGGACACAGTGATTTATAACAAAGCACAGTGATCTATAACAAAAAAGAAAATTCATTAACTCAAAAAGTCTAGTATTTCTAACATCAAAAACTATATTTCCTTTTCTATATTCCAAATACATTTATATATTCCCAGGTGCCTAAGGGTATGCAGGCCTGGTGGCAATCATGGACTCAACAATGAGAAAAGTCCTATGCTAATTAAGACTTTCAAAATACTCCAAACTCTCTGTGCTATTTATGGTTGAGAGGTTGTCACACAAGCTAGTCTGTCAGCAGAGAGGTTTGACCTGAGACACCCTTGTCACACCCAGGGCAGGGAATTAGCAGCAATTATTGGCACAACAAATGAAAAACCGTTCACCAATATAATTCCTAACCTACCCACTATACTAATAATTTCTAACTTCCCCAAAGAATCTGCCTTTAGTAAGTCCAAAACATCTCATGCCTCCTATGGTTGGGAGGCTGTAAACAATCACATGTGGCCAGACAAACCTGTACAGGCAGGCTAGATAACCTTCAGAGGAGTTTGTAAGTTGAAACACTCTTGTCACACCCAGGAATTTTTATTGACTAGGAGCTATAAGTTAACTCCTTCTCCGAGAGAGGTAATGGGGTCAGCCCCCTGTAAAGTCAGAGGTATATGTGAGAGCATGAAACAGTAAAGTAGGTAGACTCTGGTTTTGTGGGTAGGTGCTCAGGAACAGGGGGTTTCCTGAGGCTCGATCCTGCCTTTGCGTATGCCAAGCCTCCTTCCTCATGACCTTTGCCATGGGCGGAGTTCCTCACGCTGGCTCCCAGCAATGGGTATGAAGAGGTTCAATACTGGATTCTATTTATTTTTAATCCATTTGAAATTTTCTGTGAAATTGTTTCTGAAATAATTAAAAGCCAGCAAATTTAGTATTAGGGCAGAGACACAAAATTCCAGGCACTGGACTCCATTTGAAACACTATTTCTAATTTTTTTTAAAATATAAATATTAAAAAAAAAAAATTTCAAGTGCTTTTAAGGAAAACAGTTTCCAAACTAAAACACACTTTGTGGTCTTATTATTAGCACTCCAGCAACAAATACCTGAGTGCCTACCATGCCCAGGTTCTCTGCTGGATACTTCTTAGGAAAACCCTCAAGAATGTGGATGTCCCTGGGAACGGGAAGCTAGGTGAGTTTTTTGAGGAGAAACATTTAAGTTGTTGACTTGAAAATAAAATGCATAACATGAGTTTTATTTGGGACAAAATGAAGACTATAGCATAGGAAACAGCATTTCAGATAACTGCCTCTCTGAATTCATCTCTTCACTACCTTCTGGGAAATTCACCCTGTGGTTGATAGCTTTTTCACTGGGCCTCTCATGTCTGCAATACAGGTTTCTTGCAGAGCACATTTTGTTATTAATGATCAAACAAATTATAGTGTGCCAGCCTCCTAAACCTCAAAGTACCTTACAGATGCATGATGAAGAAACAGGCCACCTGGACTCTGCACCCAACAAAGCCACCTGAACCTATAAGAAGCCCCCTGCAAAAAGAGTTGTTTTGCCTGCATGGTCTCCCAGGACAGCTCAGGCTGGCATCGGTCCTTGGAGAAGGCAGACAAGTAACTGGGACTCTAATTTATGATGAAAGAACTTGACCTTTGGGAAGGCGGAGTGTTCTGATCTGATTTCTGCCAGTGACTTACCTGGAGGGATCTCTCTATTGCTCAGTGTCCTGCTCAATAAAACTGATAGAAAATCATCTGTTTTGTTTTACCATCTGCCTGCAGCCGCCAAGAGACGAGTGGCCCAACTCAGCCTCCTAAATACCTTTTCTGAATCCTCACTCTCCTTGGTCTCTCTGCAGCATCTAGAACATATGACCAACCTCTCCTGGAATTTTTAGAAACTCTTTCCTCTCCCAGCTTTTATCATGCTAGACTCTCTGTCTCCTCATCTCTTATATATTCATTTTTTTGTCAACACTTTCAAATTAGGCTGTCCATTTCTTGGTCCCTCTTTCTTTTTTCCCTCCTTGATCATTAATGGAATTGTCTTCCCTGCTAATAACAAGGATGATGATGAACAAGTAAACTCCTCTATGCTGGCTGTGCTTTACATTTGCTATCTCCTTAAACCTCACAGATTCCCGTGAACAAGGCAGGGCACCTCACTACATTTCACTGAGATCACTTCTTTCACATTCTGCTTGCCTAGATTATTGCTCTATGAGGGTAGGGACCATATCCATCTTAGCGCACTTTGGTAACCACCTAGCCATGGGAGGAGCTACAGGTAGAGATGGGTATTATTAGCCTTCTTTTACAGGTAGCACTGTGTTTTATAGCTGTCCCTGATGTTTGGAGTGATTTTCCCACAGTCACAGAGCTAAGAATGTCAAATATCATCTAGTTTTCTGATGCCAAGCCCATTTATCTTCTTATTACCGTAACCTGCAAAATATGCAGAAACCAGTACTTCTGTCTGTCATACTGCATAACTGGCAGCCACGCTTCGTAAGATCATGGGAGGGAAACTAGAGCTTATCTACTACTGTGTCTCAGATGTACCTGATCATAAGCATCTCTTGAAGTACTTGAGACTAATGCTGGTTTCTGGACTCCACTCTAGTTCTACTGCATACAAATATCCAGAGGAAGGGCCTAGGAAACTGGATGTTTAATCAGCTTCTTCCTCTCTGTCATTCTAAACACACTGCTTCTCTGGGGCTGTTGGACCTGGCTTCAATTCCAAAGGAGGAGATGAAAGCTGTAAACCAAGAGGGACTCCACTTTGCCTACAGAGATAAAGGAAGAGAGCCTCAACTCCACATTTGTAAGTGATTCTTGGGTATGTGTGTGTTTCTGTGTTTGCTCAATCGTTTTTTTGTATCCAGCTCCTTGCAACCCCATAGGTTGTAGCCTGCCAGGCTCCTCTTTCCATGGAATTTTATAGGCAAGAATACTGGAGCCAGTTGCCATTTCCTATACCAAGGGGATCTTTCTGACCCAGAGATCGAACCCGTGTCTCTTGAGCCTTCTGCATTGTCAGGTAGATGCTTTATCATTGTGCCACTTGGGAAGCCTTCAATAGGGAAATCAAGCAAACAAATTCAAACCAGTGGCTCTTCAAACGTGACCTCAAGTCCATCAGCATCACCTGGGAACTTGTTAGAAATGTGAATTCTCAGGCCCAGCCCCAGACCTATAGAATCCAAAACTGAATCAACATTGACATTAACTTCTCTTCTGCAACTCTTTCCAGTGTTAATCAGCCTTTGTATAAAGAACTTAAATCTCTCCTCTTCTTGAAGCTCATTTTTTTTCTTATTCTGAACCCAGCACTTCATAGATTTGTGTTTTATGTCTTTTGGTGAACCAGATAGTTGATATTAACATTTCTTTAAAGGTATATTTAATAGTTGGTTATTTTAGTGATTTAGTGAGAACCTTTTCCACAGTCTAACATCCAGTCAAGCAAATATGCAAATGTTTTAATCACCATTTTATACAAATATTGCTCTGCACTGAGCTTGGTACAAAGAACTCAATAAATAATTGCTATTTTTAAATAATTCTTTCGTCGTGGTCACAGTATGCTGATCAGAGGTCCTCAGTAGGGAATGGAAATCTCAGTCTCTCCTTTCTCTGCTTCAGTCAGTGTTACTGCCTGGTTCCCCTCAAAGTCCTGTGAGCCTTCTTCATCCATATTAGCCTAGCATGTATTGATACCTTTTGTCTGCCTTACTCACCTGCTGCCCAGATTTTGAGACACTGCCCTTCCTGTCTTTCATTTCATTTGGTTCCAATCCCTTCAACTGATTTTCGGTTTCACAAAGTGCTGGCAACCCCATTTTCTCCAGTTCACTGTCACTGACAGGTGCAAAGAGTTGGGTGTCTCATCCTTCAACTCCGATCCAAAGTAGAGTTCTTTGGGTCATCATTCTCCATCTCCCAGATAAAAGCTGAAGTCAGGTTCAGCAGACCCAGAGAACTCATGTGGATAAAACGGCAGAGGAGGAGAAAGGGTACAGAAGCCAAATTGAATCACATGTTGGGGGGTAGTCTGTTATTAACATGCATTAAGCACTTGGACATGCTAAGTGCTTAATACATGTCAATAACTGTAATAATAAGACACATCTTGAGGAAATGGCATGGTGTTTATACCCTCCCTGCCTAGGTAGCTATTTAACATGGTCAGTGGGACATTTGGACTCAGGCCAGTTGGTACCCAGTCTGATCTTTGCTAAGAGATGACTGCAGCTGCTACAGCTCAGGAAGCTCTTGTAATGCTGCCCAGTGCCCAGCAGGGAGATGCAATTGTCCGGCAAATAGATTGAAGGAACCGACTAGGAATAGAGTTTCCCAGGCAGCATTTGAAAAGCTAATCCTTCCATTTCTAACAACAACTACAAAAGAAAATGAAGAAAAATGCAGTGCACTGTGAGAATCAATTGAGATGGGAAATATTCAATAATTTATAACACTTCTACAATGTGTCTCCTATAAAATTTAACCAAATTGAAATTTCATTTTTCTATCAGAGAATCTTCCTACCTCATAACTGCATGGCTATTAGGTATGTGCTTAGTTAGCTGGAAGACTGAAAGAGAAAACGATTATTGATGGGTTAGAGGTTTTCCATAGAGAGGGGCTTTATTGAGGCAGCATATGAGATGGAAAAAGAAACTTCTCATGGCATCAGGTCATCTGGGTTTAACCGTAGCCTCTCAAAATGATTAGTTTCATAATATCTGATGAGTCTCAAAATCTTCTGAAGCTTAAGTTGCATCCTATGTAAAGTAGGAATAATGATCCCTTTCCTACTCACTTTTAGAGCTAGTTTGAGAAAAATGAGATAATACAGACATATAGAAATGGATGTTTGGGTTTTGCAATAATAATGCTACATAACAAACCCACAGTTTTAGTGGTTTATAACAATACTATGTCTCCCTTGGGGATTTTTAGGGCAGACGTGGCTCAGCTGATCTTGGCTAGGTTTGGGTTTCAGTCTCCTTTGGTGCCTTTCTTTCTATGACCCAGGCTGCAGGTCACAGTCATTTAGGTTATACTCTTCTCATGGTCACTGGCTGTGATGCAAGAGAGCCAGTGGAACCTCACTTTGGCTGTTAAAGCTAAACTTGGCAATGGCACTCACTTTAGCTCACATTCCACTGATCAAAGCAAGTCACATAGTCAGGCCCAGTGTTGATGGAATAATGAAGTAGTCTCAGGTCATAGAAAAGCCATCACCTGGATGGGAGGGAAGGAAGAATTCTGAACAGTCTACCACAGTGCATAGAATTATTCTGAAAACCATAAGGTAACATTTAGATGTTGGGGTAGCAATGATGTTTACATTAGCCTTGCTGGGTCCATAGTCAGAAACTGTCTACAAAAGATAGATTTGGAGATTTATAGAAAAAAAGCATTTGAGCACACACTTCCTCCTATAAACATTACAGTTCTTGACCATAATCTCAAAGGATGCATCTCCAGCTAACGAAGCAGGCATTTAATACCAAACAGATACAGGTTGAAAGATACTAAGACAGGGTCTGATCAGGGAGCACAGCTTTTTAATTCTTCTCAGTCACTCACAGGAGGGGTGTTGGAGTTAGGGAATTCTGCCAGATCAGAAGGAGGAATTGTCAGGATATAAGCAGTTCAGAGGCAGGGCTCACCAAGCCTCTTCTGCTACAAGCATATCACTTGGAAAGCCTGCATGGGTTCCTCATATAGCTTCATAAGCCATGTCACCTGGCTGTTCTAGTTCCACAGCAGGTAACATAACGACTAGTCATCCCACCTCATACATCTCACCATGTACTCCTGAGTATTTACTGTATCACCATGAACTCCTGTATGTTTATGATATCACCATCAAAATGGCTCCTTTTTATTTATAGCCACTTCCCTTATTTGTCAAGTAGATGTCTAATGTACCAGTCACTGCTGATACAGAATACTGACCAGATGAAGGGTACATGTGATCAGCCACCTCTTATGTTACCAAGCGCAGGAAGGACAGAACAAAAGGCCAGGCCAGAGCTCACACCCTCTCCATAAATGCTCCTTAAACTTGCAAGGGCTTACAAACGGGAAGAAATGATGATATTGAAGATCAAAATTATACATCAACTTGGCAAATAAGGGAAGTGGCTGGAAATAAGAGGAGCCGTTTTGATGGTGATATAGTAAACACACAGGAGTGCAAAACACAAATGAACATTTCATACACAAGGGTGGGCCAACTATGTACAAATGTGATTGGAAAAGATGGGGAATCCCCACAGTGAGGCAAATGCGTATCGTGACTTTTCCAAATGGCCATGATCCCAGCCTTTCTAAAACAGAATACACATCCCAACCCAGACCAACAACAATAAGCACGGAGAGAATGCACTTTTACTTAGGAAGACAGAGCACAGAAGAAAAGAGAGATTAAAAATGAGCATTCTGCAGTATAGACATCAGTCATCAAAATACATTTTGTCTAGCATCTATATGTTTTTACACTGTGCTTGGTGCTGAAGACACACACCTGAAGGTACACGCCTGAAAGTCAAGGTCCCTACAAGAATGAATAATCCAGTCTGTGTGTATAACCTCTGTGTGTGCATGAAATCTCAGAGATGGGTGTGGAAACAGTAATTGCAAAACACAGTGGTAAGTGCTTGAATCAAGTTTATCAAAGTCACATCTGTTCAGTCATCATTAGCACAAAGAAAACTGGAAAATGTGGGGGGAAGGACCAGCTAGATCTGATTCAGATAATTCTCAGATTAGATTGCATCTTAGACCAAACTGGACTACTCTGAGAGTGGACCTTGAAGTCCAAAGCAGATCAAAGTGAGTTAAACGGCCGGAAGAGCCGAGGGAGAATAACTGTCAACACAAAAGTCTTTCTGAATTTCGGGTAGGGAGGATGGTCTGTCCAAGCGTCAGTTCAGCTCAGTTCAGTCGCTCAGTCGTGTCCTACCCTTTGCGACCCCATGAACTGTAGCATGCCAGGACTCCCTATCCATCACCATCAGGATGTGAAAATGAGGATGGCATGCTCCTGTTCTCAAGATATATGTGGTCCATGAGAGTTCTTGTGTGCATCTCATCTCCCTAACAATCTGTATCAAGCTCTGAGAGCCTGTGCTATGTTCCCATAGTTTTTTTTTTCACTATTCCCAGCTTCTCTCAGAGTACGCGCCCTGGAAAGAAACAGCTAACATGAGAGATATATGAATAAAAAGAACTGGGAATAAAAAGAATATAGATGGATCCCCAAAGTCAGAAATTAAGCTACAATCCTGGACCCTGATTGGTTTCCAGAAACATAAGCCCCTTGGCTTGTGTTTCTTGTCCTTACCTTCAGTATCTCTGTTACCTGCTGAAGCATGGCTTGGCCACTATACTCTCTAAAGGGCTGGAAATGGAAAGGCATTGAAATGGAATCATGTTGTTGTTCAGTCACCCAGTTGTGTCCAACTCTTTGCAACCTTATGGACTGCAGCATGTTCAGTTCAGTTCAGTTCAGTCGCTCAGTCGTGTCTGACTCTTTGCGACCCCGTGAACCCCTGCACCATGTTACTGTTGACTTAATCCTCTGTTTATCATTATCATTTCTATTAATCACTCTGGGTGTGGGATCAAGGAAGAGATGATGGTGGTTTAGTGGTTTAGTTGCTAAGTCGTGTCCAACTCTTGCGACCCCATGTAGCCCACCAGGCTCCTCAGTCCATGGGATTTTCCAGGCAAGAATATTGGAGTGGATTGCCATTTCCTTCTCCAGGGGATCTTCGTGACCCAGGAATCGAACCCAGGTCTCCTGCGTTGCAGGAATATTCTTCACCAACTGAGCTATGGGGGAAGCCCCAAGGAAAAGGAGAGGAGATGAAAGAGGAAAAGTATGTCAGGGCAAAGGAGAAATGGTCTGGCAGGATTTGACTCTGCTCAAGAGAAGAAAATAACAATGGTATCATGGAGAAAAGCATGAAGCTTAGATTTAAACAGAGCTGGACCTGACTTCTGACTCAGGATCTTACCATTGAGCCATCTTTTCCAAGATAATTAATCTCCCTGAACCTCCACTAGCTTAGCTATAAAATGAATGGGAGGATATCTGTTTTGTAGAATTTTTGAGAGAATTTAATGAGATATGTATGGAAGTATTTAGTGCTGGGTCTGGGTAGTAAAGGACTGACTAACTGACCCTTTCTTTCACCATAATAGGGTTGTTCTTCAAGTTTTTTTTTTTTTTTTGATGGAGAAATAAAGTTGATCAAATATAACGTGTTCCATAAGAAACCTTCCTCTCAGAAAAATTCAGCATTAGTTACCATGGTCTATTTCTGCCCAAACCTACAAAGGCACACGCCAAAAATCTCAGCCAGAGAGGGGTATCTTTGTACCTATAAACCATTAAGAGGATTGCATGAGTTAATGCATGGAAGTGGTTTGAATGCTGCCTGGTACAGAGTAAGAGCTCAATTAACGTTGTTGCTGTTATTATTATTATCATTTGTAATAGTATCCTTATTATTGGGTAAATTGGCCACACATATTTCTTCCAAATAGCTAATCCGTCTCATTATAGATGATGGATACCAAGCTTTGTAATTCAAAGGCTCAGGTGGAGTGAGGGTACCCAGGAAGGAGGAACAGAAAAATGCATGGTTTGGCTCTAACGCCATTGTTTCTGATACTGGGACACTGATCCTCTTTATGGCTACCGGGAAAGTGCAGCTAATGTGACAGTCATTTGTGGACCATTTCCAGAGGGCCTGCATTTGCCTTAGAAGGAGGCACTCTGGCCAGTTTCCAGGAGGACTGACAGAAAATCCCAGTGAGTGATTCAGGTTTGGGATTTAATCCACCAACCTTTCTGGGAAGGAGGCCTCACCATCCCAACTTTTTAAATATAGAGGCAGGAGATATGAAGAGCCGACTCATTGGAAAGGACCCTAAAGCTGGGAAAGATTGAAGGCAGGAGAAGGGGGTGACAGAGGATGAGATGATTGGATGGCATCACTGACTCAATGGATGTGAGTTTAAGCAAGCTCCAGGAGATGGTGAAGAACAGGGAAGTCTGGTGTGTTGCAGTCCATGGGGGTGCAAAGAGTCAGACATGAATGACTGACAGAACAATGACGGGAGAGTTGTAGGAAACAAGGCACAGAAGAATATTACAAAGCATTATAATTATCAATGCTTCAAAACACAATGGTTACTACACAATTGTTTCGTGACCACCACTCTTTTACTATCAAATGTGGAACCCCTGTTTCTTCACATGCATAACATGAGGGAGAAATTCACTACAAGACTCATTTCTTCACAACTGGAGGTAGAAAGGGTGGGTCTCCCATGTCTCTATGGATGCTAGACTCTGCCTTAGAGGCACACCTCTGGGTAACACACAAGCCCAGCAGCTTTTCTCTTGACATCTTTGATAATAATGGCTCATGAACTCAGACATGATTCTGAAGGAATTTTAGCTGGAAGGAAAAACAAAAGGAAATAGGCTGAGAGAATAAATGTTGGTGACCAGTTCCCCACAGCTACAGCAAAAATAAAGAGGATTCTCACCACCTGGGAAAGCAGTGAGGAATGCGGATCATGGATCTTGCCCATCCCTCCTTCCATCCTACCCAGTCTATTCCTTCTCCAGCAGAGAGTCTGTAGCTAGAATGCTGTACCTGGCCTCGCAAGTCTCCTTGAGGTAAGAACTGGAAATCAGAGCTTCCTTTGCAGGCTTCATGTGAGAACAAAAGGCTCAGACAGACATCCAAACCCAAAAGCCTTCTCAAAATATATTATGGTGTGAGACCTCATGGAAGTTTAAGTTTAGAGAAAACTCTGGTTGGATATCAAAAGAGGTTTATGGTTGGAGTCAATAAAAAAGGAGTTCTCAAAGCTCTAAGGAAGTCACCCCATCTTTGGAGAGCATAGTTCTGAGGCCCTATATAGTCCATGAATGGCAGCTGTCTCAGCCCTTAGTAGAAACACGATTTTTGCTGTGGGATTAACAGTGCCTCTGCCAAGGCCATATGGAACCCCAGGCAGGAATTACTGGATATGACTCCATTTCCACTGAAACAAATTTTCCTCTCTGCTTCTTCAGCTATTCATTCTCTGTCAGCAATTTCACAGGTGGCCTTGGCTCCTAAAAGTCAGTCATCAAAATATCACGATCAAAGAGAACCCATAGCACAGAGTAGAGACCACCTGCCTAGGAAATGCCTCCGTCAGCCTCCTCCCGCTTGTTTTCCTAGTCTAGAGTTTCACATGATTTTCTGTTCTTTTTCCTGATGCCAGCTCCAGGTATCAGTTGGTGTTCCTAGATTTAAGTATCCAGGTCAAGAGAGTAAGTACATGGCCCGCCCATCTCACAGCTGGGAGGGCTGTTGTGGACACTCTTCTACACTTGATGTTTTCATTTCCACTCATCTTCCTCCCTCCAATGGTAGGTGCAATAAGCATCATTACAGTAAGGCAGCCCTAGACATGAAGGAGGGTTTATCCTGAAACCAAAGGGTAAATCTTCATGCTCACCAGACTTGGCACTGACTTGGCTACCTCTGGGTCTCATGTGCCTGCAAAATATGACTCCTGCTTTAAAGCAGTCGTTCCCCAGTAACAAAGGCTAGGGGGTTGCCAAGATCAGATGTGCCCTAGTGTTAATGTTTTGAATTTATAAAATGTTGTTTGTAAAATGCACTGCGGTGTTATTTCTCTCTCTTGGACCTATGAAATCCTGGATGGTCTAAGGATGGGGCTGGTATTGATAGAGAGAAACCTCAATTAATTTCAGAGCATGTCTTACAATATCCTCTCTGATACAGAAACCACTTGAGCAGAAGTAGAAGTCACAGAGAGACACATGGAGGCATTTAGGATGTCAGAAAGAGGGAGCTTTAACAATAAATTAGCTAAGCTAGCAACAAATGAGCTGGAAATGTAAAACATACATCTGAATCTCTTGGGTCAAAGGTAGGGAAGGGAAGAGGATTGATTCAAGTTGGAAGAGGGGAGTGCTCAGCATGGTAAGAAAAGGATAGGGGAAATGACTAGAGGGCTTGAAAAGCGGAGACCTCACCAAAGGGGAGGAAACGCTTGAGAGCAGAAAGGCCAGAGCTAGATTGTGCCAGCGGGCATCAAACAGACATGTGTGCAAGCCCGACAGCTGGAAAGAGGCTTCCAGCAGCTACGACTCACCCAAACACCGACCCATCCTACCCAGGGAGGCAGAAGGAGCAGGTGAAATGCATTCTGAGCTCTGTGCAAAGGATAGAATTAGCTTGACCCTCAGGGTCAGCTTTGCTGACTGACAAGGGCTCTCTCTCTTCCTCTGCTGCTCCCATCCCTATTTTCCAAGGTTTAAATGACAGACACTCATGCGCACGCACACAGACAATACCCAATTCCCCCTTCAAAAAAGTAATTTGGGGGAGGGGTAAGACAGTTTACTGGGATGTGTGACAGTAGTAGGTCTTTGTTAAGAAGAGAGGCTCCCCTGGGTAGTCTTTCCATCTTGAAAAAAATAAACGTGATTTAATTTTTTAATGTTGAAATATTTTTGACTGTACTAAAACAATTGTACTTTTGGGTTATTATTTCTGTAGTTGAATTGATTTGGTTTGTTTGGTTTTTTTTTTTTTTTTTTGTGGTATATCAGTAGTGATGGATCCCATTGTTTAGAAGTTTTCTACCGCAGTGGAAAATTCACGGGGGAGCGTCTGATTTACCCCAACACTCTCCCTAAGCTTTTGCCTCCCTCCCCCTCCTGCTTGCTGAGATCTGAGCTTACTTTCTGGAGCTTTTGTGCCACAATTGTAGAGGAAGACAGGCCTGGCTAAGTGACGCAGTGACTGAATGTCGTTCACCCTGATTAGTCTCTCCATCAGCAAGGTTAAGTGACAGAGCGAAAATTCTTTTCAGTTTGGGGGAAGCTTGTTTGGAACATAAGGGTTTTGAGTAGAATCCCTAGAGAAAGGAATGGGAGGTGATGTCAAGTAAGGGGAAAAAAGGTCAAGAAAGATAAGCAGAAGAAACTAAGATTTTTATCATTTTTGCTCCTTTTCTAAGAAGCAGACAAATACAAACTGTGGCGAGGAGCATCTAATTCACATACTCCAATCACTGCAGAAGGTGACTGCAGCCATGAAATTAGAAGACGCTTACTCCTTGGAAGAAAAGTTATTACCAACCTAGATAGTATTTTCAAAAGCAGAGACATTACTTTGCCGACTAAGGTCCGTCTAGTCAAGGCTATGGTTTTTCCTGTGGTCATGTATGGATGTGAGAGTTGGACTGTGAAGAAGGCTGAGTGCCGAAGAGTTGATGCTTTTGAACTGTGGTGTTGGAGAAGACTCTTGAGAGTCCCTTGGACTGCAAGGAGATCCAACCAGTCCATTCTGAAGGAGATCAGCCCTGGGATTTCTTTGGAAGGAATGATGCTAAAGCTGAAACTCCAGTACTCTGGCCACCTCATGAGAAGGGTTGACTCATTGGAAAAGACTCTGATGCTGGGAGGGATTGGGGGCAGGAGGAGAAGGGGACAACCGAGGATGAGATGGCTGGATGGCATCACTGACTCGATGGCTGTGAGTCTGAGTGAACTCCGGGAGATGGTGATGAACAGGGAGGCCTGGTGTGCTGTGATTCATGGGGTCGCAAAGAGTCGGACACGACTGAGTGACTGAACTGAATACTGCATTACTCATAAAGCCCAGTGTTCCATTCTCAATTGTTTAGTATTACAAGCCAAGTTCATTCATTCAACAAATACTAGTTGATCAGCTATGTAGGAGTCATGGGGACAAGGTAGGTCTTAGATTCTGGACTTCTTGACAAATAAATAGGTCTGTTATTCAGTGATTTTGTTGGTAAAAGCAATACTGTGATTGAAAGTAGATGTTTAGATAATACAGATAGAGGATAATTCTCCAGGCCCATGTATGTAAACTCAGAAAATCCCTGATTTATCAAGGATATCAACAGTCACCGTCCCATTTTCCTGATACACAATCTCATACTTATCACTCCCTTTAAACATGCTCTGTGAATGCTTTCAGTGCAAAGAGACCACTATATTTGAAGACCACCAAACACTTCTTTACTCTGGCTCTGCTTGTTGCAGAATTCTTTCTTATATTGAGCTAGAAGTTCTCTCTCTATGACTCCCTTCACTGGTCCAATTTGCCCACCAGAGTTACCTTGAATGTTTTTTTCCACTTGGCAGTTGCTCCTTTACTGTAAGATAATCCCTATGTATATACTTCCCACTATTGACCCTCTTGTCTAGACTCAACATGTCATATCCATTCACACATTCCTTGTGTATCACGGCTTTCAACTCCCTTCACCAACCTTGATGATCTATAGTTTACCAACAATCTTCTGCAAGTGTGGCAAAAAAAATACACCAACTATTATTTCTGACCAGCCTAGACTGGTCAGAGGCTCAGTACCCTTTTGTTGAAATAGTCCTCCTTTATTAACACAGACTAGGTGTGTACTAGTTTGTGGACTGCCTTCTTACATGGTTGGTTTGTACTAAGCTTATAAGAAATGATGGCTCCCAAGTTGTCATGTCCCTACCTGCTGTCCTTCCAGCCACATTTCTGCCATTTGTACATATTCACTTAATCTTTGGACTCAAATATAGGCTCTTTTTGCTATTACATTTCATTTTTTTATAACAAACCCATTATTATAGATGGTTGAGCTTGTGTGGGAGCCTTTTTCTGTCATTGAGCACAATAAATATCTTTCCAAGATTTATCTGCTGGTCTGCCATGACGAGTATGTCACCTACATCCTTGACTAATTTATGATAACTATTGAATAGCTTGAGGGAGAATGGATACATGTATATGTACAGCTGAATCATTTGTTGTCCACCTGAAACTATCACCAAATTGTTAATTGGCTATACCCTGATATAAAATAAAAAGTTAAAGAAAAATCAAAGATTTCAAGAGAGGTTTTTCTATAAGGAATCCAAACCATCAATGAAATTAACCTAATGACCTCTCTCCAGTCTGGGGCTTGACTAGTGTCAGGGTGAACATTAAGCATATAAATCAGTGTTGACTTGATGACCAAGTAATCTGACAGTTTAAGACCAATGCAACTATTTTATTTAGACGATGCAGTTTCTGGGCAATTGTACCTTAACCTAATCCTCATAGTTTGCATTAGATTAAAAAAAAAATGGAGTTCCTTATTCCTTGAAAAATATTGGTGTATGTATCCAAGATTTCCAATAAAAGGGATGGTTCAATGATTCCAAAATTATTTTCAGGTATGACCCTTTCCAAATTTTAACTTAACATTTCTAACTGACTTTCAGACATCATAGAATTTTCTGTTTTGTATTGTATTTATAATACCTTCCTTATGGTGGTATAAGCTACTTGAAGGCAGGCACTGTATGTAGTTCATCTTTGCATTGCATGTAGAATCTAATACAGTACTTTAAACTGAATCACTGAGCTGGGATAAGTAGAGAATAAAACTACTGTCTTCCAAGAAGAAATTTACGACCATAGAGTACTTTGAGGTTGTGAGACAAAACACAATCTCACGAGTATAATTTTTCTTCCACATTTAAAGCAAGTCTGTGTCCCTCAGCTTCGTGATCTCTGAATAAGAAGTATGTGCCTTTAAAAGAGCCTGAGGCTTCTCATTCAACGCTGCAAACTTTTTTCTTAGTCTATTCTCCCCAGAATCAGTAAGTTTTCCATCTAACCTGCCAGAGAACTGGTGTCTCCCACTCTGCAGTGATTGTCGTGACAAGGGCAATTAGTGTGTTAAAAAATGATGCCGTCACTCGGCTGCTGCTTTCTCTTTTACTCCTGTTTCTCAGCAGAATGCTCCGGGCAACAGTTCATGTGGAAGCTGCATTGCCCCAGAGGGGAAAAAAAAATGTCTATGTTGATGCCAAAGGGAAGTGTGCCTCAAACGGAGAGAAAGAGAGAGAGAGAGAGAAGAGCTTACAGGTGCTCCAGAAGGCAGGGCTGCTCCAGGCATATCAGGGTGACTACACAATGCGCTCGATGCCTGGGACTTTCCCCTTTGCAGTTTAAATGCCTGAGGAGATTGCTCGGTCCTGAGCTGCAAGTCTAGAGTCAAGAGAAATCAGTGCAAATGACGGGG
>SJYX01000218.1:338990-363381 GCA_006410675.1 Oreotragus oreotragus
AGCCTGGTGGGCTGCTGTCTATGGGCCCTGTCTCTTATACACATCTAGATGTGTATAAGAGACAGGTGGGTGGGAATTCTCTCAGCGAGATTTTTAGAAAACCAGCACCAAGAAAACACACCTCTCCTGCTGACTGGTGAAAAGGATGGAAATTAGATCAAGCTTCAGTCAAACCCTAAATCCTTGTTGAGTTTACTTTTGTTTTTCTCAAGCACAAGATTTCTAAGGGTTCACCAAGTCTGTCTATGAGATGCTCTGTGTCTCCCCATGTCTTTTGCTGGGGGCAAATGCTACTTAAACAATGTTTAAGTGCTATTTTACCATTTGTGCTTCTTTTTCTCATCTAGAATAGAAGTTGTGATTTTTGGAGCCAGGTTTCAGTTATGGTTAGTGGCGCATTTTTCATTCCTGTGAAATGGTCAGGGTTGCCCTTCAAGTCTGCATTTAAGGATATGAATCAAAGAGAAGAAGGATTATTCAGGATGATCAGATCGGTCATTGTAGATGGGGGTGGGTGCTTATAAGAGAGAATTAGAGAGATGGAAAATAAAATCAGATTGAGACTCTCTTTCCTAGAGCACTCTGTTCCAAGTGGTCTATTCTCATCACGTAGATCTCTTCTTTAAGACACAGCTGGTCCAGAGGGAGTGTGGGGAAAGGGGATTATCAGGGAATCTTGTCTCTGATATGGGAGTCCCACTATGGATGGCCTGTAAGTCAGCTCTGCTCTGAGCACTGCGGGCAAGCCTGCTTACTCCTTCCTGTGGGTGGAGATCCAGATGGTCAACGGACAGGACAGAAGGACAGTCAGCATCACCTGTCTCTAGGTCAGGCTTCAAGTTTAAGGGCCAATGGGGCTTTCATTCCATAGGACTTAGCCGAGGTGGAAGCAGCCATGTGAAGCAGATTTCACAGGATATAGGCCTGGGACACCAGCCACATAATAACAACCCATATCAGAGACCTATGAGGAGAAAGATTAAACTTCCCTTAACTCTGGGAAACAGCACAAGGAAAAAATTAGGTCCTCCAAATAGCTTTCAATATTGATCGAAAGGCTGACCTGACCAAGAACCGCCTAAAATCTTGTTTGCTGTTGCTTCTCTCCAGGGTCCTAGGGTAATTTGTAATTCAAACTTGGAAAGAATCCTGAGCTATTTCCTTTAGATTTATTCTTTCCACATGTGAAACGAAATAATTAAAACACCTCTTCAACTTTTAGAGCTTGTGTGTAAAAAAAAAAAAAAAGACAAGGAATTGGTGATTGAATCCATATTCCTCCCAATCTTCTACTAATTTAATTTAATGTCAAAAAATTATTTACTATAATGAACAACAATTTTGCATACAAAGGGATATTTGTGAGTGGATTTTTAAGTTTATTTGTTAGTAAATCGTAATAAACCTATCATCCCCATTCTTATTACTCAAGATCAATTTCACAATACTTGAGGGTAAGAGGTCTCATGCATAGTTTAGTTCACTTAAGGGATAATATTTCTGTTAAGCTGTAGGATGCTGGAAATAGCTGTGTACAGTATTCAAATGCTTTCATGTGCACACTTGCAATGGTCATTAGGCTAAATTAACAAATTCCTTCTAATTATGGCAATTGGGACAATTCTAGTTAACTTGTTTCTTATATGGCATATGCCACATTTATCAAAGTAAAATGGTTGAATCATAAGAAATTTCATGCTAGAATGTATCTAACAGTCTATTTAAAGAGTCCTGTCTCTGATATAGGCAATAGGCAATGTCTTCTGGGAGATCATGGTTGACCTGCATGATACCAATTATAAAAAGTTTTTTTTTTTTCTTCAAGTGTGCCAAATGTCTGTAACTTCTCTTTAAAAATCCAAGAATAACCTCATATTCAGTTCATTTCAGTTCAGTCGCTCAGTCATGTCCGACTCTTTGAGACCCCATGAATCACAGCATGTCAGGCCTCCCTGTCCATCACCAACTCCCAGAGTTCACCCAAACTCATGTGCATCACAGAGAAGGCAATGGCACCCCACTCCAGTACTCCTGCCTGGAAAATTCTATGGACAGAGGAGCCTGGAAGGCTGCAGTCCATGGGGTCGCTGAGGGTTGGACATGACTGAGCGACTTCACTTTCACTTTTCACTTTCATGCATTGGAGAAGGAAATGGCAACCCACTCCAGTGTTCTTACCTGGAGAATCCCAGGGACGGGGAAGCCTGGTGGGCTGCTGTCTATGGGGTCACACAGAGTCAGACACAACTGAATGACTTAGCAGCAGCATGTGCATCAGTGCATCAGCATGTGCATCAGCATGTGAGTCAGTGATGCCATCCAGCCATCTCATCCTCTGTCGTCCCCTTCTCCTGCTGCCCTCAATCCCTCCCAGCATCAGGGTCTTTTCGAATGAGTCAGCTCTTCGCATGAGGTGACCAAAGTGCTGAAGTTTCAGCCTCAGCCTCAGTCCTTCCAATGAACTCCCAAAACTGGTCTCCTTTAGGATGGACTGGTTGGATCTCCTTGCAACCCAAGGGACTCACAAGAGTCTTCTCCAACACCACAGTTCAAAAGCATCAATTCTTCAGCACTCAGCTTTCTTCACAGTCCAACTCTCACATCCATACATGACCACTGGAAAAACATACCCTTGACTAGACAGACCTTAGTTGGCAAAGTAATGTCTCTGCTTTTCAATATGCTGTCTAGTTTGGTCATAACTTTCCTTCCCAGGAGTAAGCGTCTTTTAATTTCATGGCTGCAATCACCATCTGCAGTGATTTTGGAGCCCCCCCCAAATAAAGTCTGACACCGTTTCCACTGTTTCCCCATCTATTTCCCATGAAGTGATGGGACCAGATGCCATGATCTTCAGAAGATCCCCTGGAGAAGGAAATGGCAACCCACTCCTGTATTCTTGCCTGGAGAATCCCATGGACGGAGTTTGGTGGGCTACAGCCCACAGGTCGCAAACAGTCGGACACGACTGAGCGACTTTACTTCACTTTATCTTATGGGGGTGCCTCCATGAGATAGTTTTAGATAGTTTTACTGTTGTTTTAAAATTACAAGTAGGGTTACCAGGTGAAATACAGGATGCCTAGATAAATTTGAATTTCAGTTAAATATCAAACAATTTTTTTTTTAGTGTGGATAGGTCCCAAATATTACATGAGGGTGTGCTTTTAAACAAAGGGTTATTTCAAATTCAGTGTTCTGTATTTTTATATGCTAAATCTGACAGCACTATCTACAGATAATATTCTCCTTCACTGCCAGTATTGTCACTGGACTCCTGCCCTTCCGTCCCTCCCCACCTTTCATATTGTTACCCCATTGAGCCATTGAGTTTGGGGGAAAAATTGATACAACAAAATCTTAGGTTTTAGAACAAGAGTGATTTGATTTCAGATCCTGGCTCTTCCATGTATGAGCCTTGTAATTGTAAGTCATTTAACTTCAGTGAGTCTCAGTCCCATCCCCTGTTGGGACTGGTCATAATTACCTGGCGGGTTTGCTAGGTGCTTAGGGGAGATGAAGTGTGTGAAGCATGTAACCTGGTCATTTGAACATAACAAGCATGAAATAAAAGGTGGCCCTGCCTACTGTTCTCCTAGAGAAAGGAGAGCAAGAGGGGAGAGCCCTGTGCTTTGTAGAGGCTGTGCATTTGCTGAGGAATGTCAGCAGGTGAGGGTTTTGTTCTAATTCTTGCAAAAGAATGGGGTAGTCAGTGTGGTATCTTCTTGGGAGTTGTAAGACTGGTTTAGTCTCGATGTGGAAGAGAAATTTTAAATGATGACAACTGTGCTGTCAACACTGTATAATAGACCTCTATTATATAATCTTTCTGAATTACCTACTAATGATCTTTTAACTTTGGTTTTATTTGCTTGCATATTTATACTTCTATGTAGATTGTAACCTAAAAGTTGTCAATTATAGCATATTTGACTGTAGGAGTCAGTTTCATAATAGTTATTCTGATTAACCTCACCAAGACAAATGTGAAGGTGTGTTAAATCTGAATTAATGCCATGAAAAATTTTCTTGCCTGAATCTTGTACATACAGGGGAATATTTTGTGACCATATACTCTGTCGAATACTGTGGTATTCTCTCTAAATGAGATATTGTTATCTCCATTTTTTTTTTTCACAACTGGGGAAGTTGAGAGTCAAACTGGCCACAAGACTTGTTGACAGTCACCAAGCTAAGAGAGGTAGATATGGCCCTGCCTCCTCACTCATTGTCACCAGGCTCGTATGGTCAACCACGGGCTGCCTCCTGAGAGACCTGTTCTGGTCTCAACAATGTTAATATCCCAAAGTCCTCCTTTCTCTCCTTTCCTTTATTTGTCTTGGAGGCTTGTCCTCCTTGATTACTTAATTCTTGTTTGCAATTCCTCAAGGCCATGCCCAGAATCTTCTCTTCCATCCCCCAAACCTTTTATTTTCATCACATGAACAACTCAGCTCCTATCATAGTTCTGGTGTCGCACATATTTTCTCTGGCCACCTCACAAGTGCATCTTTGTATGTATTGGTTTAAATATATTTTCATAGCTTTCTGTTTGTTTTTACTCACCGGAAGATCCTTAGTGCTTTATGCCTAGTAAGCATATAGTAAAGAATAAGTGAATGAATGAACCTAGATTGTATGACCTAAAATCTGTTTTTTCCACTTTCTCTTCTCCTCACAAAAGACTTCATTTTGCACATGGGGGGACTGAAATTCAGAGAGGTTAAAGTGTTTCTCCAAAGTCACACAGCACCCAGAAGCTGGGTCTACTTACTCAAAGGCTAGACTCTGCCATTTCAGCTCAGCTATATGACAGAACATGGTCACAGGGATGCTGATTTTCCTTGCTGATAATGGAAAGAAGGTTTTGAANTTCATTTTGCACATGGGGGGACTGAAATTCAGAGAGGTTAAAGTGTTTCTCCAAAGTCACACAGCACCCAGAAGCTGGGTCTACTTACTCAAAGGCTAGACTCTGCCATTTCAGCTCAGCTATATGACAGAACATGGTCACAGGGATGCTGATTTTCCTTGCTGATAATGGAAAGAAGGTTTTGAAGAACTGGATCTTCCTGTTAGTTCAAGTCATCTCTGCCCTTTAGAACCTGTCAGAATCCAAGGTTTTTATCTGTACTAATTCCTCTGTACTTTTCTCTTTTTCCTTCTGTTTCTACAATGACTCAGCATTTTCATCATTTTTTTTCTCTTTAGTTTATCTAAAAAATATACCTTTAACAATAAAATATTACAGTTCATTCAAATGTCATAAACTTCCTAGAGATTCCATATGCCTAAGATTTGAAGTCATATGTTGAAATGCCAAAAATATTAGTGAAATGCTATAAAGCTAATAGCTTTTCTAAAATTCCGCAGAAAAGAGTCCTCTTTCTGTGCTAGAGTCTGCACATATGCTGTGGTGGTGGTGTGTTGAGTGGTACCTTTTTTTACTGACTGACAGAATAAATAGAGTCTAAAGCCAAAATAACCCACCACAGGTGACTAAATGCATGTTAAACTTAGCCAAGAGTAAAGGCACTTGCCAATTTATAACTTGCATTTCACTTCCTCTCTTTTCGGTGGTGGTGGTAGGGGTATAGTAGGGTAGTGTGGGTTGGAAAGGCAAGCAGAAGGGAAAGGAAAAACACAGCATGCATGAGAGATGGTGGGGAGAAGTCAGACATATTTCCATTCTGTTACAAATTCATACAATTCTTGACTGATGGAACTAACAGAGTGCTTAAAAACTCTCATCTTCCTCTGTCATTTTTTAGAAGAAACATTGCAAAGTCCAGAGAAGTTATATAACTTAGGCTCACACAGTTAGTTAATAGAAGAGTTAACTAACTCTTCTGTAGAACAGTTACGGTCTTCGATGTCCATTCATCTTTAAGGCTCTTCCCCTCATAAGAGGCTTCCCTCATAGCTCAGTTGGTAGAGAATCCGCCTGCAATGCAGGAGACCCCGGTTTCCTTCTTGGGTCAGGAAGATCGCCTGGAGAAGGGATAGGCTACCCACTCCAGTATTCTTGGGCTTCCCTTGTGGCTCAGCTAGTAAAGAATCTGCCCGCAATGCGGGAGACCTGGGTTCGATCCCTGGATTGGGAAGATCCCCTGGAGAACCTACTCCAGTATTCNAGAAGGGATAGGCTACCCACTCCAGTATTCTTGGGCTTCCCTTGTGGCTCAGCTAGTAAAGAATCTGCCCGCAATGCGGGAGACCTGGGTTCGATCCCTGGATTGGGAAGATCCCCTGGAGAACCTACTCCAGTATTCTGGCCTGGAGAATCCCATGGACTATCCACTCCATAGGGGTCACAAAGAGTCGGACAGGACTGAGTGGCTTTTGCTTTCACTTTCACGTCTTCCCTTCAACGTGAAGCCTTCTGTGCGTCACCCAGGTAAGGCATACACCCAGTGCTGCAGTGCACCCCTGTATACACCCGCAGCGTTGCAGGTACCTTTTTTCCTACCTATCTGCTTCTCCCTCTGCCCTTGGGCTCCCTGTGCTCCAGTGCCCTTCTCTCCATGAATCAAGTAGCAGGGAGGGAAGAGGGTGATTTGCTTGTTTGCTGCTCTGGGGCAGACTCAGTCCCTTTTGTCTTCATCCGGGCCCCTTCGGCCCCTTCCTCTTTGCTGTCTCTAAGACCCACTGTGCTCCCGTGGCCACTGCTTTGCTGTGGCACCTGGCATCACTTCCTGGTCTGTTACTCAAGCACTGGTTGTTCCAAAGCAGGTTATTTAGTCTCTTGGGTATTGCTTTTCTCTGTTCTGTGAAATGGGTATATAAACAGCTCTATTTCAAGACCTTCGTTCAGACTCTCGGGTAAAGGACAAAGAAAGCCCCTCAGTTCTGGCCTTGCCTTTTGCCCTTTGTCTGTTTGTTCCTGGTAGGACAAGACGGAACTGGTATGGCAGTGAGCAGAAAGGCCTCTTCTTCAGGACTCAGTGAGTGATTTCAGTTGTTATTGTTATTTTGTTTCTGACCCTTACAATTTTATCTTTTGTTTCTTTTAAGTTATCTAGAATTTTCTGTTAATAAGATCGATTACATTGATGGATTTTTGCATGTTGAACCGAACTTGCATGCCTAGAATAAATCCTGCTTGGTTGTGCTATAGAATTCTTTTTACGCTGTTTTTGAGTCATTTGCTAATATTCATAAGGAAGTTCACATATATGTTCATGATCTTAATTATTTGGATACTCGTCATTTGTTTCCTTGTAATATTTATCTGGTTTCAGTTTTAGGATAATGTTGACCTCATAGAATTATTTCTTGTTTCTATTTTTTGAGAGAGAATTGGTATAATTTACTTTTAAGTGTTTGGTAGAATTTGCCAGTGAAACCATTTAAGCCTGATACTTTTTTTTTTTTTTTTTACCCACCCCCACACACCCCACACTGCAACTGGAATTTGTGTGAAACTGTTGATGGACACTTATCACCTCTAGAGTAGAGTTTTATCTCCTCATCATGGCATGCAATCCTTTCCTCCTGATCCTGCACCATCCCCTCCATCTGACCACTTTAGCATTTTAACCTTATCTTTCACCACGAGCTCTGACCCACTCAGTGTTCCAGCCACTCCCCAAGTCACCTTCCCCGTTGTGTGCTGAAGTCTGATCTGTGCTCTTCCATTTTCCCACCACACACTTCTACTACTCTGTCCCGGAATGCCTCATACCTTCCATCCGTACTTCTAGATCTAAGAATGGATGTTAACTCCTGAGAAGCTTCGAGATCACCTCCCCAGGATGTCCTTTTACATGCCTCAATTCTAGGGATTGTGAATCCTAGCTGTACCTTAGAATCATTTGGAAAGCTTGTAAAAATGACTGGGTCCCCCCAAGATCAATTAAACCAGTCATGGTATTTTTAGAAATTTCTCCATATGATTCTAATAGGCAGTCAGAGCCTCTACTTTCTCATAATCTGTGTATTTCTCCTCACTTCTCACAGGCAAGGACAATGCCTTATCCATCTTATCCAGTCTTCCCAGCAACTGCAGTAGTTCCTGGCATACAGTGGATGTTCAAGCATTTTTTGTAGATTCAAAATGAAATACTCATGAAGGTAGAGCTTGACAGAGCTTAGCGAGTCCATAAATTCAATTTATAGTGAGTCCTATAGGTAAAAACTTTTCATAGACATATTCTTCAAGGTTCCAATCTAGAGCTCAGGAAGTGTTTGATTTTATTTCTAACCTGGGTCATAATTCTAACTGAAAGCTGAAGCAGTGGTGAAGGGAGGAATCGTTTCCTTTACATACATTCTCTAAAGATAATTGTTAATTTTAAATACAAATTGGAAACCTGGTATGTCAACATGACAATGTTAAGGCTATGACTAAAGGGAAAAAAAAAAAAAAAAACAACTTAGGGAAAACAGTGGGGATCAACCCTCACAGATGTATAGAAAAGGAATCTAAGGGTAGAGCCTTTTCAATAATTCCTCCCTATTTAAGTCACAATGCAGGCCCCACTATCTCCTTATTCCTGTCCCCACCCCACGTTTGAATCCAGCTAATGCTCTCCCAGTTGGTGAGGGTTATAGATGGATGGTGTGGGCGTTGAATCACTGCCTCCGTATTATGATTCTGTAGACCCATTAGGTGACCTCACTAAACCTCAGCTTGCTCCTTGGTTAAACATCAATAGCTTTCTTAAAGGGTTGTTAAAAAGATGAAACTGCTTTATACATACAAAGGCTTTAACTTGTGCCTGAGCTGTAATAAATGCTTAGACAGTAGTAACTGCTACTATTGTTTGCTTGTTCACAGCAAACACTATTTCATCACATGGCAAAATGAGCTAATGCCTCAGACTGAAACAGAAAGAAACTACTGGCATGTCTTGTGACCAAAAAACATTTCCTTATATAAAAACACAATTTTGCTTAAGTCCAGACATTATGACCTTTTGAAATGCATTATTGACAATCTACTTAACACACAAATTTAATTTCTGATCTCCAGACATAAGAAAGGAAGCCGTGTTCATTTCCATTGTAAAGATTTTAGGCATAGTATTCAAATAATTTAATCAGTTAGAAAAATAGAAATGCTTTCTGGGAAAAAAAATTTTTTTTAATTGTTTTTCAAAGCAACAAATATACTTAATATTTAAACACTATTTCCTTTGTAAAAAACCTGTCAAGGCCAAGGTAGCCAATGACTGATTTAACCATTTTCACCTGAGGATGGTCTCTCCATGTGTACCTTACCAGCCTTTCTAATCAGGTTCTTCTGCTTTTGGGAAAGACTAATTTGCTTCCTTTCCTAGGCATGAAGCAAAAGTTGGTGCTCCCACCCTTCTGGAGTCTCTGCCTCTTTACTCACTGAGGGAAAGCCTTCCTGTGGGATGCCATCATAGTGCCAGTGCATTGGCAGGCAGGTTCTTCACCACTGGTGATGGCGGTGATTCAGAGTCCTCCCGTCTAGTTTTCTAGGCAGGTTCTAATATCTCTAACTTCCCTGGTGGCTCAGACGGTAAAGCGTCTGTCTACAATGCAGAAGACCTAGGTTCGAACCCTGGGTTGGGAAGATCCCCTGGAGAAGGAAATGGCAATCCACTCCAGTACTATTGCCTGGAAAATCCCATGGACAGAGAAGCCTGGTAGGCTACAGTCTATGGGGTCCCAAAGAGACGGACACGACTGAGCGACTTCACTTCACTTCTAATCTCTACAAATCCCTCTTCCTGGATTGCCTTTATCTTGACTACAACATGGAGTGATGCTTTCACCTTCTGCAGTTGTTCACTTGGATCCAATGTGAAGTTTCCCTGGATTGGTTTTGTGATTCTTTATGCTCATCAGCTCCTATTGAAGAACTCGCCCCCAAATAAGCACCCCAACACTGACACCATTATTTAGCCTGTGGGGTTTGCTTCCACTGGAGTTTCTGAGGTCAATAGGTCTGGAAAGTATGTACATGTTTTCATTTACCCTGAACTTCCTTGGTTTAGGCATCACTTGTCCATTACACAGCTTCTTCCTCACCCTAGTATCACCAGTATTAATATACAGCAAAAGCCTTATAGTCAGCATACTATCAACATGCCAATTATATGTCTAGGGATTTATTGTAAGAAAATAATTAAGGACATTGTCCAAGATTTCCTTTAGATGAAAGTTAGACTATCACGAAGAGTTTTATAGCAACACTGGAAATAACATAAAAATCTGCCTTTTGTTAAATACTAATTACGCTAAATTAACATAATTTAACTAATTTAGGATAGTAACAATTAGCTAAATATTGGCCCCAATACATAATGGTCTACTTTGTAGTGTACACAGTAGTATAGAATAGAATTTTATGGCCTAAAAGTTGTTTGTTAAGTGATAAACTAGGCAATAAAACAGTGTGAGTTAAAACAGCAACACATAGATGATTGGCTACATTCAGCCTGATGTGACATAGGTACATAGAGAGATAGACAGAGAGATGCTAAATCAAGGCAATAAAAAACACAAAACTCAACATAGCAGTTTCCTCCTCTGGGAAAAAAGCCAGAATTGAGAGAGTGAAGACCATAGTGGGAAAGTCAATGGAATTGGTAATGCTTCTATTCTTCAGTTGGTTAGTAGGTCCATTTCCCAAGTGTTTATAACCTACATTTTTATAAGATGCATGTATTGTTTTGTAGGTATCAAATATCACATAATAAAACACTCAGAACTGTATATGCCATATACCTTCATTTTCAGGGCCACTGCATGCAAGTGTACCAGTTGTCCCCAGATAGGGTGGTACATCCTGGTAAGAGAATGCCTTAGGCCAAAAGAAAGGACATCCTTTTTCTAATCTGTGTAAGAGTACTCTCTACTTGCCAAAACAGGCATCTAAAGGGGCTGCACCTGCCCAGTTGGGGCCACGTTTTAAAAATTCGATTCCCAAAGAGGAATGTCTTTTTCTATTTCACACACAGGCACTACATATGCTGATGGGGACATGCATGTATGTACCTGTGTGTGTGTGTTCTATATTTTTAAAAATTTGCTATCTACCACTTTCAGCATGAAAAGAAAATGTTAATACATATTTCCTGGTAAGTCATATCCTGTCTCAAAGAGCACCTGCCTTAAAAATGGACATTCAAGTATGACACATACATCAGAAAATTTCAGATCTGACCTAAACCTTTGGGTTTTGACCTTGCTGTCTCTCTCCCTCCGCCAAATCCTACTTCTGACAGAACTCCTGCATCACTGTGTTGAGACAGCAAATCTTTGCACACAAGCAGCTCATCTTTCGAAGGATGCCATGCATCACGCTTTGCACTGTGGACATTTAAGAAATGCTGCTTTTCTTAAGTGTTTGTCAGCATATTGTGGCTCTGGCACTGAAATATGTCAGGGAAGCCAACACAAATTCTGCACATGGAAAAATGTGGAGGGAGGAAGGAAAGCACTAAGAGAGAATTTTTTTTTATTGAGTTGTGTGGATAATTTAATCTACAGTGTCTGGCTTATTCATATATGAGTTTAAGTATCAAGGGGATGCAAAATCTAATAAGCTTTGTTGTTCTTTCCCCAAATAGAAATGACTTTGTTTCTTTTCCTGATTTAAAAGTAATATTTATATGGTTAGAATTTTTATAAAATATACAAATAAATTTAAAAGCAAGTAAAACCTACCTTTGATAATTAATCCCCATAAGAAATTACTACTGTTAATATTCTGGGATGTATCCTTTCTGAACTCCTCTTTATTTACATCATAATTACTGCTCATGAAGAACTTTCTATGAGTCAGCTTAAGCACTTCTTTTATGTTATATCTTAAAATTTCTTACAATAACTCTGTGAGAGTTATTGTATACAAAATTTTGTTATACAAAATCTCTTACAGTAACCTACAGTATAAATAAGAGTTGTATCTCATAAAAACTGAAGCCCCAAGGGTTACAGTAATGTGCTTGTGGCCATATAGCAAGACAGAGAAGAAACCAGGATCCAAAGCCCATTTGTCTGACTCCAAAATCCGATATACCTTTAATAAACTGAGTATATGCGTGCATGCCTGCTAAGTTGCTTCAGTTGTGTCTAACTCTTTGTGACCCTACGGACTATAGCCCACCAGGTTCCTCTGTCCACGGGATTCTCCAGGCAGGAATACTGGAGTGGGTTGCCATGCCCTCCTCCAGGGGATCTTCTTCATGTTTTCCTCAACCTTTTTTCCTTCGGATAAGTTTGCCAAAGTGAATTCCAGGGCCAAGTGTGTATCTCCGCTAAGACTTTTGAGACATTATTACCAAGCCATCTTCCAGACAATTTATAATCCTACTAGCTGTGTGTACATAATGCAGCAATGATTGAATAGCTGCTCTTCAGAAACCAAGGTTTTCATAAAATACTTCTTGAGAATATTGGTCAGAGTGGGAGTGGTTGGTATCTCTCTTTCCCTCTTGAGGCTGTCATTAACCAGCACCAAAGGTGGGATTCTGAGACATTACAAACAATAATACCACAGCTTACAAGTTCAAAAATTCTAAGCTGGATGAGTAGAGTCTTATACTGAAAATCTGGAGGCTCCCATATCTGGCTAATTTATTAGTATGGTACAGCTTCTCTGTTGCCCTGTCTGAATTATGGAGAATCTTATAGGAATGGTTTTAATTCTAGAATCATATTGCCTGGGCTTGACTCTTATTTTCACTGCTCCTTAGGTTTATGCCCTTAGGAAATCTATATATACTCTTTAAGCTTCTATCCCCTCACATGTAAAATGGAAATGATGACAAGCATCCTTACTGCACAAGGAATTGAGACACACCTAGGAGATAATCCCGGTAAAGACATTTAGTAAGAGTCTACACATAGTAAGTACTCTACAGATGCAAGCATGTATCATTATTATTACTAACAGTCTTGCCATAATTTTGGCCAGTTAGTACAATTGATTTAGAGTTGATTCCCAGGAGGCCGAGGTCATAGTTTCAACCCTGGTTTACTTGG
This sequence comes from Oreotragus oreotragus, assembly GCA_006410675.1. Lineage (NCBI taxonomy): Eukaryota > Metazoa > Chordata > Mammalia > Artiodactyla > Bovidae > Oreotragus > Oreotragus oreotragus. The sequence continues at coordinate 351,951 of SJYX01000218.1, forward strand.
CTTGGTTCCATAGTCACAGATTGCATCCTAGCCCTAGCCAGCTGTCTCCCAGGCAGCCTGAGAAACACATGATTAAATCATCAAGCTCTATTGTCATAGCCATCCAGGAGGAGGGCCTGGAGACTCTGCTCCCATTGAGGACACTGTCTATAAAGATGGAAGCTGAGAGTAGAAGGAATATGAATGGAGACCAGAGTCCTCTGAACCAAGCAGAATTAAGGCAGAGCTGAGCCTTTGGCTTTGTGGAAATAAGATTGTCGTTGTTCAGTCACTAAGTCATGTCTGGCTCTTTGCAACCCGTGAACTGCAGCCCACCAGTCTTCCCTGTCCTTTACTATCTTCCTGAGTTTGCATAAATTCATGTCCATTAAGTCAGTGTTGCCATCCAACCATCTCATTCCCCTTCTCCTCCTTCCCTCAATCTTTCCCAGCATCAGAGTTTTTTCCAGTGAGTTCTCTCTTTGCATCAGGTGGCCAAAGTATTGGAGCTTCAGCATCAGCATCAGTCTTTCCAGTGAGTATTCAGGGTTGATTTCCTCAGGACTGACTGGTTGGATCTCCTTGCTGTCCAAGGGACTCTCAAGAATCTTCTCTGGCACCACAATTTGAAAGCATCAGTTCTTCACCACTTAGCTTCTTTATGGTCCAACTCTCACATCCGTACATGACTACTGGAAAAACCATAGCTTTGTTTATATGGACCTTTGTCAGCAAAGTGACAAAGTGTCTCTGCTTTTTAATAGGTTATCTAGGTTTATCATAGCTTTTCTTCCAAGGAGCAAGCATCTTTTAATTTAATGGCTGCAATCACCATCCATAGTGATTCTGGAGCCCAAGAAAATAAACTCTGTCACTGTTTCCAATTTTTCCTTGTCTATTTGCTATGAAGTGACAGGACCAGATGCCATGATCTTAGTTTTTTAAATGTTGAATTTTAAGCCAGGTTTCTTCACTCTCTTCTTTCACCCTCACCAAGAGGCTCTTAAGTTCCTCTTTGCTTTCTGCCATTAGAGTGGTATCATCTACATATCTGAAGTTGTTGATATTTCTCCCAGCAATCTTGATTCCGGCTTATAACTCATCTAGCCTGACAGTTCACATGATGTACTATGCATTTAAGTTAAATAAGCTGGTAGAAGGAGTCTTAGTTCTGAGAGGGAAAAGCAACAGTAATAACACAGTGAATCTTCTTTTCCCTGTTATCTTCTCTAGTAGCTTTTTGAACAAGTGTAGGCTCCCTTTCTGGACAGGCCAAGACCCATCAAACTGACTTATTCCACATACAGCTTGAGAAAAATAAATTATGTATCAAATGTTGCAGCTGTAGCCAAGAGATAGCTTGTGAAGGAAAGTTGTCTACACTCTTTCTGACAGAACTTGCAATGGAAACCTGTCTTAATAAAATGTGTTGTCTTCATCTTTCCAGGTAAAGTGGTTAATGGCAGAGCATAGATTTCTTCGGTATTGAGTTTTGCCTTATGTACACATCCCAAGAGGGAGTTAGTGAAGGCCAGCTTTGAAAGATTGAAGCCAAGTTCCCACATACTTTTTTCCAAGGAGAGAAACTTCACTGACCTCCTATATACAGACTGCAGTAGGAAGAAATTTTCCTTTTTCCGAAATAATCTTATGAGATCATTTTCATCTTTGAAAAACAATATCAGCACACCTATTGCACACCTATTGCTGTAAAAAATGTCACAAATGAGCAAGATTATTAAAAACAGGGTTTGCTTTTGTTTTTTTGTGTTCACTGAGAGCATCTATAAGAAATAAGTATACAGGTCTATTTCTGCCCTCTTGGGGGGAATGTTTTTGAAAAATTTATAAACCAGATCACTCAACATTGTCCACATGAAGGACCTACAGGATAAAGTTCTCTCTTATCTGAGTGCCAAAAGAGTTTTTCTTTCTTCAAGATATAGCATGTCTTTTCCTTACAGGCAACATAAATCTTATTTTCCTTTTTGCTTAGGTGGCCTGGAAGCACAGAGCTCCACTTGTAGCCTAGTTTCAGTTACTATGTAGAAATCTACAGCTATTTAGCATTTTAACTTTTCTTATATCTATTTTCTATTTATTCCCTTGTCTTTTGTAGTTTTTTGTTCTATTGAAAACAATTTTAAGAGGCTGCAACCTCTGTGGGAAGGGTAGAAGGATGTGCAAAATGCATAGCCATGTGTGAAGGGGCCTGGGTGAGTTCTGGTAAAAACTGGACAATCTAGAGAAGGATTTATAATCCATGAGGGGGCACTGATTTCTCCTTTCCTTGAAAAAAAATTATATTTTTAAACCCAGACTTATTGAGGTATAACTACCACCCTTATGGCAGAAAGTGAAGAAGAACTAAAGAGCCTCTTGATGAAAGTGAAAGAGGAGAGTGAAAAAGTTGGCTTAAAGCTCATTCAGAAAACTAAGATCATGCCATCCAGTCCCATCACTTCATGGCCAATAGATGAGGAAATAGTGGAAAGAGTAGCTGACTTTATTTTTGGGAGGCTCCAAAAATCACTGCAGATGGTGACTGCAGCCATGAAATTAAAAGACACTCTTTGGAGAAGGGAATGGCAACCTACTCCAGTATTCTTGCCTAGACAATTCCATGGACAGAGGAGCCTGGTGGGCTACAGTCCATGGGATCACAAAGAGTCGGATATGACTTTGCCTGTTTGTACTGAACTGTAACTTCCTCCAATTTTAAATGAAAACTGGAGAACATTCTCCAGTGTTCTTGCCTGGAGAATCCCAGGGACAGGGGAGCCTGGTGGGCTGCCATCTATGGGGTTGCACAGAGTCGGACATGACTGAAGCGACTTAGTAGTAGTAATAGTAAGTCAAAAGCAGGATGAATTAGAATATAAATAAACAGTTTTATAGACAGCATTCTCTAATGTTGTGATGGCTAATTTAATGTCTCAACTTGTCTGGTCTATGGGATTCCCAGCTAGCTGGTAAAACATTATTTCTGGGTGCATCTGCAAAGGTGTTTCCAGAAGAGATTAATGTTTGATTTAGTAGACTGAGTGAAGAAGATCTGCTCTCACCAGTGAGGGTAAGCCTTAGCCATTTTGTGGATTGGAGGACTGGAGGACTGGAACAGAACAAATCAGCTAGGGAAGGACTAATTTTCTCTCCTTGAGTTGAGACGTGCGTCTTCTCCTGCCTTTGGACATCAGAACTCCTGGTTTTGGGGCATTCACACTCAGACTGAAATATATCCCCAGCTTTCCTGGTTCTTCAGCTTGCAGATGGTAGATCATGGCTTCCATAACCATATGAACCAATTCCTATAATAACTGTCCTCTTAAATATGTCTTTATATGTCCTATTGTTTCTGTTTCCCTGAAAAACCCTGGCTAACTCATATGGTAAAACGTTTAGAATTAAAAGACCTGTTTTCAAGTTTCTGTTTGAAACTAGTTCTTTTACTAATCTCTAACCTTGGGACATTACTTTCTAAACTTGGGACATTACTTTGCCAACAAAGGTCCGTCTAGTCAAAGCTGTGGTTTTTCCAGTAGTTATGTATGATGTGAGAGTTGGACTAGAAAGAAAGCTGAGTGCTGATGAATTGATGTTTTTGAACTGTGGTGTTGGAGAAGATTCTTGAGAGTCCCTTGGACTGCAAGGAGATCCAACCAGTCCATACTAAAGGAAATCAACCCTGAATATTTATTGGAAGGACTGATGCTGAAGCTGAAGCTCCAATACTTTGGCCACCTGATGCGAAAAACTGACTCGTTTGAAAAGACCTTGAGGCTGGGAAAGATTGAAGGCAGGAGGAGAAGGCAACAACAGAGGATGAGATGGTTGGATGGCATCACCGACTCAATGGACAAGAGTTTGAGTAAACTCTGGGAGCTGGTGATGGACAGGGAGGCCTGGCGTGCTGCAGTCACTGGTGTTGCAAGCAGTCAGACACAATTGAGTGACTGAGCTAAACTGAACCTTGGGGCAGAATATTTAACCTATTTTTCTTGGTTTCTTTATCTGTCAAATGGGAGTATATAATATTAACTACTCCTAGAGTAGTATCTTTTGAACTGTGGTGTTGGAGAAGACTCTTGAGAGTCTCTTGGACTGCAAGGAGATCCAACTAGTCAATCCTAAAGGAAATCAGTCCTGAATGTTCACTGGAAGGACTGATGCTGAAGTGGAAACCCCAATACTTTGGCCACCTAATGCAAAGAACCGACTCATTGGAAAAGACTCTTATGCTGGGAAAGATTGAGGGCAGGAGGAGAAGGGGACAACAGAGGATGAGATGGTTGGATGGCATCACCGACTCAATGGACATGAGTTTGAGCAAGCTCTGGGGGTTGGTGATGGACAGGGAAGCCTGGCATGCTACAGTCCATGGGGTCCCAGAGAGTTGGGCATGACCTAGTGACTGAAATGAGAGTGGCAGCACAGTGGTACAGTAGTTACTAATATAGTATTAGCTAATATCATCACAATGTAATTATAGGGATTATATTCTATTCAGATATAATAAAAATCTATGCAAATTAAAGTCATCTTGGTCTGACAGCCTATAGATGGACAAGGCTTTTTTGAAACTGAGAGATTCAATGGGCATCATTTAAAGCCAATGAGAGTAAAAGGTGACTTTTAGCAATGGCTCCAACATTACTTGCACTCAGGTTATAAACAACCTACAGATCTGCTCTATCAAAGGTTGAGATATTCAGGGACAGGCAATCTTTCTTCAAGCTTGAGACGGTTAGGCTTCTACCCTTGTTCTCCCTAGGCATGCTAGGGAGACCAGGTGGTCCAAACAGCAAAGGATTCAGCCAAAGACGACGAAGCAGAGCTGTCTTTCTTGCACAGTTTTGACATACTCTTTCCCTGCTTAGAGCCCTTCAGTGACCACCCAGCACCCCTAGAATAAGGTCCAAATTCCTTATCAAATCCCTTCAGGATCTTGCTCTTTTCTCTCCACATCTCCAGCTTTATCTTCCATTTCCCTTGCTTCCTGAGTTTCTACCCACACAGCTTTATGTACCTCTGAGCCTTTGCACATGCTATTCTCCCAAGAATGATCTTTCTCATTTCCTCACCTAGTTTTCCATATTCATCTTTCACTGGGACCTCCCATGACTCCCTTGGGCACAATGACATCATCCCTTCTCTATACCACCTGTGCAAGCAGACCTCTGAGACAGCAGATCTCTCACTAGATGGAGTTCTTGAGAGCAAGGTCGGAATTTTCTTCACCTCTATATTTCCAGCACCTGGTTATTGCTCCATTAAAACCTGTTAAATGAAGATATTGCAAATGTGCTCATGGACGAGCAGAAGAGGCCAGTCATTAGCCAGCCAGGAAGCAGAGACGGGACTGAAGAGTTGGGGGTTGGGAGAGGGGAGCCCAGATGGCTGCAAAGCACGAAGGAAACAGGCTTCACCTGCTGGGAGAACCAGAGGTGGGATGCTCAGGCACATGGAGCAGCTTACCATGGGCACTCTGACCCTGATAGTTCCCAGGATTCATTTCCATGTTAAGAGTCTGGGGGTTTCTATTTTCCTCCAAGCCTGACAGATCACAGGGCACTAAGCAGGGTTACTATGTATAGTTATGCCCTACATATCTTGGTGCGGGGGATACATAGAAGTTGAAACTCAGCCTGTCCTCTGCTTCCACAAGCCATTCACCTTGGAGCTTCTGTATCTGCACATCCCTCCCCCACCCCAAGGTGGGGGGGCGGTGCCTTTATCCATTTCACATGGCACAGGCTGGATTATGCCCACCTGCTTCATTTGCGTTAAAGAACTAATCTACATTTCTGCTAAAGCTTTTCACTATCTAGTGTTTAAAGACCAAGGAATTCATTTTAGGAAAGATTCAGGGTGCAATGGGAGCCTAGAGAGGGCATGAGATTGAGCCAAAGGCTCAGGGTTTAGCCTTGTGACTATGGGTTTGTCTTCAAAATCTGCTTGTGTATAGGACAGACTCCTCTGTGAAGCATTCCCACCCTCACTTGCCATTTCATGGGCCTTGGTTTCTCCATCAGTAGACAGCCCGAGTCCTCTGGTCATTTTGATATGACATCGGCTAACTAATCACTGTGTACTCCCAATATGCTCAGAAGGCAGTAAGTGCACGGACTAGTTTAAAGACAGGCACTCAATTTCATCTAAGCCATATATCAGCTATCACATCTGGTTGCATATCTCAACCTTGCTGTGCTTTAAAAAAGCAGGGGTGGGGGCAGGCAGGGGGAAGGAAAAAAACAGTATGTCTCATGGCAGATGCAGATGGTAAAGCATCTGTCTAGAATGTGGGAGACCCAGGTTCAATCCCTGGGTCAGGAAGATCTCCTGGAGAAGGAAAAGGCAACCCGCTCCAGTACTCTTGCCTGGAAAATCTCAAGGACCAAGGAGCCTGGTAGGCTACAGTCCATGGGGTCACAAAGAGTCGGACACGACTGAGCGACTTCACTTCACTTCACTTCATGGCAGACACAAAAAATGTGCCTTTCAGATCTCAGGGACTAAAACTGACCTACGGCCCCATCTCCTCCTCTCTGAAGTCACCACCTTCAATCAAAGCCACACTTCACACGGGCTTCTCCCAACCAGTGACTGAGCTGAGCAAGTCGTGGTTGGATGCTGTGCTTAGCTGCTCAGTCATGTCCAATTCTTTGTGACCCCATGGACTGTAGCCCTCCAGGCTCCCCTGTCCATTGGGTTCTCCAGGCAAGAATACTGGAGTGGGTTGCTATGCCCCCCTCCAGGGGTTCTTCCCGACCCAGGGATCGAACCAGGGTCTTCTGCATTGAAGGTGGATGCTTTATTATTTGAGCCATCGGGGAGCCCAAGACGTGGTTGCTGCTGCTGCTGCTAAGTCTTCCATCATGTCTGACTCTGTGCGACCCCATAGATGGCAGCCCACCAGGCTTCCCCGTCCCACCTCTCTGAAGTCACCACCTTCAATCAAAGCCACACTTCACACGGGCTTCTCCCAACCAGTGACTGAGCAGAGCAAGTCGTGGTTGGATGCTGTGCTTAGCTGCTCAGTCATGTCCAACTCTTTGTGATCCCATGGACTGTAGCCCTCCAGGCTACCCTGTCCATTGGGTTCTCCAGACAAGAATACTGGAGTGGGTTGCTATGCCCCCCTCCAGGGGTTCTTCCTGACCCAGGGATCGAACCAGGGTCTTCTGCATTGAAGGTGGATGCTTTACTATTTGAGCCATCGGGGAGCCCAAGACGTGGTTGCTGCTGCTGCTGCTAAGTCTTCCGTCGTGTCCGACTCTGTGCGACACCATAGACGGCAGCCCACCAGGCTTCCCCGTCCCTGGGATTCTCCAGGCAAGAACACTGGAGTGGGGTGCCATTTCCTTCTCCAGTGCATGAAAGTGAAGAGTGAAAGTGAAGTCACAGTCGTGTCCGACTCTGAGCAGCCCCATGGACTGACTGTGCGACACCATAGACGGCAGCCCACCAGGCTTCCCCGTCCCTGGGATTCTCCAGGCAAGAACACTGGAGTGGGGTGCCATTTCCTTCTCCAGTGCATGAAAGTGAAGAGTGAAAGTGAAGTCACAGTCGTGTCCGACTCTGAGCAGCCCCATGGACTGCAGCCCACCAGGCTCCTCCATCCATGGGATTTGCCATGTAAGAACACTGGAGTAGGGTGCCATTGCCTTCTCTGAGACGTGGTTGACATCGGTCTAAAACAAGACACGAAAGACATGAATCTCCTTTGATGACCAAATTTGACACAAGAACTCGACCAACTTTTCAAACTTTCCTTACAACTGTACTGCAGTTTAAAGGTGTCAACCCAACCATCTTTGCTTCCTTCTCTCATTCACTCAGTGTCAGATATGCTCTCTTACCCTCCCCTCTTTTCTCATTTTTTCTCAAGCACGTTTCCCCTAATAAATGTCTTCCGTGTTTAATTTTGTCTTGGTATCTTCTTGGAGGTTCTAGGCCAACACACTATTTCATAGAGTTGCTGTGACACTTAAATGATCTGATGTATACAAACTTGCAATTGTTAGAACATAGTATAACTTCTTGTCCTCCTCATATTCACTGGCCAGACACCACCCCTTCTTAGCTGTGGGCTTCCTCATAGTTCTTTACTCCTTATAATGGTAGTTGTCCAATACTTATCACTGCATTTTGTATCTTCTAGAACAAAGCCAACTTTAGAAGAGTCTAGAGCTTCAGTACCCATTCTTCTATTTTTCATTTTTGAAGTAAAACTTTCTACCCCACTGAGTTTTTCCAGAACCCAGGGCCATCCAGTTGAGGACTACATTTTCTAGTCTTCCTTACAATGGATGGTGATGAAACAGCTAAGTTCATACCAGTGGAATTATAAACAGAAATGATATATGCATTTTCACCATTAATTTCTTCAGACAAAATTGTTTGCTCCCTCTTGTTCTCTTTTCCCCACATAGCTGCACTGAAATGTAGTTGCATTGGTGAGCTAGGTTCAACCATGTAGGTAAGGAGGATGCCATAATAGATGTCAGAAAAATGAGATAGAAGAAATATGGGTCTCTAAATGATCTTAAGAGATAAGCTGCATGTCTTAGACCACTCACCTACCTCCAACTTTTGCTTCAAAAGAGACAGATTACCTTTTTTGAGTTATTGTATTTTTAGGGATTCTTTGTTACAGCAGCTAAGCCAGTACCCTACCTAATACACCATCTTTTTGATCTATTGCTACATTCTCTCTGCTTTGGTTGACCCAGGACTGGTTGACAGTGCTTTTTCCTTAATCCATTAAAGTCTATGCCTCAATATGGCATTTAATTACATTTGATGACTTTGAAGGACAGCAAAACTAGTTCCCTTTGGGCAAAGGATTATCTCAAGTCAGAGTTAATAGCCTTAATGGTTTAAAATGACACTAAATGGTTCTCTACATTTGGCCAAGGCCATCTGGTCATTTGCAGATAAGCATAATAATAAGCACCCGGGCAGATCTCCACATATGGGCTGAACACAGACGTGTTCCAAATTATATATGCTATAAAATTTACTATCTTTCACTAAAACCCAAGCCACAAACGATCCCTTACTTGAATTGCAATAATGAGTCACCACTTAGACAGTATGACTGAAATGAATCTGACTACAAGCAAAGCTCTAAAACCACAGTGCCCAGATTCCAGTCCAGGTCAAAATGCAATTTTAGTTCTGGGGAGATCTTTTGAGCATGCACATCAGAAACAGCCGTGGGACTCTGCCCACACATGTCCATGGCCAATGGGTTTGTTTAAATTTGAGCCCTGACAACTGGATGAAATCATATGCTTTTGCTCCCAGAACATTTACATCCTCTCAGTGTGATCAATAAGCCAGGAAAGTAAATTAAGGAAATAATGAAATAATTTTCTTTGCAATTATAATGTTTACTTCCATTTCCTGCTTTCTTTCTGTCAGGGTTTCTAGCCAAACTAGATATTGACCTTAAGAAATCTTTAGCACTGAAATTATTATGATAATTCCCTATCTATATTTCTTTTCATAATTCAAAGTGGATTAATAATAAAGCTTAGACTAAAGAGTATCCAAAGTTCTGAATTTTAGCATGAAGACGATTTGAAAGTTATACATCAATTAACTTTAAANGATATTGACCTTAAGAAATCTTTAGCACTGAAATTATTATGATAATTCCCTATCTATATTTCTTTTCATAATTCAAAGTGGATTAATAATAAAGCTTAGACTAAAGAGTATCCAAAGTTCTGAATTTTAGCATGAAGACGATTTGAAAGTTATACATCAATTAACTTTAAAAAGTTAGTGCCTTAAGCCATGTAATTTACTTTCTCCTTGAATCATCCAATAATGCCCCTTTGAGTTGGTGGTGGTATTGATGACAACTTTCCCTTTCCATTTCAAGACTCTCATACCCTAAATTGTTTAGAAAGATCATGTCCCTGTAATGGACAAAGCACCAGACTAAGAAACCAATAACTGGCATTCCTGAATACCCTTGGCAACCATGCCTCAGCTACTGAATATGGAAAGCAGGGGTGGAGCATTTGAGTGACTAGCCACTTACCTGTTACAAAGAGACAATAATGGAGAATAATGAAAGAATACTAGCAGTGCATCTTGAGTTACAATGAATGAAGTTACTGTATGCAAATTACCATGGCTTTATGTTTTTAACTGAAAAGCACTGGCCATGAACTTGAAATAATGGTAGAGGCTTTATAGTTCTAGCAGATGATTTTTGCTTTATCTTAGTAAAAACCAAAGCAGTGAACGGGCAGAATTTTCTTTGTAAATGGCCTACAAGCATAGACGGCTAAAGCAGAAGAGTTTTGTTTTGTTTTGTTTGTTTTTAAATCAGTTTTCTTGATCAGATTAGACAGGCCAGGACCAAATGGGTTTTGGGCTGCCATTGCATATTTTAAACCCCCACCTCATCTGCCATCCGGTATAGCACCTGGGTCTCCTTTGGCACCAGTGTGGTCCAGATTTCCTTGGCCCAGTGAATATCTGCTTTTTGAATTATCTTTCCCCAGATGTAGTTTCCATGTAGCCAAATTTAACCTTGTTTTATTATTTCCTGTCCCTCATTTCTAACCTCTTTGGGGACATTGTGATCTGCTGGGTGTTGACAAAGCTGCCTAATTCAGGAGCATCTGTGATTTGCATCAATAAGAGAATCCCTCTTTTCAATTTATTAATAAAGACACTAAGAAATAATATTTCTATCAGAGACTATGCTTTGTATTTGGAAACACTGGTGTTTCTCACAGACTGTTGCATTTATTAAATCTTAGCCTATTTCCAAACCACATTCTTCTTTAGTCCAGTGTGATGTTGGTGCCAAGAAATATATTGAGACACTGATTTTGTGGGAAATGCTTTGCTCATCTCCAACACATGCAACTTTGTCTTCACCAGCTGGTGGTGGACAGCACAATTGCCCACAGTGACTTTGAGTCAGTGTGGCATGGCTAGGTATTTACATGTGGCCTGTGACTCCATTTTCCCTTTGAATTCTGCATAGATTTCCCTTATACTCTGGAACTGTTCTACCAGTAGAATATAAACCTCACAAATGTATTGTTTCCTGGAGTTGGTCCCACTCAACCCACTGCAAAACATGCTTGCTCCTTGAAAGAAAAGCTGACAAACCTAGAGAACATATTGAAAAACAGAGACATTACTTTGCCAACAAACGCCCATCTAGTCAAAGCTATGGTTTTTCCAGTAGTCACATGTGGATATGAGAGTTGGACCATAAAGAAAGCTGAGCACTAAAGAATTGATGCTTTTGAACTGTGGTGTTGGAGAAGACTCTTGAGAATCCCTTGGACTGCAAAGAGATCAAACCAATCAATCCTAAAGGAAATCAGTCATGAATATTCATTGGAAAGACTGATGTTGAAGCTTAAGCTCCAATACTTTGGCCACCTAATGCAAAGAACTGACTAATTGGAAAAGA
>SJYX01000218.1:373197-474091 GCA_006410675.1 Oreotragus oreotragus
GACCCAGGGATCGAACCCAGGTCTCCCGCATCTAAGGCAGACGCTTTAACCTCTGAGCCACCAGGGAAAGCCATCCTTAACTGTAACCAAATAGTAACCTCATCCAAATAGTAACCTCATTACATATTAGTATGACCAGTATACTTTTATGAAAAATAACTATTTTCAAAACCAAAAAAATTAGTGAAAGTAGTGGCACTGTTTTACACTTTCACAAATATCCCTGATGTATGATTTCATAGAAGATATTGGAATTCTCATGTCTGCATTCAGTCTGTTGCTATATTTTGTTTTGGTTGGAGTACATGGAGAAAATCCTACTTTGTGCAACTATATAATTAGAAAAGGAAAAAGTATTTTGATATTTCTCAGATAATTCAAGCTATTCTTCTTTGATGCTGCACCAAAATTCTTCAAGCAGTAGCTTTTTTTCTCCCCTAAGATAGCTGCAATATGAAATCTAAAATCATATCATGAAACTTTCCATAATCTGTTACACTAAAAACTGTTGATCTATCTTACATATTGAATGCATTTAAAAAATAATAAGTTATACAGATCTTTCAAATTTTGGCCCATTTCATCATTGTATTTATATATAATATATATGATATATGATGTATATATATTGCATTCATTAATTTCATCACCCATCTCATCAGAAAACTCATCAAGTCTTGGGAAGCTGTCAAGCTTATGGTGGTAGATGTGGTTTGCCAAAATTCTAATTTTTCACTTGAAATCTCATTTTATTTTTGCCAACAAATACTGTCAGTTGTTTTCCTCAAAGTGACAGGCTCACTTCCTTCAGTTTCAAGAAAATGTCTGCCAAATATCTAGGCCTGAATAGCCATACTTTATCTGTTTGTCATCCCTTCAAGAAAAAATGTTATCCTGTGAAGAAAAAGCAGCTATTTCAAGTTGCAACTCAATCATAAAGTACTTTTTGAAAAGACACTCATCCTTCAAAACACAGCAAAAGTGCTTTTTGTATACTTCCCATTTTATCACACAGCATATGAAAAAAACTTACACTCAAGAGTTGAGAGTTAAAAAATTATTTTGTTGTTTCATCGAGAATATCCTTAAGTGGAACTGGCAATCTGTTTAAATCATGAGTGTAACAGTAAGAGAGTATCTATATACTACTAACTACAGTTTGGTGCCACTGCAGTTTTACCAGCTTTTTTTTTTTTTTTTTTTTTGGCATTATCAATACTACAATCAGCTCAGCAAAGAAGGCAAAGTCTTACATTGGTATAAAAACAGATTTATGCTTGCAAACTCACTGAAAGGCTGTCTGGGACCGCACTTTGAGAACCACTGATCTAAACGCTTCTCATTTTTATGTCCTCTCTTAAATCTCAGTACCTCCTTGAAATTTTCCCTTCCTAAACCACTCTATAGTTGTTATCTTTGCTTCTGTATTCTGATAACACTTGTCGGTTCCACTTTAAGTCTCATATTACCCACTTTTTTTATCCGTCTTGTCTTTCTCATTACTTTCCAAACTTCTTGAGTGAGGAATGTTTCTTTGAACCCTTACCCCACCTCTAGCTCAGTAACTAGTAGAGTATCCTATACATAACACACACTATGAAAGTTTTTGATGACTTGTAAATGTTAAATATTACACCCAAGTAAACAGCTCTGGGTACATGCATAGACATAATGTCAAGGTTAGTTCAGTTTGGAAAATAAGAATTACTTAAGGCGTCATCACTTCTGACTATTTTCAGGATCATCTGAACTCAAATTTTTCTCCTCTGGATCTTAACACTTTATATTTTCTCCTTGGTCTGCCTTCACTCTCAGTTTAGCCTAAAGAGTAGACTGTGGTGTTATGGAGATAGCCCATGCTTTGGAGGTTAAAAAAAAAAGTGAGTTCATAATCTACTTCTGCTGTTGATCTGACCTTAGCAAGATACTTCAGATCTCTGAGCCTTTAGCTATCCCATCTGAAATGAAGCCTGAAATAGCTGCCTTGGCCGCCTCATAAAGTTGTAAGGATTAAAGAAGATAACAGCTAAGAAAGACTTAGTTTAAAGATTTTCTCAAAAATGCTGGTTGTGTTGGCCCAAGTTTCATTTGACCTTCTTTACTGGGAAGGAGCTCAGCTGCCTTCTGCTATGAGGTCGGTGGCCAGGCCAGCTCCCCTCTTGTTCAACAGACTTCACATAACTTTCCCAATCCTTGTTTGCTCATGACTCTTCCCCTAGTCCCTTGCCATTTTGTCCTTGAATTAGCTGAGATCTCTTAGTCTAACAATTTCAGCCCTTCCACTTATGCTTAAGCCATCATCTGATGCATTTCCAGTCACTAAACAGGGAGATGAGCACGTGCATGCTCAGTCACTCAGTGGTGTCTGACTCTTTGCAACCCCATAGACTGTAGCCCACCAGACTCCTCTGTCCATGGGATTTTCCCAGCAAGGATACTGGAATGGGTTGCCTTTTCCTCCTTCAGGGGATCTTCCTGACCCAGGGTTAGAATTCACATCTCCTGCATTGCAGGCAGATTATTTACCACTGAGCCAGCTTGAGAGCCCCCAGACAAGGAGACGAATGAATCCCCATAGGGCAAAGAAAGTTTTCTTAATCTAAGAAAGGGAAGATTTGTTTATTACATCTCTTTTTCAAGTTTTCCAAGGTTTGCAGTTATTGTATGGTTTAGTGATAACTTTTCAAATCTTATTTGAGGCAAGACCCTGATTTGTTTTGTTTTGCTTTTACTCATTGAGCTAGTATATTTCAACATTTGAAAAACAACAATAACAACATCTAATGTGTTCCTAGCACCATGCTGGAATCATTAGGAATAAAAACAAATTCTCGGTTATTGTGATACAAGTCTAAGCTGGTTACTAAGGGAATAAATAAATTCGGCATCTCATCCACAGCACTATTCGGTATGATCCTATTACATTTAAATGCTAATCCACATCCTGTAGAATTCTGATTCACTAAAGGACTAATGTTGCTGATAGCCAAGCAGATAGCTCGGTCAGACATGACATTCTGAGCAACAGTAGAGCAAAACCCTCTCAACCTTCAGTTCCTCCAAAATATCCATAAACACAGCTTTCTGACTGAGCTAAGAAGGATACACAAAAGAAGACAAAATCTGTAAATATATAGAGAAGGATGGAGAATTTAAAAAAAAATAAAGGTGCATTTTATGGACATCATTAATCTCATTATTAAAAAATTTGGCTAAAAGTTTGTTATTATGTTTTTCTTAAACCTAGTTTCAAAAGTTTATTCCACTCTTAGGTTAAGGGAGTATTGTCCTTAGTTGGTGAAAGGTTCTTTAGCAAATTTTATTGTAGTACTTTTACTCCCCCTCCCCCTTCTAAATTTCCATACTTCTGTTTTCCTCCTTCCACCATGCACGTATCCAATCCAATGAATCTGATATATATCCTTGTTGCTGTCGTTGTTCAGTTACTAAGTCATGTCCAAAGCTTTGTGACTCCATGGACTGCAGCATGCCAGGATTCCCTGTCCACTATTTCCCAGAGTTGGCTCAAACTCATGTCCATTGAGTTAATGATACCATCCAACCATCTCATCCTCTGTTCCCTCCTTCTCCTCCTGCCCTCAATCTTTCCCAGTATAAGGGTCTTTTCCACTGAGTCTGCTCTTCACATCACGTAGCCAGAGTACTGGAAGTTCAGTTTCAGCGTCAGTCCTTCCAATGAGTATTCAGGATTGGTTTCCTTTAGGACTGACTGGTTTGATCTCCTTGGAGTCCAGGGGACTCTCGGGAGTCTATTTCATCATCACAGTTCAAAATTATCAGTTCTTCAGGGCTCAGCCTTCATTATGGCCAAACTCTCACATTCTTACATGACTACTGGAAAAACCATAGCTTTGACTATATGAACTTTGTTTGGCAAAGTGATGTCTCTGCTTTTTAATATGCTGTCTAGGTTTGTTATAGCTTTCCTTCTAAAGACAAAGTGTCTTTTAGTTTTGTGGCAGCAGTCACCATCTACAGTGATTTTGGAGCCCAAGAAAATAAAATCTGTTACTGTTTCCACTTTTTCCCCAACTATTTAAAATGAAGGATGCCATGATCTTTGTTTTTCGAATTTTTTGAATTTATACATTCATTAGGAGAGAATTAACCACAATGATAAATCATCTCAACGTATACATGAGACAGCTCTTTTAACCAAATATTTTCAATGGAATTTAACAAACTTTTTATAGTTCAGTTCAGTCACTCAGTCGTGTCCAACTCTTTGCGACCCCATGAATCGCAGCATGCCAGGCCTCCCTGTTCATCACCATTTCTCAGAGTTAACTCAGACTCACGTCCGTCAAGTCCGTGATGCCATCCAGCCATCTCATCCTCAATCGTCCCCTTCTCCTCCTGCCCCTAATCCCTCCCAGCATCAGAGTCTTTTCCAATGAGTCAACTCTTCGCATGAGGTGGCCAAAGTACTGGAGTTTCAGCTTTAGCATCATTCCTTCCAAAGAAATCCCAGGGTTGATCTCCTTCAGAATGGACTGGNAGAAGGAAAGAAAATTCGAGAGGCGAGAGGAAAGAGGGATGTAACTGAAAGTGAAGCGTAAAGCGCTCAGCGCGGGGTCGAAAGAGCAGTAGCCTCCTGTGTGTTTATTTGGTGTCGGCGCTTGGAGAGAGCGCGCTTATAGGATCGCAGGGCGGGGCGGGGGCCAGTGAGGTGGGGTGGTTTGCAAGTGTCCTCCGACACTCTCCCCCCAGCAGGAAAAAGAAGGGAAAGAAGAAAATACACGGCGGAGGTCCCTTTGCAGCCTGGGAACTTCTGGGGAACCCGGAAGGTGTGCGCTCCGACCCTGACCCCGCACCGCTCCTCTCCTGTCCAGGACTCCTCTCGCCTGGTACTGGGATAAAGTCCCTCTGAGGAGGATTCCAGCGGGTGAGGGGTCTCTGGTCCAACACCTCTGGAACTTTTGTGCCGCCCTCCCTTGGGTTTGCCGCCCACATTCCTGCTGCTCCCTGGGCCCCTGACCCTGAGCTACCACCAGGCTGAGCGTAGTGTTGGGGAGATAGGTAGCTGCAGAGCGGCTGCGCTGGAGGCGAGAACCCCGCACTTCGGGAGGTCGAGAGTGTGCAATTTTGGTGGTGGAGTGAAGTCGAGGGGATAGGAAACATGTGCACCAAACCCTCCAAAAATCGTCTAATGGTTCCAAAGCACCCCTTTGACCACGGGATGGCAGGAGGGCCCAGCAGGCCCAGACGCAGTCGCTGTGTAGTGCTTCCTGCGAAGGGCGCGCCGCCGAGTTGCCGCAAGAGTCTGCCGAACCCACAGTCTCCGAGCCGCCGCGGCGTCCTCCCCTGGTCACTGCCCTCCCCTCGCCTTCCACAGGGCTGTCCCCGTGGCTGAGTGCCGGGTGCCCTGCAGTCAAGGGCCGCCTGTTAGCCGACCCCGAGCGCTGTCACCTCCCGGGGGAGGCAGAGATCCCGGGGGCGGCTGATAGGTTCCCCGAGGCCTGTTCTCAGAGCGCGCGCGGCTGGGCCGCGGGAGAGGGGGAGGAGAGGAGAAGAGCGTGGGGGAACGACCCCAGATCACACCGGCTCGGCGTAGGAGGATTCCCTCCTCGGTGGCCGTGTGGGCGCGGTGGATCCCGCGGTCCCTGGCCCGGGAGCCGGGGTTGGGGGAACGTGCATTTCTCAGGGGGAGTGGGAGTGTTGACAAGGAGGAGGAGAGGATCCCCGGGCCTCACTCCGTAGGAGGGCCACGCGGGCCGGGGACGTGTGGGAGGAACTCCCAAGCTGCTGCTCGGCGTGGGGGTGGATGACAACCTCGCTCTCCTCCCCTCCATTTCACTCGATGGAGAGCTAGGGGTGGGAGGGCCCGGTCTCCCCCGGATCTCCTCTGGTGCTTCGGAAAGGAGGGATTCCCGCCGCCTGCGGGTCCCCTCTCCCCCGCCCCTGCTGCCGCTCCCGCCAGGCTCCCCGCACCTATACCAGGGAGGTTCTGCGCCCCCGGGCTCTCCTCCGCCCGCGCGGCGCGGGGAGGGAGCGTTCTGCAGCGGTCCCCGGCTCCGGCCGGAATCAGGGCATGCAGCGCCTCCCGCCCCCGGCTCCCTCCCAAGGCGGTGGGGCGGGAGGGTGGGGGGGGCGATTGGCCGGCCAGGGGGCGTGGGCGGCAGTGTGAGCCGGGCTGGGCGCGGGAGGGGCCTTGGCGGCTGCAGGGAGGGTCGCGGGGCGGCGGGCCAAGCCGGGAAGAGCCATACAAGGAGCGGATCCGGTGACGCGCCGGCCGCGCCCCTTCTCCTTCTCGATTTGGCTGCAGATTCCGGTCCCCGGATTTGCATATTTTGGCATCCAGTGGAAAAGGAAAGAAGAACGGAACCCGCAGCCTTTAAAGGAACCACACAGGCTGTAGCGTCACCTAGGGAGGCGGTCTGGGGGGCGTGAAAAATTAGCCAGCGGCTCCGGCCTCTGGCCGCGGAGCCTGGCAACTGGGGAGAGACGGGGAGAGGCGGGGAGCAGCGACCCCCGGCGAGCATCGGCCGCTCCAGTTCCGGCCGTGGCCTCTCCGCGGCGCTTTCTGCTGCGCGTGCACCCTGAGGTGGAGAGGGGTTCTGTGGATTCCTGTCCGGGGCCAAGAGACGCCGCGAGGTTCGCGGCCTTCATGCGAGCTGCAGACACCAGTGGTGCCTGCAGTGCCCATGTTTCCCCGCGCGAGGCACAGCTCAGCCCGCGGGGGTGGCGGGGAGGAAGTGCGAGCGCTCCCGGCCGCCCGGCTCCACTCGGGAGGACCCTGCCATGATGCACCCGCCACCCTCGTTGAGACCCGGGAGAGGAAGGAGATTGAGGAGCTGGAAACCCTGGGCCTGTTTGAAAGGCACCCACATTAGGAAAGGCAGAGGCCGGTGGGAGAATCTGGGATTCTTGAAAGCTTCCGGGGCCCCAAAGACCATAGAGGAGTGTAGCCATTCCAGAGGTGGGCCGCAGACACTTTTAGGCCAACTGGACCTGTTGCATACAAGGAGAACAAGCAGAGTTTGCAGGCCTGCTTCAGACCTGCTTGCTTGGTGACAATGGGTAGGAGTCTTTTTTTGGGCAAAATGCCTGTCCTCTTCTTCCTACTTGTCTGTGACCTAGAATGGGAGCCTTCAATTAAATAAGTATTCATTAAAACTTTAGTGTGATCTTGGGCAAATTTCTGAATCTCTTTCTGGGTCTCAGTTTTCTTGTCTGTAAATTGGGATAATAATAGTACCTACCCCTTAAGACTGTGTCCCCTAGTGGCTCACCATAAAGAATCCACCTGTCAATGGAGGAGATGGAGGTTCTGTTCCCTGGGTTGGGAAGATCCTTTTGAGAAGGAAATGGCAACCCACTCCAGTATTCCTGCTCGGGAAATCCCATGGATGAGGAGCCTGGTGGGCTACAGTCCATGGGGTCACAAAAGAGTCAGGACTTAGCAATTGAACAACAACAACAATCCCTTAGGAAGAACTAAATTAGATAAAGTCATAGAATACTTTTGCTAGATCAGTAGCAGCACTCAATAAATGGCAATTATTATTGGTAAACTCTATTTTTCCCCACCCTACCATGTGACAGAAAAGCCCATTCCCCTTGTGTATCTTAGGGGTGAGTGTAGTTGACACAGGGAGTAAAAAGGTCCAGGTAGGAAACTCCATACCCTTCATCACACATATCAGTGTGATCATATATAGGAAGGTTTCATGTGTGAGCTTTACATCATCACAGAGATGGTTAAGGAATGGTCCCTACTCTGTGAGAACCCAGACAAGGATGGAGCCCTTGGTAGCTGGTGACGACATAAAGTAGAATACCAAGCAGTCATTCAGTTGCTCTTTAACACTCTGCAGCATACTTCTAGACATGTTATGGAGGATGGCTGTGGCTTCAGGATGGGGTGGGGGATCCTGGAAGGATCCATGCTGCGGAAAGCCCGCCTCCGCAAACATAGGTCCTCTCTGCCTGGGTGCTGGTCTGATTACAGCCCACACAGGTGTCACCTGTCAATCTGGATGAAGGTGGCAAACAGAGGCCAGGGATCTGTGGTAGGCATGGGCAACCCTGCCTATTAGAGTTGGGGTGAAAGGTGTGGAGTGGCCCCTTAGAGACGAACAGCATTCTCCCTTCTGCTTGCTCTGTCTTGAATTCAGCATAGAAAATAAAAAAAATTCCCTTCCCTCCCATTTTCTCGCCTTTCTGCCTCCTGAACAGGGGCTGAGGGTGATTGTCTCAGTTTATTGGCGGGCTCAGGTGAGATTGCCAAGGGCCTAATTACCTGCACTGGAAGCCCTGGACTTGTTGAGGAACGAGTAGGCACTGGTTCAGGGCATCTTCACCCTGTAGATGGTGAAAGGCAGGCCCGCGGCTCTGCAGCAGGGCCAAGGCCACCCATTCCTCGCTGCTTACCTCTGGGACTGCTGCTGCTTGTGGGGGCAATGAGTGTGTTTGTCTTGGTGAAAGAGTGGAGGAAGGAGGGGACTTGGCCCTACAAATCCATCACAGAAAAAGGCCAGGTTGGAACTCTGTCTTGCTCCTTAGTCACCTCTGCCCTCGGAACTTGAGCTCCTTTTTGCTAAAGATATCCAGTACTTCTCTGCTGTCTTATAAGAAAGAAGCCCTTATTTGGGGGGAGAATGGATACACATACGTGTATGGCTGATTCCCTTTGCTGTCTACCTGAAACTATTAATATAACAACATTATTGATTGGCTCCACTCCAATATAAAATAAAAAGTTAAAAAAATAAAGAAGCCCCCAATTATTTCAAACTAGGGTGCTGGTGAGTTAATGGCTTACCATTTCAGACAAGATTTGCCTTTTTATCAGAAAATGCCCAGAAGAGAGTAGTGTGTAACCCAGAGGAAGTTAGCCCATTGTTAAGCATGGTGCCTGGAAAATGATAGGAACTCAGATACGCTGATGGGCTGAGGTCTGACTGTGGGATGTCAGACCCAGTGACAAGGATTTGGAAGCTTGGGGTGCAGAGAACAACTGGCATTTCTCAAGTCACACCAGGCACCCATGTAGAGAGCCTACCCTGGTGAGATTGCTCCTGCATGATAACTCCCTCAAGGGCTTCCAATTGCTTTCTGTTTTGGGGCACCCCACAAGAGATGGACTGTTCATCCATGGAATCAACCTGGACAACCCTCCTTGGCATTTTAGAGGTCATGCAGGAGACCTGGGTTCGATCTCTGGGTCAGGAAGTTCCCCTGGAGTGGCAACCCACTCCAGTCTTCCTGTCTGGAAAATCCCATGGACAGAGAAACCTGGTGGTCTGCAGTCCATAGGGTCACAAAGAGTAGGACACGACTGAGCAACTAACACACACAGCCAGCTCTGAGGTGAGATGGGTTTGGTCTAGAAGCCCATGGAAGGACATTGACAGTAATGACGATTTTGGAAGGGGGGTGGGTGGTCCTGGTTAAGAATGTTATGTGGGGATTGCTGGAGGCATCCAGCTCACTGATCTTCTGTACCCACAAAAGATGGTGGCCCGTGGAGATACACCAGCTTCATTCTTCACAACAATTCTGTGAGGAAGCTTTAAGGGCTGCCCCTAAATAGTTTTTTTTTTTTTTCCCCTTCATGAAAGATCTAAGGAATTGGAAGAAATCTGAGTAGTTAGTTGGAGGTTACTTGGCCAGGAAATGGCCGAGCTGAGATTTGAACTCAGGGTTTTGTGACTCCAAAGATACTGCTCTTAATTCTAGACTTTCTGGCTGTCAGGAGAAAGAAAGGAAATGGCAGGTGTGGTAAGAGGAAGTGAGTGCATGCTCAGTCGTGTCCTACTCTTTGTGACCCCATGGACTGTAGGGCACCATGCTCCTCTGTCCAGGGATTTTCCCAGCAGGAATACTGGAAAGGGTTACCATGCCCTCCTTCAGGGGATCTTCCCGAGCCAGGGATCTAACCCACGTCTCCTGCAGCTCCTGCATTGTGGGTAGATTCTCTACCACTGAGCCGCTGGGGCAGCCCAGGTAAGAGGAAGGAGAGGTGTAAAACCTATGGAGAAGGCCATGAATAGAAGAAGGCCTACCAGGATCTGCCTCCTAGCGTCCTCAGGGCCTGGGAAGGGGCTCCTCCCCTGGGGAGGGGAGGGGCTCCAGCCACAGGCAGGTCAGGGAGGAGCAGCGTTTCGGCCAGGGTTCCCAGTAGGCAGAAGATCTGTCCCCTTGGAGCTCGGGTCCCACTGCCCTAGGCTGTCGCAGAGGTCACAGGCTCCTCACCAACCAATTACACACTTCCTTTTGAAACATCTGCTGTGCCAACATTTGAACAAACTCATTATAATTGCATTGAATAAGGGTGTTTTTGCTTACTCTTCAAGCAATGATGGGGAGAAGCTGATGACTGAAAGGGAGAAAGTCTTGTTACAAAGTTACATTTGCTGGGAGTGAGGTGGGATATAAAGCCTTTTTGGAGATCCCTCCTCAGACACAAGTCCCAGGCTGTAATTGCTATGGGGATCCAGAGGTTGAGATTTCGGGCAGGGCTGGGCTAGGGAAGGGAGAGAAGGTTGGTCATAGATAGAAGGCAAGACATGGAAAAAGTGTACTGTATGGGGACATGGAAAGAAGAGGCCCTGGCCTGGGAATCAGGACTTCTGGTTTCCACTATCAGTTATCTATGTGACCTTGGGCTGCCCTCTGACTCCTGGGCTTTTGGGAGGGATTGGACTGGCTAACTTACCTCTAAATTCCTCCGAGTAGTGTTGATTCACCAGTTCTGGATTCTATTTTGGAAAGGGCTGGGAGGGGCGTTTGAGGGAGAATGGATACATGTATGTGGATGGCTGAGTCCCTTCACTGTTCACCAGAAACTATCACAATATTGTTAATTGGCTACACTCTGCCAGAAAACAAAAAGTTTAAATTAAAAAGTAAAGGATACCTTCTGTGGCATTAAAAAGAATAAATTCCTCCTAGCAATGTTGTCCTTGAGTTTTGGATTCTATTGTACAAAGTATTGGGAAAGACGCGTGTTCCCAGCCAAGTTTGGGCTTCTAGGACCCTCAGGGAGGAAGAGGGATGGGTCAGAGGGTAAGGGCTTGTAATGGGAACTTGGCTGTCATAGCTCAGGGGTGCATGGAGGGTAAGTGGAGTCATGTGCTTGGGCGGAGGGGTCTGCCATTGCCCCTGGGGGCCACAGTGGGGCAGCCCCCTTCTCAGCTGGGAGGGATGATGTCTCTGCAGTGAAGACTCTCGGGGGATGAGGCTTTTTGGAAAGAGGAACTTTGTCATTTGAAGTGAACCAGAAAAGGTATGAGTGTGAGGGTGGGGTGGGGGAGGCAGTAGAGGGAACAAACAGGGAGTGAGACAGAAAAGGAGGGAGAGAGAGGTGAGAGCACAGATGAGAACAGGGGCCCCCTACCACTTGCCCGCACAACCAGCCTTCTGCTGGCTGCAGGCTTCAAGCATGTGACAGGTCAAGCAGCTAAAAGGCTGGCAGGTTCCTTTCCTCTCTGCCCTGGAAAGACAATCGTTGGAGGATCGGAGAGCTGTGGTCTCTAGATCTTGGTGTTTCGGATCAGCTTCCAGTCTCAGGACCCTCCTCAGCCTTAAACAAATGGGCCCTTGGCCTCATCCACCGAGGTGATGAGTTAGGGGCTGACTTTTGGCTTCTTCTTTGTTATTTTATGTTGTCAAAAAAAAAAAAAAAAAAAATTACCCTGGGATGTGGGGAAAAGCAGTTAATGGCTCTTTTGGGCCCAGAATTAGA
Organism: Oreotragus oreotragus; assembly: GCA_006410675.1. Lineage (NCBI taxonomy): Eukaryota > Metazoa > Chordata > Mammalia > Artiodactyla > Bovidae > Oreotragus > Oreotragus oreotragus. The sequence continues at coordinate 384,908 of SJYX01000218.1, forward strand.
AGTCCTCAGTTAGGTTAGTATCCTCTTTCACCAGAAGGCCCAGGCAGGGCTTCCTAACTTTTGTTGTGCCGTAGCTCTCCTAGAAAATGAGATTCTTTACAACTACTGGTGTAAAGAACTGACACTGCCCCTGGCCCATCCCGTCACTCTGAGGGCTGACAGTACTAGCCAGCTGGTACCCACAGAAAGTCTGCCTATCTGGCATGAGCTTTTTCTGCCGGGGTTCAGGGCAGATGGGCAAAGGAGAAGGGGCATGATAGATTTCTCTTTCTCTCTGCGGAGTTATTTTGGCCTTTTAGAGTTATCTGGCCCCAGATCACCAAGAAAGTTACTGGATGACAAGAGTTGGTATCTGACCTCCCTGGGGGCAGGGACTGAGTCTGATTCCTCTGCCTCCCTAACATTCCCCTGGCTGTTTCCAGCAGGTGCTCCACAGGAAGTTGTTGACCCAGCTCAACTGTCCACATGGGTGATTCTGAAGCAGGCCGATTTGAGGGACTCAGGATCCACAGTGTGCTTCCTGCCTTGTTCTTGCATTTCTACTACTCCAGAATCCACTCCCCGCCACACACTATACAGAACGGGGGACCCCTTGTCCATCTTGTTCTTGCATTTTTACCACTCCAGCACACCACCCCCCATACTATAATACAGGGTGGTTTCTACCACTCCAGCACCCACTCTCCCCACACTATACAGGATGGGGGGCCCCTTGTCTACCAAAGTTTATTTCTCACTGGAGTGAAGGGAGAGGCTCCTGTGTCTGGGACTAAATTCTCTCATTTCAGTGAGACATACCTTCAGGGAGCACTTCCTGTAGAGGGACTCAGACTTGAGACTGGGATTTGCCATGTGTCAGGGAGCAGGCAATTTAAAGGGAAGTGAGGGATGAGACTGAGGTAGAAGCGAGCACACACAAGGCACGATCGCTTCTCAGAGGAAGTGCCGGCAAGGAGTTCAGGCAGGGAGTGACTTGCAGGAGGACAAGCTCAGAGATGGTAAAGTCTGATGGGGGTGTTGATCAAGACCTTGAGGACTGGGTTGGCTAAGACCTCTAAGTGAGGAGGAGAGGGAAGGGCAGGGGTATTCTGTGTAAAGTGAAAGTGTTAGTCACTCAGTTGTGTCTGACTCTGCGACCCCATGGACTGTGTAGCCCTCCAGGCTCCTCTCTCCATGGAATTTTCCAGGCAGGAATACTGGAGTGGATAGCCATTCCCGTTCTCTAGAGGATCTTCCTGACCCAGGGATCAAACCCAGGTCTCCTGCATTACAGGCAAATTCTTTACTATCTGAGACCCAGGGAAGCCCATTCTGTGTAAGGACCTGTGATTCACCCCTTATTTTCATGTTAAACTTTTTTTTTTTTTTAATCTCTGAAACTGGCTAGAGCCCATTAGCACTGTTCTTTCAGAACTTCTCTGTTAGTTTGTGGATGAGTGACGAATCCTAGAGGAAGGGAAGGAAGACAGCTCTGAGGCAGGATCTGGAGGTGCCAGCAGACACTGGAGCATCTACTAGAACATAGGGTCCAGGAAGGCAAAGGCTGGGGTCCAGACCTGCACCACTGTACCCCCAGCTAGACCCTGGCTTATGGGGGTTCTCCATAATGTGGGTGCTCCATCTGTATCTGTAATATCTGTGGGAGAACGAATGTGCTAGAACCTCTACCATGTCCCGTGTGGGGTGATATTAGCAGGAACAGGAAAGGGGCTAAGTCCAGGTGTGGACTCCAGGAGAGAGGAGGTACTTGAGGAGTCCCAAGGCAACCTGGATCCCAGGTTGGGGGCGGGGTAGGATTCATCAGACGTAAACTCAAGTGGTAATAGCCCCGTTAATTGAGTGGTAATGATCCTTGGCATTTTTCATCTTCAAAGCCAGGAATGAACTGTAATTAATGCTCCCGCCACCCGGGGGCAGGGTGGGGGTGGTGTGGAGAACCGTGAGCTGCTGTTGCTGCTCAGTAGGGGAAACTGAGGCCCTGATAGAGAAAGTGCCGTTAGGGGCAGTCGATGCCAAGGCCAGCAGGGCCCGGCGGAGTCGGCAGGGGTGCCCTGAGCACCGCAGAGCGCTACCCGCTTCCAAAGCCAGGCCGCGGGGGAGTCGAGGTCAAAAATGATGGGGAGGGGGCGCTGGAGACCTGCGCAGGGGCAGAGAAAGAAGTCTCAGCCGTGGGCCTGGCCGAGGGTGGCAGTGGGCGATTGGCTTTGCCGGTGGCTTGGCGGAGGAAAGCCGGCCGGGGGCCTCAGCTCCCCGCGCTCCGGGGGCGGCGCTGGAGGGGCGCGCGGAGCAGGAGAGGCGACCGGAGAGTTCCTCGGGCCGCGCGCTGCACACTCAGCCTGAGTCACCGGCGGCTCCGCAATGCCTCCTGGTTTCCTCATCGCAGTCTGGCTGGCCCGCGCCTGGAGGGAGTTTTTCATTAGGGTGATTATTACCCTGCCGTCGTTAAGAGCCGGTAAACATCACCCAGGGACCAAGGGCGCGCGGCGGCTTCTAACTGCAGCCGGGGATTCGCAGGCCCAGGAGGTGTGCAGCACGGCCCGCCTAACCCCGCCATCCGTCGGAACCACTTTTGGGGGCCCCAATGCCATCCCACATCTAGCGTGGCGTTTTCTCTGGATCATGGTGTGTTGGAGGACATTCTTCCTTCAGTTCAGTCACCACTCACCCAGAAAAGCCTTTCCTCTGAGACCCACGGTCCATGTGTTGGCTGCTATGTCCAGCGGTTACCAGTCCAGTGCTAAATGCTCACTGCACCAAACAGCACTCCTGGGTTGCCCCGGTCCTACCTACCTTTTTGTGTCGTTCTTTGATGGATGTCTGCCTCTCACCCTCGTGCCCCAAGTTCCAGAAAGGCAGGAGCCGCTTCCGATTTTACATATTCCCATGATATGGTCCCCTCTCAACCCACCCCATCCCCACCTAGGGCTACAGTCTGGTGTAACAGCAGCCCACAGCATTTTCTTCTTCTTTTTTTGACCTCACCACGTGGCATGCGAGATTTTAGTTCCCTGAGGAGGGACTGAACCTGCATTCCCTACAGTGGAAGTCTGGAGTGCTAACCACTGGATCACCAGGCAAGTCCCATAGGCCTCAGCATTTGTGAATTAACAAGTTCTCATGAGGCAAGAGAACTGTTTGGTGACTGCCCCTCTACCTGATTGTCTTCAACATTTGAGATTTATCTATTGTGCACCTACTGTGTGTCTGGCATTGGAGACAGCTGTGATGAAAAGAGCTTGTGTGGACTCAAGGCCTACTGAGGATTCAGGGTGAGAATGGGCTATAAGAAAATTCATACAAGGTGGTGGTAAGTGATGTGAGGAAAAAGAAATGAGGATAGCAGGGTGATGGGGAGTGCGCATTGGGATCCTGTTATATGTAGTCAGTCATTCTTCCCCAATGCTTGCATTTGCAGCTAGCATTAGTGCCACAGACTAAAGTACTGAGTCAGAATATTTGAGGTCTGTGCTGTTAGTCCAGCTGATTCATTGAATGCTCTTTGAAAATTTCTGTGTAAATAAGATCTTTGTTTTTTAAAAAGTTTACATCAAAGTTCAGTAAGGAAAGTCACATCTCTGAAGGCAGAGTCACCTGTGATTGGGCCCCTTGCCCCTAGCACAGCCCCTCTTCCCTGGTCAGCTTTCCCGCCTGCCACCAGGTGGCCTGAGAGAAAATTTTGATGCGGTCTTTAGCGGCCTCTGGAGAAAGGATGGCAGTGGGCCAAGGGTGACTGTGGCTGTGAGTACCTCAGGCCTGAATCTCAGAGCCCGCACTGCCTCTCGCACAACCCTCTCGTGGATGGGCAGGAGAGTTTCATCTAGACCCCAAATGAAAGAAAGAGTTGCTGCAATGGAAACTCAAACTGATCTCCCCTCTTGCCCCACTTCCCTCCCGCGGTCACACTTCCGGCAGCCGCCACAGGGTATTTTGGGTTCGAAAACAAAGCGTCAGATCTATTTGAGCAAGTTTCTTTTTCCATCGGAGTAGAAGCCCAGGGGCCTGTGGCCACCCTGGGCTCGGCCACTTCCCCAGGGAACTGACGCGTTTCCCTTTCTCCACTGAAGACCAATTTAGCAAGTCAGACTGGCCACTTTTAGCTTCTCCTTTCCCTGGCCTGGCAGCAGGCGAGGGCACAGGGAGTGGGTAGTGCTGCTGGGAGGAGGGTGTGTGTCTCACAAGCTTCCTTGTGGCCTTCAGGGGAAGGCCTGTTTCCCTTCTTCAGCCAGAACCTTCTTTTCACCCCTCGCCACACCCCCACCCAACCAAAACTGCACACACACACATAGACACACACTCACACACACATATAACCTCCAAAGCTGCCGCTACAAATCCGCTTGCTGTATCAGGAGTCTGAAAAGTGAGAATTGGGGTTAGGCCTTGGTCTGATCTCAGTTTAAAGGATGGTGTGTTCCTGTCACTGGTGGGTCAGTGGGTAGTGGGCTGTGAATGAAGTGGGCATGCACACATGGAGACCGCTTGTGTATGCAAACCCTATGTTCGCCACTTCCTGAGCTGAACAGTGCACACGCATGCAGCTAGCGTGGATGTCTAGAAAGAGCTTGGCAGAGGCAAAACCCTGGAGTGTCTAGCGGGTGCGTACACCATGTGATTTTGTGTGGGCTGGTGTATTTACAGTATGTGTGCAGGATGCGTAGAGTAGAGGTGTGTGTGAGTGTGTGCACACACGTTCATAGACGTGAGGATGGTAGGGCCTGGTTCTCAGGGTGTTGCGGGGAGGAAGACAGGCGAACTCTGGACAGGGGTGACCAGCATCCTCGAGAGCAAATGCAGCTTCTGCTCCGAGGAGGTGGGGGATGGACAGAGAACTTCCAGGCTTCTTTTGTAATCCCTTCAGTTCTTAGCACTTGGCCAAGCCTCCATCCACACTGGGGAAGGAGTGTCGGGGCTCTGGCCTCACAGTCACAGCGAGTGGAGACAATCTATTGCCTTATAGTGACTTGAGTATCCACGTCCAGCTGTTTCTCTTTGTGTGTGTGAATGAATGAGTGTGCCGATGTGTGAGTATGGAGGTGAGTGCGGGAGGTCTGTTTTTTTGAATGAGTGTGGGTGTGGGCGGAGGGTGTTTGGACTCCTTCTGGGCACTGCCCAGGCTTGTCCTTATGCCCAGACCCTAAAGGAAGCCCCCTCAGCTTACTGTCTGCTTTTTTCATGATACTGGAAGTGAAAGTTGGACCCAGGGCCCTGCTGTGCCCGCCTTTCTGACAGGCTCAGCCTCTTTCCTTTGAGCTCTCAGCTTCCTGCTGGGTTACTAGATAGCAGTGGTGTGGATTCCAGCTCCCAAGGAATAAAGGGGGCAACTTCTGTGTCCTGCCCTCATTCAGGGCAGGTCAGAAAGATCCCAAATCATATTTCTTTCTTTCTTTCATTCGGCCATGCCACGCAGCTTGTGGAATCTTGTTTAGTCCCCGACGCAGGATTGAACCTGGGCCCTGGCAGTGAAAGTGCCGAGTCCTAACCACTGGACCGCCAGGCAATTCCCCCAAGTCATATTTCTACCTTCTGTGCTCTTCCGTCCTCCCTCCTCCAGGTCCGAGAAGGGTCTCCCCAGGCCAGGATCTGGGGAGGGGAAGCTCTATTGCTGGCCACTGAGCCTGGGAGAAGGTTCTCTTGAAATTCTAGGGTCTGCAGCTCCCCACATTTGCAGACTTCTCCTTAACCTCCTGATAGGGTCTTCTGGCTCCTGATGCCAAATGCATTGGGCTCTTTTTCATTCTTAATCCTAAGAATACTCATTCTTTCCTGTTCTAGTGGCTTCCTCTGACACCCCTGCTCCACCCTGCCAAAGGGATAGTGGCAGTGGCTTTCTCTACCATGCACCCAAATAACCACAGAGTTGAAGAACATTCAGCTGGAGGGGGGTCTCAGAGAACATTCATACGAAACTATTTTATGGATGAGGAAGCTGAGGCCCAGAGAGGGCAGCAGATGTGCCCAGGGTCACACAGCAGTGAAGGGTAGCCCTGGTGTTAAAATCAGATCTTGAGTTCTGATCAGAGATTCTTTCAGATGAACCTGGTCTGGTTCATCAGAGCAGATGGCGATACCTTTCTTTCCTATTCCCATCTCTTTTTGACTCTGTCTTCCTCGCCTATTTGACTGAATTAGTTCCTTTTTACTCTTTGAAATGCCCTCTGTGTTAAGTGAGATGGTTTGCATTAAGGTGGTACTCAAAGCTAAGTCCTTGGCATAGCTTTCATTTGTCCTCTCCAGAGATTTTTCTCCTTCCTGGTCCTTCATCCCTCAGAATTGTCAGGGACTCTGTCTTCCCCTCTTCCTGAGCCAGACTCTTCAGCTTCTATTTCTCCTTCCAAGTACCCAGGAGGCAGATGAGAACCTCAAGGAATTTTCTCCTTTCTTGAACCTTAGTTTCCAGATCTCTAAAATGGAGTGAGGGTCTCTGCAGGGAACTATAGGTATTTGTGTATGTGTGTGCATGCAAGTGTGTGTGTGTGTGTGCGCGCACCCGCGTGTGCACGCACGCGTGCGCCCATCTCATGTGTCTCCCAGCAGCTCCTGGGGAAAATAGGAAAGTTAATTAGTGCCAGGATGAAAGATGCAGTGGGATAATTGCAGGTAATATTAGGACAGCTGGGAGGGTGGGGCTAAAGGCCTCTAGACCTGGGGCAGGGGTGGACGGGCCTCTAGCCCCACTCCTGCAAACAGATCAGATACCTGGAGAGATGGGGGGGAGGGAGCGTTCTGAGTGAAGGGTCTTTGTCTTTACAGGGAAATTCTTGTTAGTTGCTAAGGAACTGGGTTGTCTTTCCTGATCCAAGCCTCCCAGTGTTTTGCTAAGCTTGGGAGGGGGATGCTAGGCTGAGCTTGAGGCTCCCTTGGCAGTTGGCCCTCTCCCTGGGACTGCCGACACTCCGATGAGTCTCTTGGGAAAGACTCATCTGGAGAGGGTGAGCCCTCCCATTACCCTCAGCCTGAATGCTTGCTCCAGCTGAGCTGGGGAGCAGAGCAGGTGAGGTGCAGGCAGAGATGGAGAGGAGAACACACATTTACTTAGCCTGCATACCAGGCACTGTGCCGGGCGCCTTCCGTGCCATCTCATTTAACCATTGCAACAGATCTTTAAGGAAGGCATGTGTATTTCCATTTTTTCTCATTATACTGTTTTCTTTTTGCAGTTGAAACACAGGTCCAAAACAGTTGAGTAAGTTCCCTGAGGTCAAAGAGCTATCAAGTGGTAGAGACTGTGCGAACTCAGGTGTGCTAAAATAGTTGTGTTTTTTAAATTACACCACCTCATGCATCTAGCTGGCTTTCTTCTTATTCTACAGGTGCTTAGCACTAACACTTGAACCCATCACTATAAACCTCTATCACCACCATCATCACCACCATCTTCACCATCAACGTTATCATTATCATCTTCATCATTAGGAATTCTTCTTATATGTCCTTTTCTGTCTCTCTTTTAGCAGTTATTACACAAACATAGTTCCAGGAAGCAAAGGGGTGATGCCAAGGATTGAGGATGATGAACTGTTGGGGTATTTGCCTTGTGCAGGTTGAGGTGGGTGGTAACGGCCTTGAGCCGGGCCAGGCCATCGCTCTCAGTGTCAAGGAGCTGACCCGCCCCACAAATCATACTTAGTCTAGAATAATTTGAGGCTAGGAGAAGGGAAGAGTCCCTTGAGGTTCTTTCAGAACTTCTACCCTTCCTTCTTGGCCTACCCAGCTTCGGGATAAATAGAAGATCTGGCCTTTATTTTATGTAGCCTGGAGGGTAAAATGGGAGCACTCTGTGGGTGGGCTTCCTAGGTGGTGCTAATGATAAAGAACCGCTTTCCGTGCAGACTAGACCTAAGAGACATGGATTCGCTCCCTGGGTGGAAAAGATCCCCTTGAGGAGGGCATGGCAACCCACTTCAGTATTCCTGCCTGGAGAATCCCTGTGGACAGAGGAGCCTGGCGAGCGACAGTCCACAGGGTCATAAAGAGTTGGACACGACTGAGATGACTTAGCACGCATGGACGTTACCTGTGAGTACTGAGAGTGGGAAGGCCCGAGTTAACACCAGATTCTACCATTACTAGTTACAGAAGAGGGAGGAGGTCCCTTAACTTATGGGAACGTCAGTTTCCTCACCTATAAGATGACAATCGCAACACCTACACTATTAGGTGGTTTTGACAATTGGATGAGAGAATATGTATGAAGGCCTGGTAGGCTGGGAAGCCAGGCAGGAATGAATGCATTAAAGGAGATGTTACATGTCAGGCATTTGGCATGGTGCCTGGTATGCAGACAGCACTCAACAAATGATATCTGATGATGATGATGATAATGTCAGTCCTCCTGTCTGTAAAGGGGTCACTAATACTCCCCTTGGGGCTTCCCAGGTGGCTCAGTGGTAAAAAGAATCCTCCTGTGAATGCAGGAGGTGCAGGAGCCACAGGTTCAATCCCTGAATCGGGAAGATCCTTTGGAGGAGGGAAATGGCAACACCCTCCAGTATTTTTGCCTGGGAAATCCCATGGACAGAGGAGCCTGGCGGGCTACAGTCCATAGAATCACAAAGAGTCGGATACAATTGAACACGCACGCAGTACTCNGAGCCACAGGTTCAATCCCTGAATCGGGAAGATCCTTTGGAGGAGGGAAATGGCAACACCCTCCAGTATTTTTGCCTGGGAAATCCCATGGACAGAGGAGCCTGGCGGGCTACAGTCCATAGAATCACAAAGAGTCGGATACAATTGAACACGCACGCAGTACTCCTTTACATTTTTTTTAAACTGTTTTGTTGGCAATTTCAAAGCAATCTCCATACTCATTTTGTTTCTTCCTGGAGGAGGCAGTGAAAAGAAAAGGGGCAAGAGGCCCAAAGCCTTCTGTGGGCGGAGAGCTGAGTCAGGTGCGCTTCCCCAGGGTCTCCTGGCCTCCAGACTTTCCCTGCCGACCCCTAGGAGCTCTTTCTCTGTGGCTTTCCGGGACGTCTGGCAAGGCTGGCTTCAGTCTAGCGCCTGGGCTAGTTTTGTTCTTTTTTCAAGTTTTGGGGCCAGGAGAGTGGGGGTCTTTCCAGCAGCTGAACTAAAAGCCCAGAACACCAGAGGAAGAGAAAAGAGGTGGGGCGGGGGGAAGGAAGGAAAGCAAGCCGATAATTTCCTCGAAGGATAAACATCCGATTTTTTTCCTCACCCAAAATAAACATGCTAGCCACAAGGAATTAAAAGCAGAAGAGGGGAGGATGTGTCTCAATTTGGGGCTGCTCTAGGAAGCTGACCTGCTATTTATGCCGGCCCTGGACACCGACCAGAGCTGCCAGTTACACCCTGGGCTTCATGGGGGTGGGGGCTGTGGGGAAAAGGGCCCAGAGAGAGGGAGGTTCACACACATCCATAGAGTCCCTTCAAGGGCTGCCTTCTGTGACACTGCAAATGGACGTTTCCTTTGGCTGCTTTGTGTAGCTCTGCTGACGAGCCTGCCTGGTGGCCTAGAATGGAGTGGGGAGTTCCTACTACCTGCGATGGTGTCAAACAAAGGCTGTTCTATGGAACAAGAGCTTGCTGTCCATCACCTGGGTGGGGAGCTGAATCTACAGATGTGGGAGCAGGGAGGGGTTGGGGGGAACATCATCCAATCCCTTCCCAACACACACTCAATCTCCCACCTCCTAGTGTTTTTCAGATCCCCATGGAAAAGACCCTGCTGCTGGGAAAGATTGAGGGAAGGAGGAGAAGGGGGAAAGAGGATGAGATGGTTGGATGGCATCACTGACTCAATGGAGTTGGAGCAAACTCTAGGAGATTGGGACAGGGAAGCCTGGTGTGCTGCAGTCCATGGGGTCACAAAGAGTTGGCTGCAACTAAGCAACAACAACAATCACTAAAGTCTTCCCACTAGTCAAGAGTGTGCTGGGCCCAGGGGTTGGCCGGGGCCCCTTGCCTTCCAGCTAATGCAGGGCACGGCTTTAGGAAGGTAATAACCCAGGGCCTGGCTGCAGCCTGCCCCTTTCATCTAGGGCTCTCAGGTGCTCTGCATGCATGAGTCACCCATCTTGCTGTATTCTAGCCAAGAAGGGGGGAGTAATTAACTCTTGGGAGGGAAACTGAGCAGAGGGTCTTGTTGAGAGGGTGAGGGGTTGGAGTTGGTAGCCTGTGAATGAGACCTTGGCCCAGAGGTGCCTCCAAGGGATTTTGGGGTGGGAAAGCCAAGAGACTTTCAGAGGATATCCAGGGGCTGTCAAGATGCCAAAAATCCTTCCTGTGCAGACCAACGAGTTTCTTCACAGCTTTCTAAAACCAGACATCAGATCATGCGCTTTCTCCCCTCCAATCTATTTGTCATTTCACGATTCCCCATCACTTCCAGGGTACAATCCAAAATGTGAACATGACTGCAAGGCCTGCCCTGTTCTGGTCTCTGTCCATCTGTCCAGGTGGCCACAGTTTTGGCTTTTCATTGTCCCATCAGCCACGGGAGCTGGGAGGTGTCGTGTCTCCTCTCTGTCCCTGTCTCCCCTCATATCCCTACCCCACTTCTAGCTGTGAAGTGAAACGCGACTTCCTCAGGAAAGGGAGGCATTCCCAAGCCTTGACCACCCTCCACCCCCTGTCACAAATCAGGTCCCCTCTACCCCCTCATAGCACTTGCCACATTTGCTGGAATTTGCCTGTGGTCATCTGATGAAGAAGTTTGCCCTCCCGTCCTGAACTGGAAGCTCCATGAAACAAGCCTCGTGTTGGGCCTGCCTTTGTCACATGTGGATCCCCAGCACCTTGGCCCGAGGTCAGGCACACACCATGTGCCAACAGTGTTTGTTAAATGAGTGTTCAGAACTGGGAAGGGCCATGGTGATAAACCAACCACCCCTTGTCCCTTCTTCCTCCTTCAATTTCGCAACTGAGGAAGTGGAATTTTACGGAGGGTAAGTGACTTGCTCAAGGTCACATGGTGCTTCAATGACCATTCAGGGCTAGAAACTCCCACCTCCTGACTGTCGCTCCATCCCACCCCACTCCCCACCAACCACTTGCATTTTACAGGAGTGCCCCCAGCCCCAGTGCTGGACGTCGATGGATTTCCACCTCTTGGTTTTGGAAGGAGGACAGGTTTGGAAACAAAACATCCAACCATTAAGCCCTAGATGATTTTTTTTAATTTGGAAGAGAAAGGGGGTTCTATACCCGGAGAGGGGGAGTCCATACCCAGACCATGGGTGGTGCACACTGTGGACACACCGGCAGTGTGAAGCTTGAGGTCTGGCAGGCAGTTATTTTGGTTCAGGTTTGTCCGTGGTCTCATTGCTTACTACTCCCGGGTTCTGGGGACTTAGCGCATCCAGGTAATATTGGGTCATGAACTGGGTGCTGGCTTCAGGTTCGGTCAGGTGGAAGTGGCTCAGGAATTTGTCCATTTTCCAAGAGCCTGGAAGGACAAACAGACCACAGGGAGGTGATGAGACAGAACTGTGGACTTGAGAACTGGCAGGGGCCCAAGAGGGAGGCCGGCTCTGGGGAACAGAGATAGCAGGTGGTGACCCTGGCCCTCGGTCTGAAGGCAGTAGGTGTCTGGGGTGCCCGCTGGCTCCTGGCTGCAGGGGAAGCCCTGGACGTTAGCAGCATCTGGAAAGGATACTTCCCAGAGGACAGTGGGGACCAAGAGTCTGGACTAAGTCACGCACGGCCTTTAGTCTCTTTCTTCAGGCCTTTATTTGGCACAACCCTGCCTTCCCATTCGTGTGCAGAAAGGAAATGCCTGGTCAGGTGGGCTGCCCACTTCTGCCTCCCACCCATCTTTTCCTGCAAGTTCCCCTGACCGCGCGACTGTGGTCTGAATGCTGCTTTTCTTCATACCTGGTCACCCCCGTTGCCAAGGCTAGGATTGGCAGAAGTGTCTATGCCATTTCTTCCAATCTCTTCTCCAGAAGCCAGCCCAGCCACCTCCTCCCCAGTCCCAAGAGACCTCGTGCGACAGGGTTCCTTCCCCGGCGGTGACACAGATGAAAGGCAGGGCACATGGCCAGGCTGCTTCTCCTTGCCCTGAGGACCTAGATCCTGAAGGGGAGTGGAGAGTGGACGAGACGTCCCAGCCTGGACCCTGGGGAAGTCCAGTGGGTGCCCAGGTCAGAGGGGGCCTTCTCCAGGGGGAGAGAACACAGGGCTATGGAGGGGAAGGAGGTGAATCTTTCAGAGCAAGTGTGAACAGGCCTAGCAGCAGGGCAAGGAGGGCAAGGCCCCGGGCACAGGCGAGGGGCTTAGGGAAGTGGTCAGCGGCATATTCCCACGCTCTTGTTTCCCAAACCCTGGGCCTCAGGCACTTTTGGTGGATGGTTGCCAGATAAAATATAGGTTGCCCAGTTCTATCTGAATTTCAGAGGAACAACGAATCCTCTGTTAGTGCAAGTGCGTCCCACATATTGCATGGCCCAGACTTATACTAACAAATTATTCCTTGTTTATCTGAAACTCAAACTGAATTGAGCATCATATAAGGACAGAGGAGCCTGGTGGGCTATAGTCCATACTGTTGCAGAGAGTTAGACATGACTGAGCACACATTTACTTACCTATTTAATGTATTTCTTGGGTTGCCTGAAAAGTTCGTTCTGGATTTTCCATACACTCATACAGAAAACATGAAAGAACTTTTCTGGTCGACCCAATATTTATTTATCCCCGCCCCCCTTCTCCCCATGCCCCCTCCAGCCCCCAATCTAGCAACCTTTCCTGGCCAGAGGAATTACTGCAGGTAGACCCTGCCTGGAGCAGGGCTAGACAGTGGCTGATACAGCCTGAACCAATGGGGACCTCTAACACACCAGGAGGATGAGGTGGGGGGCTGGCAGCCTAGAATTCCTCCCTGAGCCGCCCCTTCACCCACCTATGGCCCTTCGACTGCATCCACCTCCATTTTCAGCAATGAAGAAAGCAAGTCCCCTCTCTCTGCCACCTGGCCTCCACCAGCTGTTGGCATTTCAAAGATGTTCTCAAGGAGAGGACAATTTTAATCCAAATAGAACAATGATTTGGAAATGATCCCAATAACATGGGGACTTCCATGATGGTCCTGTAGCTAAGACTTGGCGCTCTCAATGCTGGGGGCCTGGGTTCCATCCCTGGTCAGGAAACTAAGATCCCACATGTCGAAACTAAGACCTGGTGCAGCCAAGTAAAAACTAATAGCAAGAACACCAATACAGTGCTTCCTATGTGCTAGGCACCGGTCTAGGAACTCCACACATACTCACTTCATCCTCACAAGGAAAGAAAAATGAAAGTGAAAGCCGCTCAGCCGTATCTGACTCTTTGCAACACAGAATACTGGAATTCTCTATGCCAGAATACTGGAGTGGGTAGCCTTTCCCTTCTCCAGGGGATCTTCCCAACCCAGGGATCGAACCCAGGTCTCCCGCATTGCAGGTGGATTCTTTGCCAGCTGAGCTACAAGGGAAACCCAAGAAAAGTGGAGTGGATAGCCTATCACTTCTCCAGCGGTTCTTCCTGACCCAGGAATCAAATCGGGATCTCCTACATTTCAGGTGGAGTCTTTACCAACTGAGCTATCAGGGAAGCCCCACAAGGGGAGAAGACAGTTTTTATTCTCAATGCACAGAGGGGATAATGGGGTCATAGGACCAGATTTGGCGAAAAAGCTTTTAGGGGAATGGATGGGGGGAAAGGAGGGCTTCCCTAGCGGCTTAGATGGTGAAGAATCAGTGTGCCGATGCAGGAGACCTGGATTTAATTCCTGGGTAAGGAAGATCCCTTGGAGAAGGGAACGGCAACCCACTCCAGTATTCTTGCCTGGAGAATCCCATGGACAGAGGAGTCTGGTGGCCTATAGTCCACGGGTTTGCAAAGAGTTGGACATGACTGAGCAACTAACACGCACACTTCAGGAGAAGGGCCACCACAGGTTCCCCCAAGTCTTATCTGGCTCTGTGCACATTCAGATTGGGCCTTTGAGGGCTAGAAAACAGGTGTTTCAGGACTTCTTTTTTTGGGGGGCAGTGGCCTGAGATGAAGACCCACTGCTGGGGTTTGGGGAGGTGGGGGGCTGCTTTTCACTAGGATGGGAGGGAGGGAGTGAGGAGAGAGCAGGCGCTCGCCTGTCTGTGGCCTCTGCCCCGAGGGAGCTGGGCTGGCTGGAAAAGAACTGTAGCATCATGACCCTGGGAAGGGGTGTGTATGTACATGTGCGTGTGGATGCAAGCTTGCATGTGTGTATGTGTATGCACCAGAGAAAGGGTCATGGGTGAACTGGTGTGTGGCTGGCACAGAGACAAAGGGACCTTTCCCACAGAGCACAGCAGGAAGGAAACCCGTGGCAGGGAAGGAATTGAAACTCATCACAAGATCAGGGCAAGCTGGCAGAAAGANGCATGGCCCAGACTTATACTAACAAATTATTCCTTGTTTATCTGAAACTCAAACTGAATTGAGCATCATATAAGGACAGAGGAGCCTGGTGGGCTATAGTCCATACTGTTGCAGAGAGTTAGACATGACTGAGCACACATTTACTTACCTATTTAATGTATTTCTTGGGTTGCCTGAAAAGTTCGTTCTGGATTTTCCATACACTCATACAGAAAACATGAAAGAACTTTTCTGGTCGACCCAATATTTATTTATCCCCGCCCCCCTTCTCCCCATGCCCCCTCCAGCCCCCAATCTAGCAACCTTTCCTGGCCAGAGGAATTACTGCAGGTAGACCCTGCCTGGAGCAGGGCTAGACAGTGGCTGATACAGCCTGAACCAATGGGGACCTCTAACACACCAGGAGGATGAGGTGGGGGGCTGGCAGCCTAGAATTCCTCCCTGAGCCGCCCCTTCACCCACCTATGGCCCTTCGACTGCATCCACCTCCATTTTCAGCAATGAAGAAAGCAAGTCCCCTCTCTCTGCCACCTGGCCTCCACCAGCTGTTGGCATTTCAAAGATGTTCTCAAGGAGAGGACAATTTTAATCCAAATAGAACAATGATTTGGAAATGATCCCAATAACATGGGGACTTCCATGATGGTCCTGTAGCTAAGACTTGGCGCTCTCAATGCTGGGGGCCTGGGTTCCATCCCTGGTCAGGAAACTAAGATCCCACATGTCGAAACTAAGACCTGGTGCAGCCAAGTAAAAACTAATAGCAAGAACACCAATACAGTGCTTCCTATGTGCTAGGCACCGGTCTAGGAACTCCACACATACTCACTTCATCCTCACAAGGAAAGAAAAATGAAAGTGAAAGCCGCTCAGCCGTATCTGACTCTTTGCAACACAGAATACTGGAATTCTCTATGCCAGAATACTGGAGTGGGTAGCCTTTCCCTTCTCCAGGGGATCTTCCCAACCCAGGGATCGAACCCAGGTCTCCCGCATTGCAGGTGGATTNAAAAATGAAAGTGAAAGCCGCTCAGCCGTATCTGACTCTTTGCAACACAGAATACTGGAATTCTCTATGCCAGAATACTGGAGTGGGTAGCCTTTCCCTTCTCCAGGGGATCTTCCCAACCCAGGGATCGAACCCAGGTCTCCCGCATTGCAGGTGGATTCTTTGCCAGCTGAGCTACAAGGGAAACCCAAGAAAAGTGGAGTGGATAGCCTATCACTTCTCCAGCGGTTCTTCCTGACCCAGGAATCAAATCGGGATCTCCTACATTTCAGGTGGAGTCTTTACCAACTGAGCTATCAGGGAAGCCCCACAAGGGGAGAAGACAGTTTTTATTCTCAATGCACAGAGGGGATAATGGGGTCATAGGACCAGATTTGGCGAAAAAGCTTTTAGGGGAATGGATGGGGGGAAAGGAGGGCTTCCCTAGCGGCTTAGATGGTGAAGAATCAGTGTGCCGATGCAGGAGACCTGGATTTAATTCCTGGGTAAGGAAGATCCCTTGGAGAAGGGAACGGCAACCCACTCCAGTATTCTTGCCTGGAGAATCCCATGGACAGAGGAGTCTGGTGGCCTATAGTCCACGGGTTTGCAAAGAGTTGGACATGACTGAGCAACTAACACGCACACTTCAGGAGAAGGGCCACCACAGGTTCCCCCAAGTCTTATCTGGCTCTGTGCACATTCAGATTGGGCCTTTGAGGGCTAGAAAACAGGTGTTTCAGGACTTCTTTTTTTGGGGGGCAGTGGCCTGAGATGAAGACCCACTGCTGGGGTTTGGGGAGGTGGGGGGCTGCTTTTCACTAGGATGGGAGGGAGGGAGTGAGGAGAGAGCAGGCGCTCGCCTGTCTGTGGCCTCTGCCCCGAGGGAGCTGGGCTGGCTGGAAAAGAACTGTAGCATCATGACCCTGGGAAGGGGTGTGTATGTACATGTGCGTGTGGATGCAAGCTTGCATGTGTGTATGTGTATGCACCAGAGAAAGGGTCATGGGTGAACTGGTGTGTGGCTGGCACAGAGACAAAGGGACCTTTCCCACAGAGCACAGCAGGAAGGAAACCCGTGGCAGGGAAGGAATTGAAACTCATCACAAGATCAGGGCAAGCTGGCAGAAAGAAATCCCCCTGCACCCAGGGAGACCTTGCCCAGCTCTCCCAGCAGTCTGCTCTCTCGATGGAGCTTGGGGCAGGGGTGCGCCTTCCGGGTCCCATTGCCGACATCCCTGGGGTTCTCGGGTTTCTTGGGCAGCTTCGCAAACCAGGTACATCCCTCGGCAGAGGCACCCAGTGCCGGGCTGCTAGCCTTGGTGGCCTCCTCCCCTGGCTTGGCCGTGACTCCTTACACCTCCGTTTCCTGCCACAGAAGGCGAGAGGAACTGACCCTATGCAAGTTCTAGAAGGAAGAGGGGTGAGTCAGGCACTCTGGGCTGTGCGAGGAGCTGGGAGGCTGTGGCTTCTGTGGTTGCAGCGCCGGAGGAAAGCCCCATCCTGCATGGTAGTAGCTCCGGATGGCTGCCCTGCAGGGAGGGGCGGGCAGCCGGCTTGCTCAGGCCACGCCCCTTGTGCCCGGACCCACCCTGGACCAGCTCTGCCTGGGAAGCCAAGGGGACTGGCCAGTACACTTCTCAGGTCTCTGTGGCACGAGGCCTCCAGCTGCAGGGAGAGAAGAGGAGGGTGGCTCCCGAGCCAATGGCTGGAACACAGGGGTCCCTGGTCTCCTCAGGACGGGGCTGTGGCAGAGGATGTGCAGGGTGGTCCCTGCACACCCCTAGGGAGTGCTGTTCTCATCCAGCACAACTACACACAGAGGCCATTTGCTCACTTATTGGGTGGTGCTGATGGGAAAGATGTTAGCTATGAGATATGTTAAATGTTGGGCTCCCCTGGTGGCTCGGTAGTAAAGAATCTGCCTGTTGATGCAGGCGACCCAGGTTTGATCCCTGGGTTGGGAAGATCCCTTGAAGAAGGGAATGGCAATCCACTCCAGTATTCTTGTCTGGAGAATTCCATGGACAGAGGAGCCTGACAGGCTATAATCCATGGGTTCGGAAAGAGTCGGACACAAATTTATCGACTTACCAACTCAACAATAGACCTTAGAGATGTTCCAGACCTGGGCTGGGAGGTGGGGAGCAGGGAGAGTTAGGTCATCTCATCTAAAGCCATGGGGAGGGTGTGTTCTGAGCCTCTCTACCAAACACTGGGAGGGGGTGAGTGACCCTTGTCTTCAACAAATGGGAGACAAGCTCCAGGCTTCAGAGACTCATCCTATGAATTTGAGTCTTCGGGATGGCAAGGATGGAATGTTTGGGAATGGCCCTGAGGCAGGTCTTGACAGTCCATCTCTTCACTCCCAGCTTTCCAGATCTGTAGGGCTGGCTTACCACTCACTGCTTGGGAGTAGTTCATTACATGGAATGGACCTTCCCCCACCCCTGCCACTATCCAGCCTGTCAGGGTTTAAGAGGCAGGTGGTTCAGTGATAAAGCATCTGCCTGCCAATGCAGGAGACCTGGGTTTGATCCTTGGGTTGGGAAGAACCCCTGGAGAAGAAAATGGCAACCCACTGCAGTTTTCTTGCCTGGGAAATCCCGTGGCCAGAGGAGCCTGGTGGGCTGCGATACATGGGGTTACACAGAGCTGTACAGGACTGAGAGACGAAGCACTGTGCAGGAGACTGAGAAAGGGGTGTTGCACTAGTCCAGTAACACCACCCCCAGGATTTGGGAGAACCGGGTAGACAGCACCTGGGCCAGAATTCAGGAGCTCTGAGCTGACAGGAATCTCAGACCTGGGATCTAGGCCCCCCCAACACTGACAGCTGCTTCTGGGGGCTGCCAAGAGTGGTGGAGGGTTACTTGATCCAGGCCCCACTCCTGCCCTTGACAACTTTATAACAGGATGATCAAGACTATATTAGAGACTTCCCTGTTGGCCTAGCAGTTAGGAATCCACCTTCCAACGGAGGGGGACTCAGGTACCATCCCTGGTGGGGGAACTAGGATCCCATGTGCAGAGGGGCAACTAAGCCCGCACCATTACTACTGAGCCCAGGTGCCTCCCGTAGAGAAAGCCCACACGCCGCAGGAAGACTCAGCACAGCCAGAGTTTAGAAGAAAGAGAAGAAACTGCTTTAAAAAATGAAACAAAACCAAACAAACAGAAAAACCATTGGACTAATAACAAGCTAGGCCTTTGTGGGGTGGCCTCTCCACTGCACAGTGTGCAGGCCCAGGAGACGAATTCCCATCCCCCACAGTGGTCCCGGAGTCTCTCCACCAGACTCACTCTTTAGACTTCCCTATAGCACGGAGCAGCGCTCCCTGTGTGTCCTTGCTCCCACCTGCCTTGTCGTTTGGTCCTCAGTGGACCCTCAGGTGTTCCCCCCAGGGAGGGCCCCATTCAGATTGGCTGGGGAACGGGACAGGGCTCTCAACCTTGGCATGGGCCCCCCTCAGCCTCTGCTGGGACTCATGACCTCGTGATGCCTGGCTCAGAGACGCCCTGTCACCCCAGGCTGGTGAGCTGCGTCTAACTGAGGCAGCCACCCTCTTCCCCAGCCTCCGGCTGCCCTCCCTCTGCTCAGGGACACAAGTGCTTTCCTGTCGGGGGACAGTGGCCCTGAAAGAAAGACAGAAATTGAACACCAGCCTAATAAGCGTCCCACTGAGTGCCCGGCTCAGGTCTGTAATTTGTCTGGCTCTGCGTGGGGCTGGCTGCCGTGAGGGGAGCGCTGATGCCTTTCTGATGAGATTAATGATGTCCTGGCGGTGGTGGGCGGGAGGCCTGAGCCTTTTATTTTTGTGTGCCGTTAAATGACATCCAGAGACTTCCACTCGGGAGCTGAAAAGCCCTCGTTCCATCACATCCAATTACTCCTGGAGAATATTTGCTGAGTAGCTGATCCTGCTGACTTGAGAGGCTCAGGGCAGAGGGGACCACTATGACTTTGGCGGGAGTGAGAGGGTGGGGATGTCAGGGGGTTTTTCCAAGGTAGAGAGGAGAACCCCTGAGAGCTGGCGAGTGGAAGTGCGATTCCTAATTACCCAGTAGGTGGATCACCGGGCTCCTCCCTCCATCGTGCATTTGGGGGTGGGGGGTAGGTGTGGGGAAGGGACTGAGAAGAGGGGAGACTCTAAACGGTCCACTGAGCCCCCAGTTATCAATTTTAGTACTTGGTAATGGTGATGGATGGCTGACTGGAGTTCTGGGTGAAAGTTGGGGATTATCTGCGGTTTCCGGATGATCTGTTCAGTACAGCTTGGGACGGCTGATGCTGGGCTTGACTGGGGTGTGTTCTGGAAGAGGGTGCCTGGGGCCTGTGGCGGTGGCAGGTGGTTCTGAGCCAGGGTGCCTGTCTGAGAGTTGCCCAGCATGGCCTCACCTGGGCCGCTGCCAGGCCCCCAGTCCTACCCGCTCTGCCAGGTGGGAGGGGCCCTTTGGAGGCAGAAGAGGGCTGCCTGACACAAGCCCACACAGGGACTCAGGGGCTGGGCCCCGGGCTCCTGGGGCCTGGCCAGGTGAACCACCACGGGAGGTCATGGGGGCGGGGAGCGGCTGTCTTGCAGTGGGTTGTATGTGTTTGTGTCTGTCCGTGTGTTTGGGCCGCTCTCCAGGCAGCACTCCCTTTGCTGCTGCTTGGCTTGCACTAGGTCTCCCCTCATTGCCACCAGGCCTGGTGGATCGCCTGCCAGCCTCGGGCCCTCACCATGGATGCTGCCTACTGTGGACGCTGCCTCTGTGCCCTTGGCCCTGGGCCTTCAGACATTTCCCCACAGCGCCCTTACCTCACTCACCCACAGAGCTCCACAGGCCTTCAGATGCCACAAGCAAGACTTAAACCCCACGGTGTGGCAAGTCTCTGCCCGTCCCTCCTCTCTGACCCCTGTGGGTGGGTGGCTCGCCCAGAGGCGGCTCCATTCAGCCGCCTGTAGTGCTGGGGAGCAAGATTCTGGCTGTCTGGTCTGGAGCCCAGGGACCCATCTCTGCTCCTCCTACCCTGTTCTGCAAGAAGTCTCCCTGCAGATCCTGCAGGCTTCTGTGGTCAGGCAGACCCAGCCTGGCGTGGCCTGTTAGTTCCCCTGGTGCTACGGCACAATTTTGGGCCCATGGCCTTGGAGAGGCTTGAGGAGCCAGCTGTAGCAGAGGGGATTCCCCGGCTCACCCTGAGGCGTGTGAGGCCAGCTTGTGGCACCCCTGGGCAAGGTGCCTAAGGTGTGGCAGGGCACAGACCACAGCTCCTAGATCTGAAGTATCCATGTAGTGCTGGGTCTCAGCCTTCCTCCAGAGGAAGGATGTATGGGGGCATCACCAAGACACCCAGGGCAATGGATGGCCTTGCTCCCTCTCAGACCCTACACTAGGGCCCAGAAGTCTGGTAGTCTGGGTCGGGGGAGATGGAATGTGGGTGAACTGTTGCTAAGACCCTTGGCCCAGAAAGCAGAAGAAAACGATCTTGCTATGAACTGCAGACTCTTAGTCAAGCAAGCCACTCACCATTCTGGGCCTTGATTTCCTCCTCTGCCCTGGGGTTGGTAGGGAGCATGTGGTCACTGTGCTGCCCACCCCACATGGTTGGGTGGTAGGGGAGGGGCAGGGCAGGCTGATAGAGAGGCTGGGACAGGATGGGTGTGGGCACTGAAATGGTCATTTGTGGGCACAGTGCTCACAGAAGCGGCTGTCTTAGCAGGTGTTAAAGGAAGTTGAACGTGAGGTATGTTTGTGCACGTGGGGGTGTGAGAATGTGCAGATTCCTCTGTGTGTGTGTGTGTGTGAATGGTTATCCGTGGGTGTGTCTCCTATACAAACACACTCATTGATTCAAAGTTCACAGAGGGCTGTGCCCAGGGACAGGTGGCAAAAAGGGAATGTAGGACAGACCGGAGCTCTTTCTTCAAGGAAGAGACTAGGGAGTCTTGGGGTGGAAGTTTTTGCTGTTCAGTTGCTCAGTCGTGTCTGACTTTTTGTGACCCCATGGACTGCAGCACACCAGGCCTCCCTGTTCTCCACTATCTTCTGGAGTTTGCTCAAATTCATGCCCATTGACTTGGTGATGCCATCCAATCATCTCATCCTTGGTTGCCCCCTTCTCCCTTTGCCTTCAATCTTTCCTAGCATCAGGGTTTTTTTTTTTTTTTTCAATGAGTCAGCTCTTTGCATCAAGTGGCCCAAGTATTGGAGCTTCAGCAACAGTCCTTCCAATGAATATTCAGGTTGATCTCCTTTATTATTTACTTGTTTGATCTTTGCAGTCCAAGGGGCTCTTAAGAGTGGTGGAAGTGGGAGCCGGCAAGAGGAAAATGTAAAAAATAAAGAAGAGAGAAAAGCAGGTGACTGAGGACATAAACTAGGTGTTTTGTGAGCATGTGAGCATGAGAGGGCAGAGGAGACACTGACAGGGGTGGACTTCTCACTGACTGAGAGAAGACGGGCCCTTGGGGGAATTTAGAGAGGTGCCGTGGACTGGTGTCCTGAAGGCTTAAAGGTAGTCCTGCTGTGGGGGAAGTGGGAAAATGTTCTGCCCAGATTGGCAGGCAGAGGCAAATCCATTGCTGGGTGAGGTGGTGGGCAGGTGGACATGGGTGAAGAAGCAGGGTTAATGGGTGTTCTGGCAGCATGTGGTCCAAAAGGGTATGAAACAAGGTATCGAGTGTGGGCCCTCTGCAGACAAGGCCCCTCAAAGCATTCGGTTGGTTCCCCTAGTACCTGGGAGTACCTAGGGCCAAATCCAAGGCTGCCATGAGGACCATGTGCAGAGAAACTATCATGAAGCCCAGATGAGCCCAGAGACCGGATTCTAGGCTTTGGGTGAAGAGGATGGGGAGGAGGGGTTGGAGATTAGACCTGGGGGAGGGGAGTTAAACTGGGAGGCCAAGGGGGCAAGTCCTGTGTCAGTTCCAAATCTGAAAAGGTGAAGTGTGGCCTTTGGGACAAATGTCAGTGAAACTGGGTCAGCCCTTGTCAGGGGCACCAGTTCAGGCTCTATCAGCCTCAGCATTCTCCTCCATTTAGGGTGTGGTCAAATGGCAGCCCACTCCAGTATTCTTGCCTTGAGAACCCTGTGGATGGAGGAGCCTGGTGGGCTACATCTATGGGATCGTGAAAGTGTTGGACATGACTTAGTGAATGAACAACATGATTGATTAAGCGATGTGACTGTCTCCCTCCACTCTCTCTGTGAGCTCCTAGTGTCTGCAGAGATTCTCTGGATTACTCCACACATCCGCAGCAGCAGGGATGTACTTCCGTACCCATGGCACCCAGAATGGGGCCCCAAACACGCTTGACACCAAGCGTCACCTGAGTGAACGCAGAAGGCACTGCTGAATCATGATGTGGAAAGTGGCACAGGGAGGAGGGAGCTGTGGAGAGGCAGGACTTCACACACTAGAACGTGGGCCCAGATCCTCTCCCAGCAGTGGTCCCAGTGGCCCTGGATCTGATAAAAGGCCTCTGTCCGGAAGCCCGCAGGACTGGCGGTGGGGGGAGTCGTGCCCAGATTTTACCGGTGAAACTGGCAGGTGGGAGAGTTCCGTGAGCCAGAAGCAAATCTGTTGAGGGTCATTCAGGGGTAGACCAGCTAGACCAACCCCTTGTCTTGATAGTAGAGATACTGAGGCCCAGGGAGGTGAGGTGGCTTGTCCAAGGTGAGACAGTGGGCATTTGGACGTTGAGATCTCCCATCTGCTGACCCCTCGTATGTCATCCTAGAGTCACAGGACAAAGAGGAATCCTGGAGGGGGTTGGGCCCCTGACCCTGAACAATGCCACCTCCCTCACCAATCCTGACCCCCAAAACAGTCATATAAGTTCAAGGGGAGTAATCTCATGCTTCCTTCTCATTGAATCTTGTCATTCACAGCCAAGTCCCAGTGTGAGAGGCAACCCCAAAGGACTAAGTCAAGTTAACCATCTCCCATGGATGCCCTTCTACATGGGCTCTTGCATACTGACCTCTCCCCTCCAGCCTCTGGATGCTGTCTGTTCATCCAGGGGTCACTTGACCAGGGTTGGCTATGGCGCACATACCCTGGGACTCCCCACCTCACTCAATAGAAAGAAAACTAGATCAAAGTAAGCCCCAGGGCCCGTGCTCATGAGCAAGGCCTCTTGTCCTGGACTCCTGAGGGCTGGTCCAGCTTGAGTGCCAAGAGACCCCCTGGCACTGTGCAAATGTTAAGAGACTGCCTGGCCCTGGGAAATACACACAAGCAGCTTCTGCTTTTGCAGCCAATGCTGGGCTCATCCACGCCACACACCTCTAGGCCCCCAGTGGCCTCCTGTCCTCTCATTCTAGTCTGTGCTGCCCATCACACTGGCTCAGTCTTCTCTAAAGAGTGGCTTTTGTGTGTTACTCTTCACATGGGCAATCTCCAGTAGTTCTCTACGGCCCCCACCAAAGTCATGCCTGTGCTGGGCTTTGGAGACCCTCCATGACCTCCCACTTTCTTCTTTCATCACCATCACAGGGGGCCTCCTTTATTTTTGGCTGTGCTGGGCCTTCATTGCAGCCCAGGCTTTTCTCTGGTTGTGGGGAGTGGGCGTCTCACTGTGGCCCTCGTACAAAAAGATCCAGCGTTCTGTTGCTCCAGGGCACATGGGCTGCAGTAGTTGTGGCTCCTGGGTTAGTTGTTCCACGGTATGTGGGATATTCCCGGACCAGGGATCAAACCTGTGTCCGTGCTGGCAGGCAGATTCCCAACCACTGGAACACCAGGGAAACCCTTCTCACTTTTAAAAATAAGCTTTGCGTCTGCGGTTTCCCCAGTCCAGAGCACCATTTTCCCCTTCACTCAAGGATTCCAATCTCTCCCTTCTCCAGGGCCAGCCTACACTTGGCCTCCTCCAACCGGCCTCAGGACACTGTGGATCTGAAGATCCAACCCTTTGTTTTCTAGATGAGGAAATCACGGCCCAGAGACTTTAGCTGATTTGCCAAGAAGTCAAATCACTAGGGAGAGACTAGAAATCAATGTTTCCTCACCCTGCAGTAAAATACTTTTCACTCTTCCCAGCTGAAGAAGGTGTGTCATCCTGGAGGGAAAGGGAACCTGGAAAGGGAACCTGAACCTGTCCCTAAGTCCACTGGAGCTCCGGTTGTCCTTCCAGCCAGAAACACACAACAAAGTGCTTAATGATACGCTGCTCTGCATTGCTTTTTGAGTGATTCCAAAGGAGATTGTAAGCCCCTTGAGGGCAGGGAACTTTCCCCGTGCCCTGGATCATGTTCCCTCCAAAGCCCTTAGCATGGGACTCGTGGAAGACATCACATGGTGGGACTGGAACCTGGAAACTTTCATCTGCCGGAATCATCTTACCGTCTCCATTGCTGGCAGCAAACAAAACAGCATATGGAAGCCAAAGGGACTCTGCCCGGTGGCAAGTCTGGTTCCAAAGTTTTCACAGAGATGGAAGAGGGGTTTCGGTGGGAGTGCACAAAAAACCGTGGCTTTGGCAAAGATCCAAAGGGGACGAATAATGAGTTTCAGGCCCAATGGATTTGCAGTTTCATTGCCTGCTGCTGCTGTCATAGGAAAGGCACCGAGGGCACCCAAGCTATGCAAGGGGTGGCAAAGGTCTTTGGTGCGCACACCTGTCCTCCTCCTTCGCCCCTTTCACAGCTCCTCTGGGCATTGCCTAATGCTCCTCCCGGCTCCATCCCTCTCTCACCCAGGAAGAGCACTTGGTCTGCTGGAGGCCCCCTCAGGGGACTGTCTGAGCATTATCCTGTCCAGGGCAGGGGCACTGAGGCCCTGATGTTTAATGTGGACCTCGAAGGCACTGTGTTCCTTTATTAGACTCCCATGTCGCATAAACACTGTAGGCTGAGATGCTGGTTTCCAGCCCCCCTGGAAAATCCCAGTACCAGGACTGGTAGAAGGCTTCGTGATGAAACAGGGAACTGGAGAAACTGATCTTGGCCTGGGCAAGAAACATTTTTCTTTCCCTTCTCTCTTTGTATCCAAACTTGAAACCGTGTCTCTGGCAAAGCTGTTTGAACAGATTTACAGATTGGTGAGGCGCTGGGGGCACCTGGGGAAGGTTCACCGGTGGAAAGGTTGTGCCAGCTCCACTTCCAGGGCAGCCTGGAGCCGCCTGTGATTGGTGGACCCTGCTCGGCACATCTGAAGGGCTCCACACTTCCCTCCTCTCCTCTGGGGCCTGAGGCAGGAGGCTTGTGACAATACCTTCTCTGGCTTCCCAGTGGGTGGAGGTTGGTTAGGATCACTGGGTGAGAGGAAATGGCTGATGACACCCACCCACCCACTCACTCTTCTCTCAGCCTGGGGGATGTGCCCTTTGTCCTCCCAAGTTGGCACTCGTGCATTCCACATTCTCTTCTCTTCCCTAAAACGGAGTGTGAGACATACAGCGCACAGGGATCACATTATTTCCCACATTCCTGAAGAGAAATCTTAGGTTCAGAGAGGGGGCGTGGCCTTCACAGGGTCAGGTGAGTCACCAGGGACATCGCATCTCAGTAGCCAGGTGTCCCAGCTCCTTCAGGGACTAAGCTCTGGTGGTAGGAGGACCAAGGCCTCACAGGCTGGGCTAACCACTGGGGAGCTGCGGGTTCTGGGTCCTCTGGAGAGTGCTGAGAGGGCTGCTCAGAGAAGCCAAAGAGGGGGGCATGGCCAGGGACGTCTCTGCCCCACCACTGAGATGGCACAGAGCAATTAAGGACCGATGAAGACAGACCGGCAGGATGGCATTCCAGGGCCCTCTTGCCCAGATCAGACTCAATTACCGGGTACAATTATATGCAGAAGTGCTGTGGGGCAGCTGCCCGCACATGCCATTTGAAGCTACTGGGGGAGATGCTTCTTTCTCTGACTCTAGTTCCCCACTTTGGGACTCTGCCTTATAGACTCACCTACTCAATTTAAGTCTCCATCAAGGATGAAGGAACTGGCTTCTGGGGGAGACCATGTCTGATGTCAACATCTCTTTTAGGACATTCATCCCGGTTTATTCTCAAGAGACACCACAGCCTTTGACTCTGGCCTCCAAGGCTCATGGACTTCCCTGGTGGCTCAGATGGTAAAGAATCTGCCTGAAAGTCAGGAGACCTGGGTTCGATCCCTGGGTCGGGAAGATTCCCCTAGAGAAGGGACTGGCAACGAACTCCAGTATTCTTTCCTGGAGAATCCCATGGACAGAGGAGACTGGCAGGCTATAGTTCATGGAGCTGCAAAGAGTCAGACATGACTGAGCAACTAACACTCTAAGGCTCATGGGTAGAGTTAAAGTCCCAACTTGCCCACAAATACTCGAACCATTCACTTCCACTCCAGAATTCACTCCAGTTTTGGAGAATGGGAAGGTCTTACCTCGAGTTTTGTTTTCTTTGGGAGGGAGAGAGATGGTCCTTCCCTCCTGAAGATAGACAAAGA
Organism: Oreotragus oreotragus; assembly: GCA_006410675.1. Lineage (NCBI taxonomy): Eukaryota > Metazoa > Chordata > Mammalia > Artiodactyla > Bovidae > Oreotragus > Oreotragus oreotragus. Next base: position 411,662 of record SJYX01000218.1, read on the forward strand.
ACTGGTAGCGATGTAAGCCGCTGCGTGCTGGTGGGGAGGGAGGCTGGTAGGCTATGGGAAGAAAAAGGAGAGAGAGTGGGCTCCATGTGCCCCAGTACACAGGGGCTCCTGGCTGCTCTGGGCAGGGGCAAAGAGTCAGTCTTGGTCCTTTTCATGGTCCTTGCTGATCCTCCTGGAGTCCCAGCTGTGTGTGTGGGGGGTCCACATACTGCAGACCCTCAGGCTTTATCTTGGGCAGAATCTCATCTTCAGTCGCTTCATTTAAGAAGCACATTATTTGGGGTGGTGGGGGGAGGAGGACGTGTGGGCAGGTTGAAGGTCTTGGGTGCTGGCTGGACTCTTGGGCCTTTCCGGACCAGTGGGTCTTGGTGTTGTCCTCTTTCTGCTTTGGTCTATCCTGATGGATTTCCTGCCTCAAGAGAAACCCCATCTTCCTCTGTGAGTGTGTTTGGCAGGGGATTTTTATTTATTTTCTCAGCATTTCCTTATGAACTCAATCCCCAAAGAAGCCAATTTCTTGGCTGGATCCGGAGGATCTGGAAGTGGTTACGGGGGTGGGTGGGACTCGGTTCAAAGGTTTGATCATGGAAGCTGTAGGATCTGGGTGCTTGGGGCACCGGGAGCTGACTCAGTCTCTTCCGGAGGAGAGTGCCCATCTCCCCTCCTTTCGGTCTTTGTGCGGGAGGCACTCTTTGTTGAGGGGGAGATGTGGAGTGGGGACATCTCTCATCCTTCCCCTAAGTTTATGCAGGGCCCCGGGGTTTTGCGGGTTGGACTTCTGCAGACTGTTCCAGCTGGGCCTCTTTCCAAGAGTGTGGTGTCTCTTTCCTACTCCTCTGCTCCCTTCATCTTTCTTTCCAAGCATCTTCCGAGGGGTGGGTGGGGATGGAGTGTTTGCAAGGATGCTGCTTGTGGGATGGAGCATTGGTACACGATGGCCACCTCCCTCTCCTGATCGTCAGTTAGACAAGAATCACTTGCTTCTCGGAGTGGTGGAAGTGCTCCTCATGGTGCACTTCCTGCCTCTGGCATGCTTGTATCCAGGGGAATTCCTGACTATTCATTCCTCCCTGGGTTTTTACATTGCAGAGCAGATGTGTGTGTGTGTGTGTGTGTGTGTGAACCCAGGGTCTGCCACAAGTCATGTGAGCTGTGTGAACCAGAGTCTACACTGGGTGGGTGCGGGTTTTGCAGAAACTGGTGGGCATGTGTGCCCAGGCTATTTTGGAGGGTCTTTGCCAGTGTGTGCATGTGGGTACATTGACGCTTCTTTTTTTTTTTTTTACAAATACTGCTGACTAGTGATGGATCTCAGTGGTTCCGTGCAGCTGGGAATTTGTTCTAAAGGGAGATGGAGATGGAAGCCCTTCTCACTAGGGTGTTCCTGAAGAAACTCTCCCTCTAAAAGTAGAGCTGAGAGTCGTGAGGAGGAAGGGAATGGGACACATTTATTGAGCTGCATTTTGGGGCTGGGCCCCGGCTCGGTGCTTTCCCATGTCACTAGTCACGAGTGTTAGTTGCTCAGCTGTGTCCAACTCTGCGACCCCGTGGACTGTAGCCCGCCAGGTTCCTCTGCCCATGGGATTCTCCAGGCAGGAATACTGGAGTGGGTTGTCACATCCCCGGAATCCTCTTCACGACTCGGGAAGGCGGGTATTATGGCCATTATCTAGATGAGAAAACTGGGGCTCTGAGCGATGAAGTCAGGCTGACAGTGGTGGAGCTGGGCTTTGAATCCAGGCCTGTCTGGTGCCCAAGTCTGTGTTGTTCACCAAACCATGAAACTCGGTTGTTTTTTTCCTTGCTCAACCCTTTACCAGGGGCCAGCTCACCCCTGGAGCAGTTGCTTCAAGCTGAGTGGTGGGCCTGCTCTTGCTGGCGGATCCCAGAGGGAAGGGAGGCGGGGAGCTAGTGGTGAGGACGGGGGTGGGAAGAAGAGGGGATTGGAGAAAAGGGAGGTCCATGCAGCTACATAGTAGGGCTGGGAGAGAGCAGGGAGGGGACCAAACCCGTCTCGGGGGCAGTTCTGGTTCCGGGTTCGGTCTCAGCAGAGCCCTGTAGGTTAACGTGGGCTTTATTTCTTACTGGTTGTGTGACATGGGGCAGCTGGGTCTATGCCTCAGTTTTCTCCTCTTTATAAAGGAGATGTTGATGGCAGTGACCTTAAAGGACAGTTGTGAAGATTAAATCAGAACGTCCAAGTGAACTCGGGGATCAGTGCTTCCCACACCGTGAAGCTGTATTGCTATGGTGCTTGTCATTGCCCTGGCTTGGGGGAGGGGCCCTGGAGGGTGTCACTCACGTGATAACTCCTGGCCCTGAATCTTCCCTATCTTCATGTCGGTGCCCTGAAAATAAGAGACAGGCACGGGCAAGGGTTACTCCCAGGGCAGCGGAAGGCCACACCATCCACTCAGTCCCAGTGGGCTCTGCTGAGTTCTGTCTTTCTCTCTGAGAGAGCAGGATGGGAAAGGAGGAAGCGGTCTGACTGTCCTGGGGGATGCTGCTAGGACAGGCTGTGGGGTTTAGAATGGTGCCTCAGGGGGTCTGGGAGAGGGGACAGATACAGACATTCCTGGGGATGACCTACTGGCGAGGCACAGACCCCCTGATCTATGCAGAGCCTGAAAGGACCCTTCTGGAAGAGACATCCCCGCCCCTCACCCTCCATGCCCCCAGGCTGAGCCCAGGATGCACCTCTCGGTCTGTGGGTCTGGTTAAATTGAGTGCCTGGGCTGACCATGCTCACTGCTTGCCCATCCTCTCGGGCTCTCTTTGGGACCTTCAGAATACTCTGCCAACGGCCGCCTGAGCAGCCAGCAGGGCAAGGGAGGGCCAGAGGAGGCTGGACCGCCTGATTCTGAGGCTCGAGGGGACTCAGTCCACCATGCTGGGTGGCTGGGACAGCCTCAGTTTTCCCTTTTCCCTTGCTCCCTTTGCCTTCCCCCTCCCCTCCACTCAGTGTCTGTGAGATAATGAGGTGATCCTGGGGGCGGGTGCTAATTACTGTTTGTGCAGGGCCGGGAGATGCTCAGATGAAAGGCACTGGAGCTGGGCCCCTGGGTCCGTGCCATGGCTCGGGGCCCCGGGCCATGCCAGGGAGTCCTGCGGCCCCTAGGTGTGGGGTTTTATAGCCTTAATGATGGTGATTAGTGTGGCTCTTCGCTGCTTCTGCCAACACCTAACTGTGCCCTGGCCACCTTTCCACCCAGCCCTGCTGGTGCGGCCCCTGCTCCGAACCGTGAAAGGAGGTGGGGGTGGGGTGGGGCCAGGGGAGCAGGCGATCTTTCTCCTCAGGTCTCTGCAGAGCTTCTCAGAGTCTGAGTGACCCAAACCCTAGTGTGGCTTCCTTTTTAGGAAACACAAGCCCCGTTCCCCCATTCCAGACCCTCCATCCCCCTCCTGTTCTCCCCTTTAGGCTGTAGTTTGTCCAAGTTTGTGCCAGAATATCCCTCTCCCTCCCCTCCCCCTGCTCCTCCGTGTCCAGCTAGGTCACCTGTGGTGGGAAGAAGGGGCAGGAGACTGCAGAAGGATGGAGCCCATCTTTGAGCCCCACTTCCACTGTTTCCTGTGTGTCTTTTGACGTCCTTGCCCTCACCCTCACCCCATCTTGTTTGCTCAGTAGCACCCAGGTAGCCTTCTAATTCAGCCCCTCAGATGGACCCGAGCTCTGCTTACCCCTCTCCCCCAGTATCAGGCCAGGCCTTATCCAGGGCTGGCTTGAGACCCCGGTATGGCCAGCAGCTGAGGTGCAGGGGTGGCAGGGTGTGTGTGGGGGAAATGGAGGCCCCTCCCCTGGATACCCTTCTCTCTCCCAGGAGAGGCGGGGAAGACCTAAGGCCTTTCAGTCACTCTCTCCAAATAGCTCCCTGGCCTCTCTAGCAGGACTGAGAGGTGGGTGCTGAGACCAGGGAAGCCCAGCCCAGCCTGGCCTCCCCCTCGCTCCCAGCCTCCCCCTCATTCCTTCCCAAGTCAGCCCAGCCAGTGATTTGTTTAAACAAAACAATAGCAACCTAGGCCGGCTGTTTCAATTCCCCACAGGCTTGGGTCCCACCCAAAGTGATAAACAGGCCTCTCTCCTGGTGCAAGCACAGGGAGGGGGCGAGGGTGCGGTAGGCCCTGGGCCTGTAGGGTCAGAGCAGTGTGGAAAGTCTGATCGCAGCCTCCATGAGGGTGGGGAGGCTCTCCGTCCCCTCCCTTTCACTCTGGGGAGTCTTTTTCTCCTCGGCCGGGGCTGGCTTGGCAAGGACACATGCAAACCCTTAGTAACACTGGCGGCCCTTCCTGCCTGCCTTCCCCTGCCCACTGCCCCCGCGATCGGCGGAGGCAGCTGCCAGGGGCCGTGAGCAGATGGCACTGATGGCCTGGAGAGCCTAGAGGGTCTCTCTGGACCCTCCTTGGACAGATGCGGATCCTTGTTGGCAGGAAAAGCACCATGGAAAGTTCTGAGAAAGGACCAGGCAGCAGAAGGGCCCCTGAGTGTGGTCAGCTCGGCTGGTATTTACTCAAGTTGGGTTGGGAATTAGCTAAGCTCCTCTTTGGCCATCAACCTTCCCTCACTGCTCTGTCCTCAGGGGCTTAACGTTTCTACCACAGAACTAACACCTGGTGGGGGCCTTAGCAAACCAGATCCAAGGGTGAGCAAGTTGAGTCCCCAGAAGAGATCAGACAACATGTCCAGCACCACACGAGTGAGTGAGCGAATGCCAGAATGTTCTAGGAGGAGGGGGCCTCAGATCCTTTGACCTTGGACCCACAGAACTTCTTCTAAGACATTGTGACAATCCCATTCCTTCTCTAGGAGGTGTTTTTTGGAAAAAGTGAAAGGCTTAGCTGCTCAGTTGAGTCTGACTCTTTGCGACCCTGTGGACTCTAGCCCACCAGACTCCTCTGACTATGGGATTCTCCAGGCAAGGATGCTGGAGTTGGTAGCCATTTCCTTCTTCAGGGGATCTTCCCAACCTAGAGATTGAACCCGGGTCTCCTGCAATGTAGGCAGATTCTGCACCATCTGAGCCACCCACCATTATGTGTGTGTGTGTTTTTTTTTTTTTTTTTTGGCAGTACCCTGTGGCATGCAGGATCCTTGTTCCCTGACCAGGGATTGAACATGCACTCCTTGCATTGGAAGCATGGAGTCTTAACCACTGGACCACCAGGGAAGTCCCAGGAAGATCATTATGAATGTATACAGATATTATCCAGCTAGTGGAGGACAGGGAGGCCTGGCATGCTGCAGTCCGTGGGGTTGCAAAGAATCGGACTTGACTGAGTGGTTGAACAACATTACCTGGAGGACTGGGGCTCCTGTAGCAATGATTACGCACCCCGTCAACACCACCCCCATCCCATGTGAAACCATAAACTCTCCTACAGCATCATCATGGCTTGCAGTGTTGCACGTCACCTTAGAAAGCTGGAAAGTCACTTTAGACAGCTGGAAAGCTCTGGAGATGGAGGAGATTCAGGGAAATTTTGAAGAGAAGAGGGAGCTCTATTATTCAGAGGAGAAAGGGCTGAGGGAAGTACCCTGAGAGTGGCAATAAGCTCAGCACTTGAGGACCAGACCCACACCTGTTGAGTCTGAGCAGATCAGAGCTTTGGCAGGAGAGCCTCAGGAGGGGAGGGGCTTCCTTTCATTCCCCACTGCCCCCTTCTCGGCCCCCAGGCGTGCTGCTCCTCTTTAAGACAGGCACAGACAATATTTCCTTTCCTTATCTATAGCTAAGACAGGCGGGCATTTTCAAAAGGAACTTGTCTGGATGCGGATTCTTAAAAAGGAAATAATGACAGAAATTACACACAGCATGAAAATTGTTGGATTGCTAATCCTCAAGAACACTGAGAAGTCCGGGATGGGTTTTCTGGGATTTCAGTATGGGAGCACCAGAGGTGTTTGGTCAGTGAGCTTAGGAGGATGTCCTGGGCCCTTCTAAGTCTCAAGGAACCGGTGGCTTTGGGACAGCAGCTTCTTTCCTCATCAGCATCCTCTGGAAATGCGGAACCCAACACTGAGCATCCTCTTAGCAGAGGGAGGGGAGCAGGAGGTGGGAAATTGCTGAATTGGACCCTTGAATGCTCGGGATATAAGACAGTCTCCCCTCTTCCTTAGATTCTGGTGCCTGATGTGTGCATATGTACATCCACGTGTCTGTAAATGTGCATGTGTGTGCATGAAGGGTGTGTACAGAGCTGGCTGGCATACAAACTAACACATACTATTCTAATCACAAAGAAGAAGCTCAACTCTGTGGACCCTGTGGAGGAATTTCCTGGTTTATAGAACATGAGACTTTCCTTCCAGCTCTCTCCCACCTCAGAACCCATCGTGTCTTGTTGAGCTAGTTTGAAACTGACACGTGAGATGTTTAAAAAGAGCTGAGGCTCGACGGGGAGTTGCAGCAACCTCATTTCATGGACCAGGGTGATGCAGGCTGTCTCAGCCAGGGTTGTTCTGACTGGGGCTTGTCTCAGGGAAAGTAAAGAATCCAGTGCTGGGCTTTCCTGGTGGCTCAGAGGTAAAGAATCCACCTTGCGAATGCAGGAGACACGGGTTTGATCCGTGATCCAGGATGATCCCACATGCCATGGAGCAACTAAGCCTGTGCACCACACTGCTGAGCCTGTGCTCCAGAGCCGGGGAGCCACAGTTACCGAGCCATGTACTCCAGAGTAAGCCTGTGCTCTGCAACAAGGGAAGCCTCTGCAGTGAGAAGCCCGAGCGCCGCAGCCACAGAGTGGCCCCTGCTCGCCACAGCTAGAGGAAAGCCTGAGCGGCAACCGAGACCCAGCACAGCCTAAGTAAATAAACAAAATTATTAACAAACCAACCAACGCACAGTGCTGGAAGCTGACAGCGGCCCCCCATCCCATCTTACATTTGTAACGAGCTTTTAGTGTGTATTCTCCAGGGCACTGTCCAATCAATGGATCTGACAGCAGCTCTTGTATGGGAAGGGCAGAGACCGGTCTCCTCATTTGACTGGAGAGAAACCCAGAGAAGCTTCAGCTTCTCAAGGGCAGGGGCTGTATCCTTTCCACCTTTGTAGCTCTCAAGATACTTGGCACATAGGAGGGGTATTAGATGTTCTCAGTGCGCTGGCCCATGCCCTGGCTCGCTGGCTCCACCTTCAACCTGTTTCTCCCGGTCCCAGGGCCGGCACCAGCCTCCAGAGCTTGCTTCACGCCCAGCCCCCATGCATCAGGGCAGATGTGCTGGGGTGTTAAAGTTCCCTGGCAATAGCTCTCAACCAGAGACTGATGGGAACTGGAGTATAAGTGCTCCAGGAATCCACAGTGGAACTTGCGTGCTCACGAACCCTCTTTTTCCTGTCTTACCCACTGCCTAACTAGTGCTCTCTTGTGTCCCCAGCAAAATAAACTATTTGTGCTAAAATACTTGTCTCAGGCTCTGCTTCTGGGGGACCCCAAGCCAAGACAGCTTTAAGGGTCCAGTAGACATTTGGAGATGAATGAAGGCTCTGTCTTTCAGAGGTGGCTGACTTAAAAAAAATTTTTTTATTTACTTATTTTTGGCGGTGTTGAGTCTTAGTTGAGGTACGTGGGCTTCTCTCTGGTTATGGAGTGGCGTCTCAGTAGCTGTGGCATGCAGGCTTAGTTGCCCGGTGGCATGTGGGATCCCAGTTCCCTGACCAGGAATCAAATCTTCATCCCTTGCATTGAAAGGCAGAGTCTTAACCACTGGACCACCAGGGAAGTCCCTCGATCCTAGCCTCTTCTGATGAGACCACACTGCTACTGTCTGGACCTGGATGCTTCTGCCTTCTCAGGCCAGGCCCCAGAGTTCCCTGACAGAATTGGTCCCCGACATACTGTGTACGTGCTAAGTCACTTTAGTCACGTCTGACTCTTGCGTCCCCGTGGACTGTAGCCTGCCAGGCTCCTCTGTCCATGGGATTTCCCAGGTAAGAATACTGAAGTGGATTGCCATTTCCTCCTACAGGGGATTTTCCCAGTGCAGGGATGGGACCCTGAAATATTAAACCCTTGGAAAGCCACAAACAAGTGAGCCATCTAGATGAAAGTCACCTCAGTCCTTTATTTCTCGTCCCCTTGGGTACAGCCAGAGAGCTACGTTCCCTGAAAATGAGGGGGTCCAGAGATGCCCCCTCCCCCAGCCAGGGGAGCCCCTTAGGTAAGGGCTCTGTGAAGCGTGGTGGCCAGATTTGGGTAGTGAGGTCTGGAGGGTGGGGCAGGGGTCTGGTTCAGTGCTGCTCTCAGGAGGGAAGCTGGTCCCACTTCCTCACTTCCCTTCAATGACCTCCAGGCAACTGCCCACCCAACTGGGCATGCCTGGAGGTCTCAGGTACTCGGGCTTGCTGAACCCCTGAGCAGAGGGTCTGTGGCACATTTCTGAGAAGATGATTTAATCTCTTCACCCACCTCTTCCCATCAGGGCGGGAGGATGTACTTCTCCCACCTGGCTTCAAACCTCCATCAGAGTGGGAAGTTTTACTCTGTGATCTCTGGGTCAGAGGGTGGGGTGCCCATTGAGAGAGTCCTGAACTTGAAAGGTGAGGTATAGAAGGGTGTCATGCAGATAAAGGAGAGCAGAGGGAGAAATGAGCAGAACAGAGCACTTGTGGGGGGCGGAGGGGGGAATGGAAAAGAAGGGAAAATAGGGCAGAGTTCCAGGCTCTGCCACTGCCACTGAACGAGATGCTCCTTGCTGTCTGCACAGCTGCCTGCAAGTTGCCAAATGGCAAGTGATCTAAGAAAAGGCGCAAGATTGGAAAGTGCTAACCAGCAATCTATTGCAGTCCACAAGGGGTAAGTGAGTGGTAGGCACTGACAGCTCCTGGTATCCAAGGTCCCCCAGGGCTGCGGCTGCCAGGCCTCCTAACACCCTCCTGAAGAGGACCCGGCCAGGGAGACTGTGCCTGCTCCAAGGGGAAGGCTTCGATCCATTAATCCTGTGGCCTGCTTTTTTGCCCTGGGGCTGGGAAAAGGCGGGCTGGCCACTGAGGCGGGTGGAATGGAATCCGTGGGAAGTGGTAAGAAGGAAGCACAGACCTGAGCCCTCCAGGGAGCTGAGTGCTTACAGACTCGAGGGTGTAGGATGGCCAATTTTTCTTTGCACCAGTTTCCCTCAAGAAGTGTCAGCATCAAGGACCTGATAAGACTTCTTTCTGGCATCTTTAAGGATAGGGCGGTTGCATGGCAAATTTCATCATTAGAAAATGCCCACAGATGGTCAGCAAATTCTGGTGTATCACACCAACTGGCAAAAGGACCCTTGGGTTTTGATTTCTAGTTTGGCTTCAAATCTGGAGTCAGTTACTTTCCTGCATCTCCAGATGCCAAAATGGGTTGGGGTGAGGTAGGGTGTGGCTGGTGTGCTTCTTGGAGTAAGCAGTTACCCGGATGGGAGGGACTTCATCTCTCTCCATGTCTCTGGGTTAAGAGGCAAGATTTCCCAAGGCAAGGGTCAAGGTTGCTTGTGTCTAACAAGTACAGGTTGTCCAAGTCTTTCGTTCCAGGTCACGTGGAGGTGCACGTGGTTTCCAAAGAAGCCACGCTGTCTTGCACCTGTGTGTATGTGACAGTATTGAGCATAGATTTTGCCCCAAGGGATGCTGGCTGGGAAGATGGGTAGATTCAATGAATGAGAAGGCCTGTGAAATAGGAATTAAGACACATTTTATGGTATTGAGGAATACATGATCTAGTGGGGCAGACATACTGTCAAATAAATAACTGTATTATACATCTAAATAATTGCAGTCTATAGGAAATCTTGGAAGAGGATAGAAGAAGGAAATTGCAACTGCTTGGGTTAGTGATCAGGGAAAGCTATTGAAAGGAGGCAGTACTCCATCTGGGCTTTGAAGGGTGTGTAGGAGTCTTCTAATTTTCTAGTGGACTGGATAGGGGAAAAAAGGGGCATTTTAAGTTGAGGAAGCGGCATAAGCAATGTATAAATATGTAAACAAGGCATGAAAAGAACAGGTGGGTCTGGAAGAAGCTCAAGTTAAGGCTTGAAATGTAGGCTGGGGTTAAGCTTCAATAGCTGGCAGTGCTTCTGATATCTGAGAATCGAAGCCATCAGCAACCCAAACTTTGGGTCCATAGACCCCAGGCAAGACTTTTTCTGTTTTCCACATACTCAGCAACTGTGTCCCAGGAGCCTCATTGAAGTGGGCTGGTCAGCTGCCTCTCTGGTCAAGAAAGAATCTGGGTGGGACTAGGCTTTGGGACATGGCCCACATGGCAGGTCGGATCTAGATGGAGCTGCAGGTGAGTATGGGACCCTCAAACTCCAGCCCATCCCCGCTGCAGACTGTTACTCTTTCGGTTTTAGGTCATGAAAGTATAATATGTTCCTTACAAAAAAATTTTAAGACTCAGGGGAAAAAAAAAACTAGAGAGAGAAAGAATCCCCGGGGTCACTCTGCATAGAGATAATAGCCCTGAGAACATCAGGGCTCCCTTCTTTGCATTTGGGTCCCAAAGCTTCTTGTTACACAAGTGTCAGCTTCGGGCCTGTTATCCCTTCTGGGGTTGGCATTGGCTGGATGCCCATCTCCTTGGGGAAAATTTCCCTAGTTGCTCTGAGTCTCTGAAGCTCAGGGGCTGTTTTGGACCTCAGGAGATGGTGGACTGCCCCCCTCTTTGACCCTGGCCTGCTACAGGTCACCCATTCTCTGGACGTAGCATCAAGGTAGGGTTAGGAGGTGAGTGGGAAGGAAAAAAGGAGTAAAGAACTCAATGTACGGTCTCATTAAACCTGTCCCATTTAGAAACAGTCAAGAATATTAAGATAGATTGAGAGCAAATATCATGAGTTGATAGCTAGATATAATTATTATGCATCAGTGTCAGCTTAGGCTAAAGACTGCCATTTCCAGACACACGGAACAAACACAGAAGCTTTTGGTACCAACAACAGGTTGCCAGAATGCTTCATTTATTTGAACTCATGTAGGGAATTGGATATTTTTCATAAGAACATTTCCCTGATCTCTCAGATCTTATATTTCTAGCTCCCCAACTCCTTTCATTTTAACTGTTATATCATGGATAGTGATCTTATTAAAACACTAGCTCTCGTGTTCTTCACCACACACACACACACACATACACACACATGGAGAATATCTTCTGTAATTTTAAACACCATGGTGGTAACACCACAGTGAATAAACAGTTTTGCACCTTGCAACAACACAAGACTGCAATGTTCAAAAATAAATACAAAGAACAGGCCATTCAGCCTTCCGCCTGCTCCAACCTCCTCTAGGTCCAATAATTTAATATAGATGTCACGGTCAGTACATAAAGACAGGGGAACTGCCTCCTGCGGGGCACCTAAAATGAGGCAGGCATTTTGCCAGCATCTTGGCGCAAGTTAGCTCACTCCAGTCCCTGCCTTGTGGCCCATTTGCTGCTAAGGAGACCACCCCCCACCACTGGGAGAATGGAAGTCCTCAATCCTGCTGAGAGCCGAGCCTCATGGTCTGGTGTCTGGCGCTGCAAGAACCAGGGATTTGGTGCCGTGGGGTTAAAGCGTGGATCAGTGACTGAGCTGTTAACACAGCTGTTCCGAAGGGCAAGCTGGGCACTGGTCCAATGTCATTACCTGTTAGCTGCATGACTTTGAGCAAGACACTTAATTTCCCAGCGTCTTAGTCTCCATACCTGTAAAGTGGCGACGATAATGATACCTGCCTTGGTTTCCTCAAAGGCTTGTGAAGAAGAAATTAGGAAATGGGATAGTATGAGATCCTGTGGTGCCATCTGAGTGTAAGGGTCATGACGGGCCCCCTTTCCCCGGGGTTCAGCATGGAAGAAGAGGGCTGAGGTTGCTGCTGCCCAGGCTGAGTGGGGAGGGGACACTGCCCCCAGCTGCCGCTTGCTAAGAACCCATTCCACTGGCTCTCTTTTGCTGTGATCAACTCAGGAAGCCTCCTGGCAGGGTCAGCCTCATGAGGCTAATGGTGCACCGTGGGCTCGGAGATTACTCAGCTGTGAATGTGGGGCCTGTCCCGCTGGGCTGGCACTCGCCCGGCTGTGCAGAGCGTGTGGCACATGATGTTTATTAATATGCCTTGATGAAGAGCATTAGTGTCTACTAATGACACCATCTGAGCCTGGCCTCCCTTCTCCTGTTCCTCTCTTTTCCCCTTCCTGTGGAGACACACACCCACTCACATAGACATGTCGGTCCTAGGAGGAGGGACAGAAGGCACAGTTGTCCCCCACACCCCGGGAAGGCAGGGGCTGGGATGGGGGTCCAGTCACAGGGGTCAGACAGAGGATCCAGGATAGGCGAGGAAGTAGCGTGCTGCTGGCTCAGGGGTCAGGTGGGAATCTGGCCAGAGAGTGCTTGGTGATGGGAGCAAGGGAAGCAAAACAGTGGCAAGACTTTTCCAAAACTGGTGGGAAGGATGGGGAGTGGCAAGGGTGAGACAGGAGACTGGAGCTGGGGAGGGGCTGGCCCTGGCTGGGAGCTGGAGGGAGGGAGGCTAGAGGCAGGGCTGGGATGGCAGGGGTGGGGGGTNGGGTCAGGTGGGAATCTGGCCAGAGAGTGCTTGGTGATGGGAGCAAGGGAAGCAAAACAGTGGCAAGACTTTTCCAAAACTGGTGGGAAGGATGGGGAGTGGCAAGGGTGAGACAGGAGACTGGAGCTGGGGAGGGGCTGGCCCTGGCTGGGAGCTGGAGGGAGGGAGGCTAGAGGCAGGGCTGGGATGGCAGGGGTGGGGGGTGGGAGGAGGGGCGAGAGCCAGAGGAGGGGATCTGTGAGTTATGTTCACTCAGCCACACACATCCACAGCCCCCACTGATGCACACACACTCATACACACATGTGCACTTGCATGCATACTCACGTATACATGCTCACACAGCCTTCAACTCACACACACGCTTGTGCACATTCAGTCACACATGCCCTCACGTGCTCACATATACGTGTGTTCAGTCACACACAGGCTGGCATACACACATGACATGCTTATTCAATGCACACTCACGTACATTCCCCCACCTACACATGTATTCACACATGCCCACACACAACACCCTCAGGTACACTCACTCACGCTCACATATACCCGGTCCTTCACACAGAGCCCTCCACCTTACACACTTATCCAACACATATATACACATAACGCACACACACTCACACATGCTTATACATGTACACACTCACACATATACACCTAACACACATTCACACACACTCACACACATGCACATTTGCAAGGCACTCATACACACACACAGACAACCTTCCACACACTCCCTCTCCCAGGCAGCCTCTCACTGGTGGGTATGTCAGGGGTGGAACATGAAGGGAGCATCAGGGTCGGGGGTGTTTGGGGAGGGGGCCGGTGGTGGAGAGGCTACAGTGTGGACCGTGGGACTAGGAGAAGCAGGGTGTGGGAATCTCCAGGCCTTGGCAGGAGACCAGGACTGAGAGATGACTGATTAGGACTGAGGGCTGTGAGTAAGAACTGAGCTGTTCTCTGTTACTCTCCAGAGTCTGAGGGCCAGAGGGGTGGGGACACAGGAAGGAAGGGGATCTGGGGCAGGAGAGGGGGGTGTCCCGGCTCTGCCCCCTGCCCTCCTGCCTGTTGTGGTGGGATGTGGCAGGCTGGCCTGCCGCCTGTAGCAGTAGAACAGTTAGGAAACACTACAGTTAATCCTGAAACAAACAGGGCTTGAGAAACTGCAGCCAGCCCGAGGGGAGGAAGCTGCAGGGCTACCTCCTCAGGCCGGCCCTTATCAACCGCATCTCTAATCTCTAGCATCTAGTCTTTCTGGCTGGGTGGCTGCAACCCCAGAAGAGGGACTGGGGAGACCAGTAAGCTGGGAGGAAGCGACCTGCCCAGACCTTTTCTCCCCAGCCCCAGTTGGATCGAGGGGGTTCAGCAACCCCCTAACTGTCCCCTGGCCTGGTGAGGAGTGCTCCAGGGCTTGTGAGTGGTAAGGGGGAGCACCAGTGTCTAGAGCACTTCCTGGGTGGTTGTGAGAGCTCCGTGGGGGCTCCCCCAGGTTCACCAAGTAGGGATCACTGACGGCCGAGGAGGCTTCTCATAGCATCTGGGTCAGCAGTTTCCTCTGGATCCTGGCCTTCCTGCTGCCCCTTCTGTCTATTCTCATTTTGCCTATGTCTCCCCGCTCCACTCCCCCGACTGTTCTGCTCTCTACCACCAACCAGGAAACAGCCAGCTGTCTCTGGGCTCCTCTGTCCTGGCCATGGATCAGCTCTGGGATGCGGTTGTCCTAGGTCCCAGGCCCCAGAGGGTGGTGGGTCCTCAGTCAGGCTTCTGAGCTCAGCTATGTCCCCCTCCCTTGCCCTATTTTCAGTTCCACACTTGGCTTCAGGAAAAAGATAAGGCTTTCTCTATACTTTGGGGTCTCTCTCTCCTTCTCCACCAAAGGGCCCAGGCCCAGGGCTGCCTTGTGAAAAGGAAGGGAGAAAAGAGGGAGAAAAGAAAAGAGAGAGGTAAGGAAGGAAGGAGAGAAGGACTTTCTGGAAGGAAGCTTGGGGATCAAGACTTTTAAGCAAGAAAAGATGCTGGCAAGGTATGGCGGCTCTGAGAAACCCTGGGCTCCTTAGAGAGGGTGACAATAAGCAGAAACAGTCTGTCTGATTCAAATCACGGCTTACTCTTTCCAGAGGGACTGACAGTGAACTTAGCCCCAGCCCCCTGGCCCCTTGCTGCTCAGAGAGGCAGCAGCATCACGTGGGAACTTGTGAGAAAGGTGGGATTTGGGGCCCCACCCCAGATATGGTGTGAATCAGGATCTTTCTTTTAACAAGAACTTACGGTGCTTCGCATGCACACTCGTCTGAGAAGCGCTGCCCCGGAAGCCGCTCCCAGGGCCCGGCGTCTCTGGACTGGGTGCGCAGGGTCCGAATCAGAGCTGTGGTGCCAGCGGCAGTGACATGAGCCCTTGTCCCTGACAGTGTCCCCTTTCCGGTCTCTTCCAGGCTCAGGAGCACCCCCACCCCGCCCCCAGGGGAGGGGATCATACTTCCCAGAGCAGGACCTGCCTGACCTTCAGGTGCCGAGGTGACCCCAGCTCTCAAGGCAGACTATTTGGACTGGCTGGGCTCCCAAGTGGTCGCAGGAGGTAGAGGGGGGTTGGCGTTGTCTGCCAGCACTGGGAGACACGAGGCCTGGTAAGCACCCCTTCTTCCCTGCACCCCTGCTTGGAGCCATGAAAAGCAGACGCGGTTGGTGAGTCTTGGTGTCACTCACTATTCGGAACCTTTGAGTTTCTGGCCTTGGGCAAGACAGCCCCTCCTGCTGGAGGGGGCCCTGAGGAGCCACATCTGTGTGCACTGCTGCCTAGGTGCTCCCCGGGGTGTTGGGTACATACCCACTGGTGCTTCCTTCTTCCCATCCTGCTTCCCACTCCCAACCCTATTTGAGGAGGGGGGAATGCTTGTTCCGGAGGTGCTTATTTATTTATTATTATGTTTTTGGCTGTGAGGCTTATTGGATCTTAGCTCCCCCACTAGGGATAGAACCTGGACCCTTTGCAGTGAAAGTGCAGAGTCCTAACCGCTGGACTGCCAGGGAAGTCCCTCTGCAGGTGTTTAGAAACCTCTGGGGAAGGAGGAGGCAAGAAAGCACTGCTCATGGACTTCCCTGGTGGTCTGATGGTTAAGAATCCACCTGACAGTGCAAGGGACACAGGTTTGATCCATGTCTGGGAAGATCCCACATGCCGTGTGGCAACCAAGCTCGTTCACCATAACTACCGGCCCCACATGCTCTAGAGGCCTTGATTGGCAACAAGAGGAGCCACGACAATGAGAAGCCCGTGCATTGCAATTAGAGAGTAGCCCTCATTCACCACAGCTAGAGAATGCCTGCCCGCAGCAAAGCAGATCCAGTGCAGCCAAAACTAAGTGAAACAAATACATACATACATTTAAAAAAGAAATCAACAACTCAAAAAATTTTGAGAAAGAGAGAGAGCAAGCATTGTTCTTTCTTGCAGTCTGAGGACCAGAGGCGGGTGTGTAAGGTGGCTCAGGAGGCTGGTGGGGGTCTGCGCTGGTTCCCTGGTCCTAGAAGCAGGCCTACAGCTAAGTGCCCCCCTCAGCTCTCCTTCGCAGATACCCAAGCAAACTTGCTATCACTGACCAGCTTTGGGGGCTACCCTCATCTCTCTGTCCCTACCTCCTGTGTCAAGGCCAAGGGAACAGTGAACACAGCCCACTGGGGACAAGCAGTTGTCAGCCCGGTCCAGAGCTTACCCTCATTCTGTTGTGCCACCTTTTACAGTGCCTGGCAGGCAAATGCCAATCTGGGGAGCTTGGCAATCATGATGAAAAAAACGCCCCAGACTGAGCTTAACGAACTCCACCCTGACCTCCTGGTTGGTTCCATCAGTCTCTGGATTGCTTGGGAACTAACATGACCCCAGGGAGAGGAAGGGAGAGCTACGATTCCCTCCAGCAAGGCCAAGTGCACCGGGCCACTATGCTGCCCCTTTAGTGGTGTCAGCTGTTTAGGGTCACTCAGCCCCAGAGGCTGATTGGGTGGGAGGTCTGTGTGGAGGACCCTGGCCGCCTATGGACTGGGTGCCCACTCTCTTCCCCAGCAGGTGGAGAGTCAGGCTCCGGGCAGTTGTGGTGCTTGGCTGTGGGCCCAATCAGGATCATTATTGCTCTCAGAGTGTGTTGAAATGGTCTTTGCACAACCTTGAGGAGGGCCGAGCATTTCCAGGTGACAGTGCCCAGGGCCATGAGGAGAGGGGAGGAAAGAGGATGGGGTGACAGCTGGGAAGGAGACCAAAGAGGGTCAAGGAGCCCTCCACAACTTCTGACTCCCAAGGCTCCCGGGCTCTCCCAGGGCCTCCTTCCGGCCCCCACCCATGAGTCTGGACCTCAGAGACCCTCCACCCTAGGAGTCTGGGGTTCCGGGACACCAGGCCAATCCCTAGGTTATGCCACAAGAAGCCGAGATAAACTTCGCCCTGGAACTTTTTGCTGTGAGCAGTTAATTGCCCTGGCATCCGAGGCTGCAGTACACAAGCAAGGGGCCTTTAATGAAAGCAAATGACAGCTGATTAATCTGCCAGCTCTAGCTCCGCTCCTCCCTGTGGGGTCTGGCCACGCTCCATAGCCTCGATGGCCTGCACCAGCGGGGTGGGCTCCAGTCTATTACCACTGGCGCTTCCAGCCCTCATGGGGGAGAGGGCGAGCTCCCCCGCCTCCTCTGCCCTCCTGAGCCAGCTGTCCTGTCCTGTGTGAGGGGCTGGCCCTGGAGGAGAGGGCTTGGTCCCTCTGGAGCCTGTCCCTGGTGACCCGTCGGGAAGGGGGCAGAGAGTGGCCCAGTGGGATTGCTGTGAAGGGATTACATTCAGAAGGTAAGTGGGGGCACGGCTAGACATGTAGCTGGCTTTTCAGTTGCTCACTGTGGCCTTGAGAAAGCAGTCCGGCTACTGGATCATTCGCACTGGGGGAGAGGGCAGAGGGAAGAATTGAGGCTAGGGGAAAGTCCCTCTTCCCACCCCAGTTCACCTGCCCTGGTTCCAGGCTAATGCCAGGGAAGCCCACACTGACTAAACTCCTGCTAGGTGCCAAATGCTGTGTCCACGGGAAGGTGGCTTACAGTCTGATGGGGACACAAGAGAAAAGAGGTAATGACAGGTGCCATGAGTGCTAGGAGGATTTGCAGAGGGCCTAGAGTGGTGCATGGAGGGCTTCCTGGAGGAGGTACGAATTCCTCTCCACCTGACGGTGGTGCTTGACAGGGAAGGGGAGGATACTTCTGGACTCCAGCTGTGAGGCCTGGGCTCTTCCAGAGCCTCCTTATCAGAAGCCCAGGCCCTTATCACCTCCTCCTTAAAGTGCTTGACTCTCCCCTTGGGCTGCCTGGTGGCTGGGGGATTGAGGACTAGGGATGAAGGAACCGGAAAGGAAGTGAGTATCTGGCCACGAGTGGAGGCCACTGGCCTTGTCCTGGGCAGGAACCCCTCTTGGGAAGCAGAAGCAATGATCCCTTTGGGGGAGAAACCCCCTCAGTATCTATAGCAATAAAAAAGGGGCCCCAAGCTCACTCTCGCTGCAGCCTCTAATGATGGGGTTGGGGTGTAATGAATATCTGTGTGCTCATAAAACAGACTAATGACTGCCCTCGTTTAATGGACCCCTTTTATCCTCACTTGTTCCCAAACCAGAAGGGACCGTCCCGGGGGCTGAGGTCCGGAGCCTTGTGGCTGCCACAGACCCCAGCTGTTTGGCTCAGTGGCGGCGGGTAGGGTGGTCCCTGGGTTCCTGCGCCTGTGCCTCTGAGGCTCTGTTTTCCTCCTCCATCCCTTATCTGGTTGAAACAGCCCAAGGAGTCTGGGGAGATGCCTGCCAGTGACTAGCCTCAGGAAGTGGGCAGGGGATGTGGAGGGCGGTCCGTCGACTCCTGTAACATGAGGCTGTAGAGAAGGAGCACCGAACAGCCAGCTGCTGGTGGCACCACAGCCCCTTCCTCTGCGCCCCTCCCCGCCCCCGTCCATAGGCGCTCATCATCCCAGCATCAACTCCTTCACCTGAAAAGAGCAAGACTTGGGAGGGAGGGGCTCGCCTGCTGAATCACCAGCAACACCTATGTTTTGCTTGGGAGGCCTGACCCTGTTTGGCTTCCTGGAGCTTGGTGAGATCACAGCCCTGGGTGTTGTGGCTGCAGGCCAGTGTGACCTGCCAGGCAGGGAATATTTTTAAAGAGATACTTGCCCCTGTGTTCTTAGGATTAGCTCCTGGAGAGATTCTAGCTGTTATTTGAGTTCCCCCGACCGCCGCCCCGCAACCTAGGTTGATTGTAGGAATTGGTCAGGTGAACATGAAGTTACTTGGGACAAAGTGGCAAAACAATTAACAATCAACAATCGAACCCAGGCAAGCCCCTGGGGGTGGCCGTGGGGCCGTGGTGGCTGGTAACATCTGAAGCAGGTGGGATGAGAAGAATCGAAGTCCCCACGCATGCCCCCAGAGGATGGAGGGACAGGCCGATTTGCTTTTCCCAGAGTTCCGGAGCTGCCCAACTGTGGCCTTTTGGTCAGCGTCTGGATGAGAGCTACAGGCCATCATGACAAGGTCTGCCAGTGGCAAGAAACTCTAATGAGTCAGCCCGAAGCCTCAGTGTTCCCATCTGGGCACTGGTCTAGCCCTGCCTCCAGGCCATCTGCAGATAACTGGGGTCAGAGGAGGGCAGAGGACACCAAGAAGGCAGATTCCTGGGCCCCTCACCAACCTCCCATTTTCAGTGTCCTCGCCTAGGAGCAGTCGCCCCCTGGCAACTGCAGGACAGAAAAAGCACTGCCCTAACTTCCCACTCGGCCTCTCAGCGGGGGCACCGCAGTAGGAGAAGCACCTTTAGAGAGTCTCAGAGAGCCAACAGGTGAGGTGAGTCACTTGGAGGTGGTGTCGTGGTTAGCAGGCAGTAACAACCACCATCCAATACATGTGTTGGCCACTCTCCTCTCCAGAGGCCTCTCAGGCACTTTGACGCCATAGTATCATTTAACTCTTCTTCCCAAGGAGGCAGAAGGACAAGGCTTATCACCCCAATCTGCAGGTGGGGAACACAAGTTCCCAACAGGTGAAGTGACTTGCCCGAGGTTACAGAATGGAATCCAGGTGTCCTGGCCCATGATCTAAGCCTCCTGACTCAGAGTCCAAGGTTACTCTGCCTGCACCTTGTAACAAAGGGGGCCTGTGTTCAGGAAATCAACACGAAAGGGAAGAGATGATTCCTTTCCCCTTTGCTGGAATTTCTTGGGCCACCCTGGATGAGCTCAAATTGGGCTGAAGGACCAGTCCAGACCTTCCTAAATTTCCTCTGGGTCACCCCTTCCAGCCTGGGGGCAGGAAACTTTTTGGGCAGTGGCAGATCAGTTTCTCTAGTGCCCTCCGGAGTTAGGGGATACTGAGTGCCGCTGTGGGAGCACTGAGAGGGGTCTGGGCTCTGATGGGTCAATACTTCACTAGCCTTAGGTTCTGCAGAGGCATTGGCAACCTGATTTTGAGGTGGGACCTGGAGGGTCTTGGGGTAGGTGGGTGACTCAGGGAGGGCCTGGGACCCTGTGACTGGAGGATTTACCCATGTGAGGCTGAGAGCTCTTCTCAGGCCCTCAGCTTGACTAATAAGAGTTGAGGTTCTCTGTGGGCTTGGCTCTGTGTTTTCTGTCTCAGATGTCCTCCTCTGATTCTCCTTATCTTTCTAGACTGGTTCCCACTTCTTTTCCACTCTAAAGCCTTCCTCAGGTGCTCTCTCCCAAGTGCTTCCCCTCTGTGGTTTGGAGCAACCCCCACCCCAACTCCAAGCCTGGGCTAGACCCACAGCTGTTTGCTCTTCTGCATCTTTCTGGCCCCAAGCTCTGCCAGAGCATCTCGTGCCCCCACTGCTCTCTCTCCTGCTCCTCCAGCAGAGGCTGGGGCTGAAGGAGAGGGGCTAGCACACACTCGGTGCAGGCCTGGTCCAGGCATTCCACATTCATCAGTACACCTGATCACTCTGATGACCCCACAAGGCAGGAAAAAGAGGCTGGGGGAGGACAGCCATTTGTCCAGGTCATTAGGTGGCAGAAGTGGGATTAAACCCAGATAATGCTGATCGCAGGTGTGATGCTCTTTATCCAGCTCAGTGCAGTCTTTCAAACATCAGAGGAGTGTGGAAGAACATGACATGATAGATTTACCTGTCTATGGAATTGAGTCAAGGTGTTGTCCCTTGACTTGAACAGTGTACCCAACTCATGGTGGAAGAAGCATTAATATTTCAGTTTGCTTGCTTCCTTCTTTTTTCCCAAGAAACATTTTTGCTGCAGTGATCTGTGAAAGGGCCTCAGGGCCATCCCTGTTAGATGTGCCCACCCCCACCCCCTGACAATGGAAAGGGGCGGGGCCATCTCTGCAAGTCCAAGAATCCTGTGGGAAAGCCACAGGATGGAGAGAGGCCATCCTGGGGGGTGGAGAGGGGCCTGGGGGATGGAGAGAGGCCTGGACGTGAGGGCTGATCCATTTGGGGACAGGTTGAATTCTCTCAGTCTGGAGAACCACCAGATGGCCTATCTGTGGCCCCTGGCTGCGGGGCCTGTGGTTCTGTTCTCCGGCCTTTATGGAGGAGGATGGGGGAGAGTGTCAGTCTCCCAGACTAGGAGCAGCTGGTCAGCTCTAGGCCGCAGGGTTTCCCTTGCCTGCCTTCCCTTCTCTTTTATTTCAGCCTCTTTCTCTTCCATTCTCTCTTCTCTCTCCAGTCTCTTCCTCTTCACCCCTCTCTTCTGCTCTCTTCTCCTCCTCTCCTTCCCACATGGACCTCAGCCTTCTATCAGGAAACTGATTTCTTCATTTTGGCTTCCCTAGTTCACCTTCTCCTGAGTGGCACTCTTCATCCAATACAACGTTTTGTGATGATGAAAATGCTCCAGATCCATGCTGTCTTATACAGTAACTTGTAGCCACACGTGGCTTGAACACTTCAAATATGGCTAGTGCTGCTGAGGAACTGAATCTTTAAATGCTTTATTAAATTTTAATTAATTTTAATTAAAGTCAGCACATGTGGCTAATAGCTACTGAGCTGGATATCAGACCCCTAAATGATACCTAGCACTGGACTCCCTGGAGGTCCCCTGCCTCATCCACGCCCTGCCTCCTCCATAAGCCTTTGAGGGGAACCAGCCTCTCTTCTGAGCTCAGCTTCCTGATAGGCTACCTGTGAGAGGCCATGGAGTTCTGGACTCAGAGCTGGGTGACCTTGGGCCTTGGATCTGGGAGCCGATCAGTGCATTCTTCTGTTAAATAATGAAGATAATTTCTTGAGGAAGTTGCCCAAACTTCAAGGTTTCCTCCCAGCTCTAAGTCCTGCAGGGGCTCCAAGGTCGAGCTTCCTGCTTATAGACTTGCAGCTCTAAGTTCAGTGCTTCTTTGGGCTGGAGCCTGTGATGGTCAGATCTGGGTGAGTCAGTATGAGGAGCAAGTCAGGTGTTTCTGTGTGTGTGTGTGATTCACCTATGCATGTGTGTGTGTGTGCGTGCATACACATAGATGTGTGCACATGGCGGGTGGTTTGAGGGGCAGCGGTAAGACCATGGGGATCCTGCCTAACTGAAAAGCTTGAGACTAGGAAAGGAGTTCAATGCTTCTTAGATGGGGAAGGTTGTGGCCTGACTCTACTGCTAGGCTTCTGCCCACTCCTTGGCCTAAGCTGTTTCAATGATGCCCCAGACTTCCTCTCTTGCCATAAAAGTCTCCCGGAAAGCCTTCCCGTGGAGGCCCCAGGGGGCTTTCTCAGGGAATGTGTGAGCGTGTGAGCAGGAGCCCTGGGCTGCAAGTGCTCTCTCCCACAGAGCTGGGGGCCCTGGCATTGGAGGGGATGTCAGTCCCAGCCTGGGGGTGGGGTTGGGGAGGGGCTTCACCTGGACCTGGGCCCTGGCTTAGGCAATGCTTAGACTCTTAGTCAACTCCAACAACTTGGACACACACACACACACACGTGTGCATACACCACATAGGGAGGTGTGGAAGGGAGATAAATTAGCCTTTGCTGCTTTGCTGTCCTGCCAAGCCTCAGCCACAGCAGACCCCCCCAACCTTTAGAGAAGGGGGGATCCCCTGAAAGAGGGTGTTCCTAGGCTCTTTGGGTATGATGGAGGCTTCAAACCTATGGCTGAGGTGGAAGGGACCACTAAGAGGAACCCTCTGGGGGTGGGGAGAGAATCCCACCAGCCAGTGAGTGACGGGACAAGGCCAGAATGTGGACAGAAGGAGATGCCTTCTCTTCTGCCCGGGAAGGTACCTGAGCCTCAGGGTGCTTGGGTCACGGAACCCGCCTGGCGGAGAGTTGCATCAGAGTGAAACTGCAGGCTGGAAGGCCTTGGAGGAGAGGGTGCTGAGGGTCAACCTCGGCCTCCACCAGCACCCCTCCCCCTCTACCACTGCACACGCATGGAGGGGTTGCTAGGGGTGAGTGAAGAAGGAGGGGGTGAATCAGAGGTCACCAGGCTTTAATCAGCCCTGAGTCAGGGAGGTGGGTGGGAATAACATCAGGCAGTCTCCAGTTTCCCCACAAGCAAGTGCTTCCCGGGGGGTGAGCCCTCCCTGCCTGGAAGCCGTGAGGCACTGACCACTTGCCATCACCGGGCACTCAGGACCACTCACAGCAAGTGAGTGACTGGGCAGCAGACCTATCCAGAGGCTGGGGGTTGGATCAGATGGCCCATTAGGTCCCTTATAACTCTATAATTCCACACAGAGGACTCACCACACCCATGCCTCTTGGCTCTGCAGACCCACACTGGTCCTCGGAGAGTCTAGGGGGCCCGCTCTTGGGGCTGGGGAAAGGACAATCTGAGGTGCGGTTACAGAAGTGGGTATCCCACAGAGCTCTGCTGGAGTTTCTGAATTTGCTCCAGTGCTCTTGCTTCCTTGGAAGGAGGAGAGAGAATGGGGATGGTTGGAAAGGTCTGAAAATTGCTTTTTGGTTCTTCATGGATTTGGCAATAAAGCTGTGGGGTGTGTCCTGCCTTTATCATAGCTGGCAGCCCGGATTTCCCACAATACAATGAATGGGAGCCTGAGGTCTGGCTGGCTGGCACCTTCCAGACATGTCTCTTGGGCCTCTGTGTAGCTTTTCTGGCTTTAGATTGGTGGGCAAGAGGTCCCCTCTATGTGATGTCAGCTCTAGGAGCACAGTTGCCTTCCTGGGCTCATGACCTCCACCGACCCTGCTAGAGTGGAAAGTCATTCCCTCCCCAGCCCCTGCCTCTCCTCATCTCCTCCCTTTCTGAGAGGCAAGTCACTGTCCAGGGCCTGGCCACCAAACAGAGCACATGGATCAGCTCCCTGAGATTTGCCTCCCTATCTGGACATCACCTCTGCTTCTCTTCCCTTCAGGAGATTCCCTGAGTGGGTGGGCAGCTGCCAATAGCCCATGGGAGCTCAGATGAGCTGTGGCTGATGAGATCTGAAGAGTCCAGAGACCCCTTATCGAGGTCTACTCTCTCTCTTTCCTAGAGGAACCAGTTCAGGGTCCTGGTATCAAGGGGACCGCTTATAGGCAGCGTGGCTCTAGAACCTAGTTTTCCTGATTTCTAGTGTGAGATGACTTTTACCAAATTAACTCTTTCATTTCCCAGGGACTGAGATGTACATGGGGTTGGGATTTGGAGAAACTGATCTGGGCAGAGTTTTCTCTTCTTTCAAGATCTAAGTGGATGGTTTCAAGTACATAGCTAGTGTTTACTAATTGCCTGTTGATTGACCTGCATCTCTGGGTGCATCCTCTCTCTCCCCTTCTAGAAGAAGGAGGGGGCACACCCTGTGTTGTTGTTTAGTCGCTAAGTTGTGCCTGACTNCTTGGGGTAGGTGGGTGACTCAGGGAGGGCCTGGGACCCTGTGACTGGAGGATTTACCCATGTGAGGCTGAGAGCTCTTCTCAGGCCCTCAGCTTGACTAATAAGAGTTGAGGTTCTCTGTGGGCTTGGCTCTGTGTTTTCTGTCTCAGATGTCCTCCTCTGATTCTCCTTATCTTTCTAGACTGGTTCCCACTTCTTTTCCACTCTAAAGCCTTCCTCAGGTGCTCTCTCCCAAGTGCTTCCCCTCTGTGGTTTGGAGCAACCCCCACCCCAACTCCAAGCCTGGGCTAGACCCACAGCTGTTTGCTCTTCTGCATCTTTCTGGCCCCAAGCTCTGCCAGAGCATCTCGTGCCCCCACTGCTCTCTCTCCTGCTCCTCCAGCAGAGGCTGGGGCTGAAGGAGAGGGGCTAGCACACACTCGGTGCAGGCCTGGTCCAGGCATTCCACATTCATCAGTACACCTGATCACTCTGATGACCCCACAAGGCAGGAAAAAGAGGCTGGGGGAGGACAGCCATTTGTCCAGGTCATTAGGTGGCAGAAGTGGGATTAAACCCAGATAATGCTGATCGCAGGTGTGATGCTCTTTATCCAGCTCAGTGCAGTCTTTCAAACATCAGAGGAGTGTGGAAGAACATGACATGATAGATTTACCTGTCTATGGAATTGAGTCAAGGTGTTGTCCCTTGACTTGAACAGTGTACCCAACTCATGGTGGAAGAAGCATTAATATTTCAGTTTGCTTGCTTCCTTCTTTTTTCCCAAGAAACATTTTTGCTGCAGTGATCTGTGAAAGGGCCTCAGGGCCATCCCTGTTAGATGTGCCCACCCCCACCCCCTGACAATGGAAAGGGGCGGGGCCATCTCTGCAAGTCCAGGAATCCTGTGGGAAAGCCACAGGATGGAGAGAGGCCATCCTGGGGGGTGGAGAGGGGCCTGGGGGATGGAGAGAGGCCTGGACGTGAGGGCTGATCCATTTGGGGACAGGTTGAATTCTCTCAGTCTGGAGAACCACCAGATGGCCTATCTGTGGCCCCTGGCTGAGGGGCCTGTGGTTCTGTTCTCTGGCCTTTATGGAGGAGGATGGGGGAGAGTGTCAGTCTCCCAGACTAGGAGCAGCTGGTCAGCTCTAGGCCGCAGGGTTTCCCTTGCCTGCCTTCCCTTCTCTTTTATTTCAGCCTCTTTCTCTTCCATTCTCTCTTCTCTCTCCAGTCTCTTCCTCTTCACCCCTCTCTTCTGCTCTCTTCTCCTCCTCTCCTTCCCACATGGACCTCAGCCTTCTATCAGGAAACTGATTTATTCATTTTGGCTTCCCTAGTTCACCTTCTCCTGAGTGGCACTCTTCATCCAATACAACGTTTTGTGATGATGAAAATGCTCCAGATCCATGCTGTCTTATACAGTAACTTGTAGCCACACGTGGCTTGAACACTTCAAATATGGCTAGTGCTGCTGAGGAACTGAATCTTTAAATGCTTTATTAAATTTTAATTAATTTTAATTAAAGTCAGCACATGTGGCTAATAGCTACTGAGCTGGACATCAGACCCCTAAATGATACCTAGCACTGGACTCCCTGGAGGTCCCCTGCCTCATCCACGCCCTGCCTCCTCCATAAGCCTTTGAGGGGAACCAGCCTCTCTTCTGAGCTCAGCTTCCTGATAGGCTACCTGTGAGAGGCCATGGAGTTCTGGACTCAGAGCTGGGTGACCTTGGGCCTTGGATCTGGGAGCCGATCAGTGCATTCTTCTGTTAAATAATGAAGATAATTTCTTGAGGAAGTTGCCCAAACTTCAAGGTTTCCTCCCAGCTCTAAGTCCTGCAGGGGCTCCAAGGTCGAGCTTCCTGCTTATAGACTTGCAGCTCTAAGTTCAGTGCTTCTTTGGGCTGGAGCCTGTGATGGTCAGATCTGGGTGAGTCAGTATGAGGAGCAAGTCAGGTGTTTCTGTGTGTGTGTGTGATTCACCTATGCATGTGTGTGTGTGTGCGTGCATACACATAGATGTGTGCACATGGCGGGTGGTTTGAGGGGCAGCGGTAAGACCATGGGGATCCTGCCTAACTGAAAAGCTTGAGACTAGGAAAGGAGTTCAATGCTTCTTAGATGGGGAAGGTTGTGGCCTGACTCTACTGCTAGGCTTCTGCCCACTCCTTGGCCTAAGCTGTTTCAGTGATGCCCCAGACTTCCTCTCTTGCCATAAAAGTCTCCCGGAAAGCCTTCCCATGGAGGCCCCAGGGGGCTTTCTCAGGGAATGTGTGAGCGTGTGAGCAGGAGCCCTGGGCTGCAAGTGCTCTCTCCCACAGAGCTGGGGGCCCTGGCATTGGAGGGGATGTCAGTCCCAGCCTGGGGGTGGGGTTGGGGAGGGGCTTCACCTGGACCTGGGCCCTGGCTTAGGCAATGCTTAGACTCTTAGTCAACTCCAACAACTTGGACACACACACACACACACGTGTGCATACACCACATAGGGAGGTGTGGAAGGGAGATAAATTAGCCTTTGCTGCTTTGCTGTCCTGCCAAGCCTCAGCCACAGCAGACCCCCCCAACCTTTAGAGAAGGGGGGATCCCCTGAAAGAGGGTGTTCCTAGGCTCTTTGGGTATGATGGAGGCTTCAAACCTATGGCTGAGGTGGAAGGGACCACTAAGAGGAACCCTCTGGGGGTGGGGAGAGAATCCCACCAGCCAGTGAGTGACGGGACAAGGCCAGAATGTGGACAGAAGGAGATGCCTTCTCTTCTGCCCGGGAAGGTACCTGAGCCTCAGGGTGCTTGGGTCACGGAACCCGCCTGGCGGAGAGTTGCATCAGAGTGAAACTGCAGGCTGGAAGGCCTTGGAGGAGAGGGTGCTGAGGGTCAACCTCGGCCTCCACCAGCACCCCTCCCCCTCTACCACTGCACACGCATGGAGGGGTTGCTAGAGGTGAGTGAAGAAGGGGGGGGTGAATCAGAGGTCACCAGGCTTTAATCAGCCCTGAGTCAGGGAGGTGGGTGGGAATAACATCAGGCAGTCTCCAGTTTCCCCACAAGCAAGTGCTTCCCGGGGGGTGAGCCCTCCCTGCCTGGAAGCCGTGAGGCACTGACCACTTGCCATCACCGGGCACTCAGGACCACTCACAGCAAGTGAGTGACTGGGCAGCAGACCTATCCAGAGGCTGGGGGTTGGATCAGATGGCCCATTAGGTCCCTTATAACTCTATAATTCCACACAGAGGACTCACCACACCCATGCCTCTTGGCTCTGCAGACCCACACTGGTCCGCGGAGAGTCTAGGGGGCCCGCTCTTGGGGCTGGGGAAAGGACAATCTGAGGTGCGGTTACAGAAGTGGGTATCCCACAGAGCTCTGCTGGAGTTTCTGAATTTGCTCCAGTGCTCTTGCTTCCTTGGAAGGAGGAGAGAGAATGGGGATGGTTGGAAAGGTCTGAAAATTGCTTTTTGGTTCTTCATGGATTTGGCAATAAAGCTGTGGGGTGTGTCCTGCCTTTATCATAGCTGGCAGCCCGGATTTCCCACAATACAATGAATGGGAGCCTGAGGTCTGGCTGGCTGGCACCTTCCAGACATGTCTCTTGGGCCTCTGTGTAGCTTTTCTGGCTTTAGATTGGTGGGCAAGAGGTCCCGTCTATGTGATGTCAGCTCTAGGAGCACAGTTGCCTTCCTGGGCTCATGACCTCCACCGACCCTGCTAGAGTGGAAAGTCATTCCCTCCCCAGCCCCTGCCTCTCCTCATCTCCTCCCTTTCTGAGAGGCAAGTCACTGTCCAGGGCCTGGCCACCAAACAGAGCACATGGATCAGCTCCCTGAGATTTGCCTCCCTATCTGGACATCACCTCTGCTTCTCTTCCCTTCAGGAGATTCCCTGAGTGGGTGGGCAGCTGCCAATAGCCCATGGGAGCTCAGATGAGCTGTGGCTGATGAGATCTGAAGAGTCCAGAGACCCCTTATCGAGGTCTACTCTCTCTCTTTCCTAGAGGAACCAGTTCAGGGTCCTGGTATCAAGGGGACCGCTTATA
The DNA here is from genome assembly GCA_006410675.1 of Oreotragus oreotragus. Lineage (NCBI taxonomy): Eukaryota > Metazoa > Chordata > Mammalia > Artiodactyla > Bovidae > Oreotragus > Oreotragus oreotragus. The sequence continues at coordinate 440,011 of SJYX01000218.1, forward strand.
GGCAGCGTGGCTCTAGAACCTAGTTTTCCTGATTTCTAGTGTGAGATGACTTTTACCAAATTAACTCTTTCATTTCCCAGGGACTGAGATGTACATGGGGTTGGGATTTGGAGAAACTGATCTGGGCAGAGTTTTCTCTTCTTTCAAGATCTAAGTGGATGGTTTCAAGTACATAGCTAGTGTTTACTAATTGCCTGTTGATTGACCTGCATCTCTGGGTGCATCCTCTCTCTCCCCTTCTAGAAGAAGGAGGGGGCACACCCTGTGTTGTTGTTTAGTCGCTAAGTTGTGCCTGACTCTTTAGATCCCATGGACTCTAGCCTGCCTGGCTCCTCTGTCCATGTGATTTTCCAGGTAAGAATACTGGAGTGGGTTGCCATTTCCTCCTCCAAGGGATCTTCCCCACTCAGGGATCAAACCTGCATCTCCTGCATTTGCAGGCACATGCTGTAGAAACTGGTTTATACCTTCACTGCCCTCTTCCTCTAGATTCCCACTGCTATCAGGCAGTGAGAAGACGATGCCAGACAACCCTCTCCTCCATCACTAGAGTCACACTTTGCTCTCTCTCAGCTCCCTACAGCGCTAAGACCTGAGCCAAGGAATCAGACTAACCAGTGCAGCCACCCTGACTAACTGTTAGAGAAATAAACAAGATGGTCTTGTGCCAAGGGGAGAGGAGTAACATCAAAAGTATCTCAAGAGGAAGAAAGCCAAAGTTTTATATGAGATGCATGGATAGGGGGAGAGAGGGGAAAAAAAAAAAAAGCCTGGGTAATTAAGTTAATAGGTTTCTTAAAGAATGCCCTTGTGAGTGATGTTCAACACATTCAAGTGTTGACAAGAAGGTATTGAACTTGACGCCCACACAGCGGGCAGAAGCATGCTCTCGGCTCTGACACACCTTCTTTGTCTGAAACTTGTAGTAAAACTCAGCGCTGGGTTGTGAAATCTGGTCCAGGGAATCCATGCTGCAGGGCCTCCAAGGTCGAGCCTCCTGCTTCTAGATGGGGTTGGGGTGGGTGAGGGTGGCCACCTTAAACCGAGGTCCCTAGATTAGGAGAGCAAACGTCAGGGTCCTCGATTCAGACGCCTACAGAGGCTGTTATGTTGTAAAACCTGGGGGTCTCTGAGGGCCTGCAAGACTGTTTTCGACCCTTGCAGGTGGTCAGAATGAAGCTCTTTCCCTTCCTTCCATCATCCCGTTGCCTTGGAGAACTTGGGTCTGATACTCAGGAACCTCTGTGTGGTCTTAGGGCTTCGCTACTGCCATGAACTAGTGGAATAATCTGGGTGAACTGGTGAATATGGATTGTCCCTTTCTCTTAAGGAAAGAGGCCCCATATCATTGGGCTAGGGGAGAGGAGCCTCGCCTTGGAAGAGGAAGAGAGAAGGAGGAGAGGGAAGGGGAGTGCGTATGTGTGTGTATTTAAAGAAAACTTTGGGTTGCTCTTGTTTGAAACCACAGGAGCATAAATTAACCATTCCTAAAAACAAAGGAGTGTCTCCTTTTGCCTAGCAGCCTGCCTCAGAGGCCCTGGGTGGGGATGGGGCTCCTTGCCTGCTGTGGGCTTATCAGCCTGCCTTCCTGCCCAGCTGTCATTCATCCCTCTTGTCATCAGCCATCTCTCATCCACCTTCTCTTTCTGTTACAAGAGGCTCAGACTTATCAGATGATCAGAGTTTTCAGGCCGGGACCTGAATTTTCAGGGACTCCGCCATGGTTACGGCGGCCAGATTTGTAAAGTGGAAAAACGGTGACATGGATGTCTTTGTGAAAGAGAGGTTCTTTCTTAGATACTTAGCAAAACACTTTGAAAATAAAATAACTGAACTCCACAGTTTTCTGGCCACATCTGAGGCTGTGAGCAGTTTAAAAAACTTGAATGGATGTCCACATTAATGGGTTTCCAGCTGGGCAGGAAGGCTAGCAATGCCCCTCACTTAAAGTCATATACAAAGGCTGGGTGTGTCTGTGACTGTGGTGGGAACAGTGGGGAAAATTGGAATTTCCCCTCATTCAAAAATGGTAGTCAAGAAGACAACCCCTTCTTGCAACTAGAAAGGTTGGGTTAACCCTTAGCTTTTGTTCTTGGCACCAGCCCTTGTTCTAGGGGCTCATTTCTGCCTGGAGAAGCCCGTTTCTACCCAGGTAATCCCATTCAAGAGATACAGGATCCTGGGGTTTGCACACACTTGTAAGACATTTTTTGTTTCTAGGAAAAGGGAACAATTTATCATCTTTCTCCCTCACTCCCAATGCACTGGGACACAGTATTAAAGAAAAGAGTCTGGGTTGAGCAGAAGATATCTATTAATTTTACAGTCAAATTTCTCATTACTCCAGTACTCTCCTGTTCCCATTCTCTGTCATGGAGACATATGATATTGCCCAATCTGAGTTTCCTAAGAGCAAACCGTGAGGGTTAATCAGATTCCCCACTTGCCTGTGTGACACAAGAGACAGGTGGCCAGGGAATGGCCTGGTAGCCTGGTTCAGCACACTGTTAGTGAGTGCCTACCATGGGAGTTAGGGCTGGGGCTACAGGGCCGCAGTTCCTGTCCTTAAATAATTTTCAGCTCATGGGAGCTGCAGAGCAGCCTGAACCATCCCTATCATCCCAGAGAACGTATGTGCCCTGTCCAGCAATCAGGAGGCAACTGATAGCATCCCAGGAACACACAGGTTTCCAGAGAAGTCACTTCCTCGAGAGATTTCCCATTTCCTCCCACCTCCCAGCATCGAAACTGCATGGACTTCAACAATGAATCAGCGCTGCAAGGGCATCAGGGCAGACTTTTAGCTGGGACATCTTTTCTCATCAAACTTGTTTTGAAAATAGTTTCTCCTCCTCTTGGAGACACCTAGCCAGAGAGAAGCAGACTCCTTAGTTTTGACCAAATAATGAAATCAGATCAGTGACACCGTAGTGAGTTTCATGAGGACAGTCAGTGTTGGGAGCACTGGAGAAGCTGAGGGGCCCCCCGCAGCTGCCCAGTGCCTGAGGTTGAACCCTGAGGCAGAGCCCTCCGGAGAGGCCACCTTGCCAAAGTCCTTCCCAGGCCACTACTCCTTGTGGAGGAGGGCGGAGGGTGGGAGCCAGGCTCCTGGCCTACTGGCTTTGGTGTGCTGGTGGGTGGGAGGGTGGGGGGGCTTGATACTGGCGTTTGGACCAGACTTCCCCACCCCTGCGTGGGAGGTGTGAGGGGCTGGAGCCGGGAGGCAGGAAGTGAGTGCAGATGGGCTGGCCGGACAGCTGTGTGGGGGACAGAGCACATCTGTCGGGGTAAGTCTGGTGGGGCTCCTCCCCGCAATCTCCACACCGAGTCTACCCGTCCATCAGTAGGGTGTGGGCTTGGTTGGGGTCCCAAATGGGGAAAATGATGGAAAAGGAAAATCTGAAGGCAGAGGCTGGAGCTAGGGGTTAGTGAGGGTCTACATTCCCATGAAAAACAGAATGTCTGAGCTCTGGGGTCGGGGAGGGACGAAGGGCAAAGAGAAACCTGGCAGCAGATGGATCAGATGCATTGGCCAGGTTGGGCTTTGAGGTGGCTCCTGAGTTCCCAGGGTCTGACGGCTCCTCTGCAAAGCTGCCTGACTCCTCACCTTCCCTGTGCTTCCCAAATGTCTTTGTTGTTGTTTAGTTGCTAAGCCATGTCTGACTCTTTGTGACTCCATGGACTGTAGCCTACCAGGCTCCTTTGCTCATGGGATTTCCCAGGCAAGAATACTGGAGTGGGTTGCCATTTCTTTCTCCAGGGTATCTTCCCCACCCAGGGATTGAACCCGAGTCTCCTGCATTAGCAGGTGGATTCTTCACCACTGAGCTACCAAGGAAGCCCCTAAATGTCTTGCATTGTAGCAGTTAAAGCCCCTCCTTTTTCTGTCTCATCTACTAGACTGAGGGTGTACTAAGCTCAGAGACCCACTCTTCTTCCTTGCTGAATCCTCTCAGAGTAGACACTCTTAGAAGCTTGTTGAATGAGTGAGTGATTGTGTGGCCTACATCAACCCAAGGTTTCCCACTTAATCCTTTAATTGTCTCTAATTGGCTGTAAACATTGCTGGGACAGCTTATACCAAGTAGACACTTGGAGAGATCTTTGGGAGCTAAAAGCTGGATCAGGTTCTCATCAGGAATTTGCCTGGGGGCCGGAGGGTCCTTGATGGCTTCAGACTCTTTGCTAGGTGGCTGAGCCCGGGGGAAAGGCTCATTGTTCTGGAAACACACTGATGTGGCATCACGACCACTTGCATGAGCACAGCTGCTCCTCTGTGCAAAGCTGTTACTTGCCTGCTATGGAGCCAGAGAGGCAGGAATTATGGGTCATGTGGATCTCTGCAAGAAGGGGCACCTAATAGAATAGCTTCCCTGAATAGCTTCCTCCATTGCCTTTCTCTGTCTGGTTTTCACAGCATAGTGAAAGGAGATGGGGGACTTCCCTAGAGGTCCAGTGGCTAAGACTCCTTGCTCCCAATGCAGGGGCCTGGATTCTACCCCAGCTCAGGGAAGTAGATCTTGCATGCTGAAATGAAGACTGGAGATCTTGCAGGCCGCAACTAAGACTGGCAAAGCCAAAAAAAAAAAAAAANTTCCTCCATTGCCTTTCTCTGTCTGGTTTTCACAGCATAGTGAAAGGAGATGGGGGACTTCCCTAGAGGTCCAGTGGCTAAGACTCCTTGCTCCCAATGCAGGGGCCTGGATTCTACCCCAGCTCAGGGAAGTAGATCTTGCATGCTGAAATGAAGACTGGAGATCTTGCAGGCCGCAACTAAGACTGGCAAAGCCCAAAAAAAAAAAAAACTAAATATTTTTTAAAAAGGAGATAGGAGTTTGAGTCCCAGCTCTGCTGTGTGGCCCCAGGTAAGTCATCTCTCCTCTCTGGGCCTCTGTGTTCTCATCTGTACAATGGGAAGGCTAGACTAGGCTATCTCTGAGATCTCTGCCAGTTCCTAATTGTCACAAATCTGGTAGGGTGATGAGCAGGGAATGTGGTCCTTGGTGTTATCACAGTCCTGTAGAGTCTGAGCTGGGGAGTTTCCCTTTACTTACGTGTCCCTGGTGGCTCAGACAGTAAAGAATCTGCCTGCAAAGTGGGAGATCTGGGTTTGATTCCTGGGTCAGGAAGATGCCCTGGAGAAGGGAATGGCTACCCACTCCAGTATTCTTGCCTGGAGAATTCCATGGACAGAGGAGCCTGGTGGACTACAGTCCATGGGGTCACAAAGAGTTGGACACAACTGAAGGACTAAGCACTGCACAGCACAGCACTAGCAACTCACCCTTTTACTTTCACGCTTGGGAAGGGGAGGAAGGGTCCAAGAAGGCCCCGCCCCACTCACAGACTCCTGCATTCACTCACTAGCTGCAATGATGATTCTTCGTAGATGAGTTAGTCAAGTCCTGCTTGGAGTCAGAGGCCTGTGTGAATGATTCTGAAACGTTTCCCAAACTTCTGCTCCTGTTTTCTATTATCCTGCGTGTGTAAGAGACGTGCCAATAGGGAGGAAGGAAGGATTAAAGTCCCATGGGCTTGGGGCCAAAATGGGACACATGTACTCTTCTCTAACATTATTTTTGTCATCATTGTCCTCATCCTCATTGTCCATTATTAATACTGTTGAACATTCTTCATTCAGCCATGAGCAAGCAGTGGGTGAGTCAATCAGCCAGAAACTCCGGCCACTAGAAGCCTGCAGTGTCCCAGGCATTTCTCAGGTCAAGGTTGGTTTCTCCCGCCTGTATGCAGGGATTAAACCGGATCCTCAGGGACTTCCCTGGCGTTCCAGTGGCTAAGAATCCACTTTCCAACGCAGGGGACGCGGTCTCGATTCCTGGTCAGGGAACTAAGACCCCACATGCCACAGGGCCACTAAGCTCTCATGCACCACAACCACTGAGCCCTTTGCGCTCTAGAGCCTGTGCTCCGGGACCAGAGAAGCCCCAAGTGCCACAAGGGAGACCCAGCGCAGCCACACCAGTCAATAACAAATAAATTAAAAAAAATTAATTTGACCCTCAGCAGGAAATGGGGCCCATGGCTTTGAGTTCCTTTACCTGAAAGTGCTCTCTCTCTGGAGGAAAGGTGTTATAATTCCAAGCTACTTCTGCTACCGCGTGTCTGTGTCTTATTCACATTTGTCGCCCCTACAATGCCTTGAACAGGGCACAACCAAAGGTGTTACTAAATGTTGATGGCAATAATTACTATAAAGATATCTTCTAACAAATTAAGCAAGGGAAGTGGGCCCTGGGGCGCTCCAAGTGCTTCTGAGCTGCCGTGAGCTGAGAGACAACTGACCTCCTCGGCGGGGGCATCCTTCCTGCTGGAGCTCAGTGCGGAGAGCAGTAGATTGCAAGGCTAGTGTGGGCAGGGTGGCCAAGATTCAGACAGGCGGTGAACAGCTGGCGCCTCCTTCTGGCCCTGGAGGGCTGAAGCAGGCAGGGGGAGGGCCCCTGCAGGAATCGCAGCTCCACTGCTCCCAGAATGTCACCCCCTTCCTGTCCCAGCCCCTCCACCCTGAGAGAGAGCCCAGCTCTGGAGAGCCAGTGGAGAGCAAGGGAGGCTGTTATGTAACCGATTTAACTCCTTGTCAAAACTGGTGACTAATCCAGACGGCCGATTGGCTCGACAGCTTTGGTGTGAGCTGCAGGAGGCCTCAGTCAGTTTGGGGCTGGTTCTCACACCCTCTGCTGGAAGGATCTCTTAGCTCCCTCACTGGGCCAACTTCAACCACGACTTCATCATTGCTCCTCCCCACCTGAGACCTCTTCTGTAGGCATCTAATCCCCCACCTCTGTGTCCCTTCCTGCCCTACAAAAAGAGGCCCAGGATGACAGTTCATTTTCATCTGCCCCTGTGGGTGCATGCATGCTAAGTCACTTCGGTCTTGTCTGACTCTTTTGGGACTCTATGGACTGCAGCCTGCCAGGTTCCTCTGTCCATGTGATTTTCCAGGCAAGAATACTGGAGTGGGTTGCCATGCCCTCCACCAGGGAATCTTCCCAACCCAGGGATCGAACCCACATCTCTTATGTCTCCTGCACTGGCAGGCAGGTTCTTTACCACGAACATCACCTGGGAAGCCCATGTCTGCCACAAGCCAGCTCATTTATTCCGGGGCTCAGCGAGGCCCTTCATTTTGCACCTGGTGAGACTGATGAGGGAAGGGCGCTGTGGCCTGCTTTCCTCGGGTGGCTGGCCAGGCCCAGAGTTTTGGCTGCTAGGATCAGGACTACTGGGTCTAGAACTCGGGGCCCCTCTCTACCACTGCTCAAGGGGGAAAGGCCCTGGAGGACATCTGGCCTCCTCCAGTCCCCTGGCCTTGGACCCCAGGCCCCGAGGTTCACAGGCTGCCTGGGTGATGCTAGGAGAGGCCTGTGCTCGCTGCCTCAGTTCTCACTTTTCTTTTTTAAAAAGGAGGCTCTTGGTAAGTCCAGCCTATACCTGCTGCAGAAGGCCATCCTGAGGGGCATCACAGGGGTAGGGTATCTATGCTTATTTATAGATAGTTCAGGAGAAACACAAAGAGGTGTCCTGACAAGGTCCACAGCAATCATGGTCATGGGTGCTGGGGATTAGTTGATTTAATCCTTAACCACACGGTCCTTTGTGGTTGGGATTATTCCCATTTTACAGGTGGGGAAACTGAGGCCAAAAGCAATTGGGTGGTTTACCAAAGCTGGTGAGTGATTGAGCTGGGCTCTGAAATCACTGCCCAGTGACTCGGAAGCCTAGGCTGGTGCTGACACACAGCTTTCCCACGGCATTCCTGGGACGGGTTTCCAAGGCCTTTGAAAGGTTTGTGCATCTCTGCAGCTTCATCGCAGCTGCCCGGTGAGAGCCAGAAAATAATACTCCTGTGCTCCTGCTGCTTCCTTCTGCCAAGCCCCACACAGACGTGATCTCACGTGCTCTCCCAGAGTCCCATGTGCGCTGAGTAGGGGGTGGGGATCACTGACTCCATTTCCCAGGAAGGAAAGGGAGGCACAGAGAGGGACGGTGGCTGGTCCTAGGTCACACAGCTGGCTGGTGGGAGAGGTAGGACAGGAAATCATCTCCGCCCTCGAGGACAGTTTATTGAGCTTGATGAGTGGTGGGCTAGGATCACCCCCAAGGCACAGCAAATTGGGGTACTCTTCTTGAGGGCTGACTCAGTGGTTGAAACAGCTCCAGGAGAGTTAGGCTTGTGTTACAAAGGGAACTGAGATGCATATAAAGGCACTCTGTACACCAAGTGAGAGACGCTGGGACCAATGGTCATCACTCTCATTTCCCTTCTGGTCAGCCTTGGCACCGTCTCTGCCTCCTCTTCCAGATGCCCAGGGCTCAGAAGCAGCCCTGGTGTGACAGAAAGAACACTGACCTTGAGGTCATGGGGCCTGGGGAGGATATTCATTGCTGCTGCTAAGTCGCTTCAGTCGTGTCCGACTCTGTGCGACCCCATAGACGGCAGCCCACCAGGCTCCGCCCTCCCTGGGATTCTCCACGCAAGAACAGTGGAGTGGGTTGCCATTTCCTTCTCCAATGCATGAAAGTGAAAAGTGAAAGTGAAGTTGCTCAGTCGTGTCCGACTCTTAGCGACCCCTTGGACTGCAGCCTACCAGGCTCCTCCGTCCACGGGATTTTCCAGGCAAGAGTACTGGAGTGGGGTGCCATTGCCTTCTCCTAGGTACCCCTAAATCAGCCTTTTTCCCCTCCCAGCTTTTCCATTTTTTCACTCAAAAAGTGGGAATACTAACTACAGAAAACAGACGTTGTGTGTGAAGAGTTTCATCATCAACTAAAAAGGCTGTGCAGAGAGAGAAGTTACTGGTGTTCCGTTCAGCCCTGTCTCATCTCTATTAAAAACCTTTTAAAACATGGCTCTGGGGGCTTCCCTGGTGGCTCCGTAGTAAAGGATCTGCTTGCCAATGCAGGAGATATGGGTTCAACCCCTGGTGCAGGAAGGTCCCACCTGCCCTACCCCTAAGCCTAACTACTGAGCTGGTGCTCTGGGAGCTGCAACTTCTGAGCCCACAGGAGGCCCGCATGCCCTAGAGCCTGCCCGTGCTCCACAACAAGCGCAGCCACTGCCACGAGCACCGCAGCCAGAGAGTAGCCACTGTTCACGCGACCAGAGAAAAGCCTGCGCAGCAGCGAAGACCCAGCACGGCCAAGAATAAAAGAGAGCAACTAACCAAATAATAAAATCAGCTTAAAAAGGGGGCTCTGGGGCGTTTCCTGGTGGGCCAGTGGCTACGGCTCCACACTTTCAATACAGGAGCCCAGGTTCAATCCCTGGTCAGGGAACTAGATCCCACATTCCACAGCTAAAGATCCCACACGCTGCAGTGATTGAAGGCAGGAGGAGAAGGGGACGGCAGAGGATGAGGTGGTTGGATGGCATCACCGACTCGGTGGACAGGAGTTTGAGCGAGCTCCAGGAATTGGTGGTAGACAGGGAAGCCTGACGTGCTGCAATCCACAGGATCGCAAAGAGTCCGACAGGACTGAGCGACTAGACTGAACTGAATTGGTGCTGCAATGAAGACTGAAAATCCCGAGTGCTGCAATAAAGACCCAGTGAAGACAAATAGATAAAAATAAATAAATATGTTTTAAAAATGGCTTTGAAGTGATGGAGCACAGAGCAAAATCGTACTGATCAAATATCTGCCTTCTCTACTGTGGCTGTTCGACTTGAATCTCTGGTACGCAATATCTGGTACCAAATCAGATGTCCTCTGGGTGGCCTCATGGGCTCCAGTGCAGGGTTGGAACATTTTTTGCATAAGTCTATGTAGCAATAAATATTTCAGGCTTCGTGGCCACATGCTATTTTGGCCACAAGTTCTCTATTTACTTCTTTTCTTGCATGTGTGCACTTCAGTCGCTCAGTCGTGTCCGACTCTTTGCAACCCTGTGGGCTATAGTCCTCTGCGTTCTCTGTCCAGGAATTTTCCAGGCAAGAATCCTGGAGTGGGTTGCTATTTCCTACTCCATCTTTATTTTCTTTAAAAATGGAAGAAACAGGAGGACTTCCCTCCTGTTCCCAGGGGTTGAGAANCGTGTCCGACTCTTTGCAACCCTGTGGGCTATAGTCCTCTGCGTTCTCTGTCCAGGAATTTTCCAGGCAAGAATCCTGGAGTGGGTTGCTATTTCCTACTCCATCTTTATTTTCTTTAAAAATGGAAGAAACAGGAGGACTTCCCTCCTGTTCCCAGGGGTTGAGAATCTGCCTTGCCAATGCAGGTTTGATCCCTGGCCGGAGACGATTCCATATGCTTCAGGGCAACTCTGCATGCGCCACGACTGCTGAACCCTTGTGTCACAATTACTGAAGCCCAGGCACTCTGGAGCCTGTGCTCTGCAACAAGAGAAGCCACAGTTATGAGAAGCCCGTGCACCACAGCCAGAGAACAGCCCCACGTGCCACAACCAGAGAAAGCCCTTACGCAGCAACAAAGACCGATGCAACCAAAAATTGAAAAAAAAAAAAGTAAGAACCACTCACAGTTCACAGGTCCTACAAAAACAGCCAGTGTGGCCCACGGGCTGCAGTTTGCTGCCCTGGCCTAGGGTAAGTGTCGGGGTGAGGGAGTTTGGAAATAGAAAAGGCTTGAAAGTGTTAGTCTGACTCTTGTGCGACCCTATGGAGTGTCAGGCTCCTTTTTCTATGGATTCTCTGGGCAAGAATACGGGAGTGGATTGCCATTCTCTTCTTCAGGGGATCTTCCCAACTCAGCAAGGTTAAGATCCCCAGTTTTGCTGCTTGCCTGCCTGCAGGCCTTCGGACCATGTCGTAACCTCCCTCAGAGTTACTGGATTGTCTGCCCCATGGCTGTAATAATGCCTACTTCGCAGAACTGTTGTGAGGGTTCTACATATGAGGTGCCTGCTGTCTACCCAGCAGCAGGCACCTTGCCCTGTCCTGGGTGTGGTGGGGCAGATGGCACCCCCCAGAATCTGGGATAGTTTATAAGGTGGCCAAGGCATTGTTCCACAGGAAGGGGCCCAAGGTTTCATGATGAAAGTAAAACCTGGGGTCATGTTGAGCGGCTGGCTGTGGGGGGTGAGAGAACTTGGCTCTATCACCAGCTTTGTTTTCAAGGGAGGGTGGCCTGGGAGTCTGGGGATCTAGAAGAGGCCCCCACACACATAAGGGGGCTTTGCTGAGAGGGCCCCGGGGACTCCCGGATTGTCTTGAGTCCTGGCTTCTGGTCAAGTTAAAAGCTAGAGAAGGAAACACCCCCCCACACACACACTTTTATTTTTCCATTAATAATAAAAGTGACCAGGGGACGTCCCTGGTAGTCCAGTGGCTAAGACTCCATGCTTTCCATGCACGGGGCCTGGGTTTGATCCCTGATCAGGGAGCTGGATATCACATGCTGAACTAAGAGTTTGCAGGCTGCAACTAAAAGATCTCACATGCTGCAATGAAGATCAAAGAGCCTGTGTGCCGCAACCAAGACCTGGCTCAGCCAAATAAATAAAAATGAATATTAGAAGAACCCCATCACGACCCAGCTGTGGAACCTAGAGCACGCTCTGCTGTGTACCTGTGCCATCCACCCGCTGATTCCGAAGGGTCACCTGGGACCAGCCTCCCAGTCTGGAACTCAGCAGTGTGACACAGCACACAGGGTCTGTGTCTTCATATTTCAAACACCCTGCTCATTCCTGTGCCCCCTTTAACCTATAATTCACTGTTCCTGTATCTAGAAAGTCCTTCCATTACTTCTTTACCTGGTAAACTACTCATTCCTTGAAAACATAGCGCAAATGTCACCTCCTCCAGGAAGCCTTCCAAGACTACCCAGGCACAGTTAGTATCTCTGTCTTCCACCCTCAGGAATTTTGATAGCACTCTATTGCAGGAGCGGGGTGGGTGTGTGTTAGGTGGGGGGGAGCACAAACCTTAACAGAACACTTATTACATCCTTATGCTAGGAACTTTACTGAATTATGTCATCTAACATTCAAAAACCTACAAAATAGTCTCATCTCCATTTTACAGATAAGGAAACTGAGGCTCAGAGCAGCTAAATAAACCTGCCCAAAGTGTTAAGGGGGTGAGGCTGGGATCTGAAGCCAGGCAGTATGATCCCAGTGCCCTCCCTCCTAACCACTGAGTTATATTGCCTCTCTAACACTATTTATAATTACCCCAAACTGTAATAATAAGTTTATGGGTCTGTAAATGCCCCATGAGCTGAGACCACGACTTACTCATCTTTGATCCCCTAGAATGAAGCACAGTGCTGTGTGCATACTAGGGATTTAGTGGCTGCTGATGGAATGAATGTTGAATGCAGAGGCTGTGGGGGCTGGTGCCACTGAAGGAAGCTGGGGTGCTGGGAAGGGGGAAAGGAAGACCAGCGGGGAAAGCATGGGAGTGGGTAGAGGTGCTGGACCCTAGCGTGGAAGGAGGTTCCTGCGGCCAGCTGCCACGCCATCTTGGAATCACAAGCCTGATGTCCTGATACTACTTAGCAAGCACCTTCAGTATGCCAGGAAGTGCTTCACACAAGGGCCTTCTAAGTCTGGAATAAAGGACAGCTAGTTCAAATCCCTGGACTGCTCATGAAGGCAGTCTTGACCCTGATCCTTGCAGGATGCGCTTGGGCGAAAGTTCATGCTGGAGGCCGGGTCTGGACTCCATGCCCTGCAGGTTTTGAACCTTGCCAGCCCCTTGAGAAGCTAGGGTGTCAAAGGAAGTTGCGTGAATTCCCATGTGGGGGAGTCCTCTATTGTGGGGTGCAACTCTGTTTATAGCAGACTTGCCGCCCAGAGGAACAGATTGCTCAGGTGAGTGAGGAGATGGGCATGAGCACACCGGATCCTCCATCTCTTCTTGGCTCTCGGCCTTCTCCCCACCCACAGGAGGCCGGAACCAGCCAGGCCCCAAAGCCTCCCAGCAAGCCAGGTGGGCTGGTGAGGTCACGCTTCCTGCCCCACCTGCAGGTGGCCCCGTCCTGGGGCTCCAGCAGGTGTCGAGGGTAGGGGTGGTGTGTGGGGAACCCTGTTAAATCCCCAGTCCCCTCTAGGGGCTGGTGGTGCCCCTGGAAGCCACCGGAAAGCTCTTTCCTTGCCCGGAAGATGTCCAAAGCATACATGGCTGCTGACATGGGGGCGGGGGGGAGGGAGAGAGGCGGGGAGAGCGAGAAGACCCCCCTGCAAGCCGCGTTCATACAAAATGCATTTCCCGACGTATCCCTCTGGCCTGTCGGAGCCCCTTCTGCTCACTGCTCTGTTTATAGATGATAGACAACTAATTAACATCCAAACCTCTTGAAAGGTCTTTTCAGAGGTAATGTTCTGACAGCTTATGTCAGCAAGGAGCACTGATTTGTCTAAGCATGGATCACATTGTTTCAGATTGAATGAGGTGAATATTAAACTGCTTTAAATGTACTCTTCATAAAGTACTAATTACACACTCCCAAGGGAGAACAGCCAAGGAATACTAAACAGTAGAGAAGTCAACAGAAGGTTCTTTTTATAGTATGTTGCTGGGCTCTGTGTTTTTCTGTCTCCTTTCTTGCTCTCTCTCTCTCTTTTTTTTTACAGTAAAATCACAGCACGCTAAAGAATACACATTTATAGCACAATGCTTCTCATCTAATTATATGGCAATCATTAGTTTTAAGCTAGGTGCATTATATGTATTTTTTTGATATATTATGCCTGAGGCATAACTCTGCATTTATTGCTGCTGCTGGCAGATTTCAGTCCCCACAACCCCCTTTCCAAACTCCAACTCCCCTTTACCCCCCGACCCTTTAACAAATTGTTTAACCCTTACTGTGTTTGTTTACCGTCTCAAAAAAAAAAATTGCAATATAGATTGGCAAAAATGGGGGAAACAGCATACCGTTTGTTAATTTGAAGGGGGAAAAATAGGAAAGGAGATTGCCCGAGTTTCTGGGAGCTGTGCAATATTTTATTAAGCAGGTGATGTCCTGAATAGACAGTCTCTGCTCCCCGACCTGGTGAAATTCCTTCATAACAAATGCTACTGGATCACAATGAATTCCCACTTGGCTGAGCTTCATTGTCCCTCAGGGAAAGAGATATTTATATGCATGTAAATATACATCTCTGAAAGCAACAGAGAGGTGGAAAACCAGAAGACAGGGAGCAGTCCAGCCAAAATGCAGGGTGACCCTTCAAAATGCCTATGTGCAGATGTCGCCAGAATCCTGCTCCATCAGTTTTTCTGGACATTTCTGACATCGCCCTTGCCCATGGTTGTGAAAAAAGCAAGATCAAATTTGAGATGCCCTGGATTGTCAGGTTCTCAGTCCTGAAGGGAGAAAAATGCCAAGCTCCACAGGGATTGACAGCCTGATACTGACCTGACTGGTTTCTTCTTGGCCAGGCCTCTAATGATGAAGGGGACCCAGAAAGGTAGAATTAATTTTGTGGCAGGACCGAAGCAGGGTCCCCTTTCCCTTCTGTGGTCTTCTTTTTCCTCCCCTACGCCAGATCAGAGAACTGGGATCTCGGAGTTGAAGGAGTTAGAGATCCGCCATCTTTGTTTTATAGCTAAGGAACCTCTGCTGAGGGAACCTCATAATTCACAACACAGAGCTGCCTGCAGTTCAGGCTGGAATCTGGGGTCCTGACTCCCAAGCACTCTTTCTACTTCAAATAGAGTAATCCAAGGAACTCTTCCCTCAGAAAAATGACTAAGGGCAAAGGAGTCAAGTGACAGAGTTCTATGGACTAAATGTTTGTGTTCTCTTCAGATTCACATGTTGAAACCCTAATGGCATCAATGTGGTGGTAAGTCGGGATGGGGCATTTGGTCATGAAGACGGAGCCCTCTTGATGGGACTAATGCCCTTATATTGATACTGAGAGACAGAATCGAGTTTGCGTCCTCTCTCTGCTCTCTTGATCACGTGATAAAACAAGAGGGCAACTGTCCAGCACTGGATCTGCAGCCCCCCCCCGCCACTTTTTTTTTTTTTGCCACACCACATGGCCTGTGGGATCGTAGTTCCTCCACCAGAGATCGAACCTGTGCCCCTTGCATTAGAGTCTTAACCACCGGACTGCCAGGGAAGTCCCTTTGCTGCCATGTTGATCTTGAATTTCCCAGCCTCTAGAACTTAGAGAAATAAATGTTTGTCTTCTGAGCCACCCAGTCTACAGCAGTTGTTATAACAGTCCAAATGGCCTGAGACGCAGAATTTTCTTCTCTGAGATCTGGAAGAAGTCTGGAAAGTCATCTAGTCCAACCCTTCTGTTGCTGCTTGAATTGCTTTCATGATGTTCCCAAACATGACTTGTTCATTCTGGGTTCTGGCTCCTCCTCCAGGGATGGAGGGTTGGTGACCATTCCTGTAGTGTCAGACCATCTCTGTGCATTTCTCATGGTTAAGTAAGTGTTTAAGAACAGTGTGTGCTGGAGCAAGAGTGTCTGGGTTCAAATCCAGCATTGCTGAGTCCCAGGTCTCTGATCTTGGATCATAGACTTAACATTTCTTTGCTTCTGTCTCCTCCTCTGTAAAATGAGAAAAATACGAGTGCCTGCCCTATAGGTCAGAGAAGGCAATGGCGACCCACTCCAGTACTCTTGCCTGGAAAATTCCATGGATGGAGGAGCCTGGTGGGCTGCAGTCCATGGGGTCGCAAAGAGTCGGACACGACTGAGCGACTTCACTTTCACTTTTCACTTTCATGCATTAGAGGAGGAAATGGCAACCCACTCCAGTGTTCTTGCCTGGAGAATCCCAGGGAAGGGAGAGCCTGGTGGGCTGCTGTCTATAGGGTTGCACAGGGTCGGAAAAGACAAGTGACTTAGCAGCAGCAGCAGGCTTATGGGTTTCATGAGGATGACAGATGATACAGTAAGTCTCCTACATATCAATGAGTTCTGTTCCAAGAGCAAGTTCGTAAGTCCAATTTGTTTGTGAGTCCAACAAAGTTAGTCTAGGTACCCAGATAACACAACTGGCTATGGAGTACCATGCTGCCATAGGTTTATAATACTTTTCACACAAATTACACATAAAAAACAAACAATACAAAATAAAAGCAAAAATAAAGAAAATATTTTTAACCTTACAGTACAGTACTTTGAAAAGTACAGTAGTGCAGTACAACAGGGTCTGGCATCGAGTGAAGGCAAGAGGAGTTACTGAGTGGAGGAGGGAGAGGAGGTGGAAGATGGTAGAGCTGAAGGATCATTAGCAATAGGAGACAGAGGGCAAGCTGCAGGTTCACTCATGCCTGATGTTGATGGACCGCATGTTTGCATCTTTGAAAGTTTGCAACTTGAAGGTTCATATGTAGGAGGTTTACTGTACATGTCAAGCAGTGCCCACCCTGTTAAACTCATCAAGCTTAGCTATTTTATTGTTAGGAAGTTCGTCAAGCTCCCTGGCATAACTGCCACAGCTGTAGCTTTGCCTGGTGACCCATGCAATAAGATTCACTTTGCTCCTTGTGGGACTGTTTTCAACCATTTTTCATTCATTCATTGCTCAGCCATCCTTGCATGACCCCTGCGTGCCAGGTACCTAGGGACAGGAGAGGTCAGAGACACGGAAAAAGCTTGCACCCCGACCTCACAGAGTTGACAACCCAGAAAAATCTACAATTTCTCCTCAGCGCTTCTCTTGCCCAGGGCATATGCTCTTCAGCTTCTCTGTATGTTCCTTACTTAACCTTTTCCAACTCATTTTCCTTATGCAAAATCATCTATCTGTCTATCTATCTATCTATCTATATGCCAGGGATGAAGGAAAAAAGCAGCAAATCTGAGCTTCAGTCCAAGGCACACCTTGTGTCCATGATCCAAACACACAGGACTGGGGTCTCACTGCGTGGATGGCCGCCAGGTATGGTTATTTTATTTTTTTTCTGAACTTTGCCATGTCAAGTTTTGTGGAACGCAGGATAGTTCCCCAACCAAGGATCAAACCTGAGCCTCCACCGTGAAACTGGATCCTAACCACTAGGAGACTAGTGAACTCCCTGGGTTGTTATTTATTTCTTTTAAAGCTCTTCAATTAAAAAAAAATTTTTTTTTTTGTACTGTTGTGTAGGTGAGTAACAATGTTGTGGTAGTTTCAGGTGAACAGTGTGAAGGGCCTCAACCAAACATATACATGTATCCATTCTCCTCCAAACTCCTCTCCATTCCAGGCTGCCATGTAACATCGATAAAGCTCATCATTCTTAAATCTAATGCGTGTGTGTGTGTGGGCATCTGTGTGTATGTTCGTGTGCATCCCACAATGGCACACCCACAGCCCCCCACCCTAGGTAAGTTGAGGAGGGATATGCCTTGTCCCTGAGACTGACTCCCACCTCCTCCTGGCATCCCTCCTCAAACCCAGTGTGTTCTTGGCTGAGGTATTACCCACTATGGGAGGGTGCCAACAATGTTACGTGATTCCTCCAGAATGCCCAGTGTCACCATCAGTCCCCATGCCCACCCCACACGTCGATCCCTCCATCACTGATGCTGCTGCAGTTAGCACAATGGGAGATACATGGGACCACGTCACTCGCTTGCTACACTCTTTCCCATGAGACTCCTCGTCTGCTTCATGCTCCTAGGCTAGCTCCCGGCCCGTGTGCTTGTGAGCGTGTGCGTGTCTAACCATGGCTCCATGCCTGGTGCTGCTCTCAGGGCCTTGCAGGGGCCAGCCCGGCAGCCAGCAGGGCTCCCTCCACAGCCCGTGGCCATCGTGTGCTCTGCACCCCTCCTATTCTGGACCCTCAGGACACTGCTACGTTTCACCTGTTATGCTCTCACAGCCTAACATGGGGCTTGAGACTCGAAGGAGTGAACACACGCTGGTGGAATGATGGCTGCTACTTTTGAGGATGTGTTCTTGCCTTGTACCAGCAGATACAGGCAGCCAGCTCTGGGCCTAACGTGATGGTGGTCATTTAGTTGCTCATGTGTGCTAAGTTGCTTCAGTCATGTCTGACTCTTTGCAACCCCATAGCCTGTAGCCCTCCAGGCTCCTCTGTCCATGGGATTCCCCAGGCAAGAATATTGGAGTGGGTTGCCATGCTCGCCTCCAGGGGATCTTCCTGACCCAGGGATCGAACCCTGGTCCCTGCGTCTTGTGCATTGGCAGGTGGGTTCGTTACCACTGGCACCACCTGGGAAGCCCATCAGTCACTCGGTCTTGTCCAACTCTTGTGACCCATGGACTGTGGCCCACCAGGCGCCTCTGTCCATGGGATTCCCCTTAGTATACCCTCTTCCTTCTGAAGCCCAGGCCTTCTTTCCTAGTGTCAGGCACTCTTTCTCCTTCCCCTGGGTCTCTGACTAGTCCTGCTGCAGTGCACCTCATCTGGTGACAGGATGTCCTCTTTAGGGTCTGAAGACCCAGCCATACACTGCTGAAGGACCCATAGGTAATAGGGGCTGATGCCGTGCCGAGGAGAAAAGCACTCTGTATACTCCAGGCAAAGTGGTGAGTGCTGGCAGGAGGTGATGCCCTGTAGAGACATGATCTCTGCCCGCATGGAGTTTACCGCATCGTGGCCATGCACTGACCTCTGAGCACTGGCTTTCTCATCTGCAGATGGGGCCTCAGTATACCCCCACCATGGGGTTGCTCTGCAGACCAAAACGGTGCATATGGGGTACTTGGCAGGGAGTTAATGCTTCCTGAAGTCTCTAAATGGGTGTTCTTCTGCACCCCGAGTCGGAATACTGCTGCCTTTGGGGTGGGGATGTTGACTGGGAGCGGGAGGCTTTTGGGGTGTAGGAAACACTCCATGCCCTGATCCTGGTGGTGGTCACATGGCACTATTGTTGGACTGATTGCGTTGCTGTTGTTCAGTCACTAACAGTAAAAGGTCTTCCTGGCCTTTGGGAATCGAGGAGGCCTGTGCTCATCTCTGGAGGGCTGTGACACACCCCCTGGTGGTCACCCAGACTGGAGGAGGCACGGAGGCCGAGGGGGCCAGGCTGCCTCGAGGGTGCACGTGCTGCTGGCTCTGGGCCAGCAGTGCCCAGGGGTGTGGAGTCCCATATGAAGGGACTCTCTTTTCCCTCTGACACTGTAATTTACAGCCTAGGGGTCACTTCTCTCCTCAGCACAGCATCAGGTCCTTCTCCTCTCTAGGCTCTTCTCTCTCCTTGCTCACAAATATCCGGTACTTTCCACCTACTCATCTGGGCTTTAGAGGGGACTGCACTGGGCTGGAATGATTGCTTCTGCAACCTAAGAGGCATGTAGTCTTCGGGTAGTTATTCCATCTCCCCTAGCCCCCGTTACCTCATCTGTGAAATGGGGCTAAGATTCCCCTCCTCCCGAGCGCATTGTGGGGATGGGGAAAAGAGGCACAGGGAAAGGTCCCAGAGCACCACGCGTGCAGCCAGCCCCCGAGCACGCATGCCTCTCCAGGGCTCCCCAACTCTAAGTACTCTAAGGTGCTGTGGGTTTAATGGTTCTCTCCCCAAAGGAGTCCTTGCATTTTAAAAGAGGACACTTTGCTGTTTGATAAAGCACAATAAATTGGGCAGAAACTTCAGGGAAAGCAATGGGGTAGGGAAAGAGATATTTTGAGGGCAGGAAATGGCCTCCCTTTGCTTCTGAAATCACACCACTTAGACTAGCAGTTCTCAGCCTAAAAGCTGTGACATGCTGGTGTGGTACCGGCAGTTGTGTGATGTATCGCAAATATGTTACTAATAATGAAATGCTGCAGTTTTCGAATACAACCCCCCTGCCACGCCCCGCCACTTCTGGGGAATCCAAGGTTGTCCCCAGGATATGGTCATACACACGCTCATTCCTATGTGACTTCTCGTGTGGGGTAGAGAAGGGTGCACCCAAGATTGGGCACCACCTGGGTGTGTTTGGGCATGGGTGTCCCCAGGCACACGTGGCCTGGTGGAAATAACAGTGGCAAGTTAGGGACCTGGAGAAGAAGGCAAATGTGAAAGCCCTTGAGGGCCTCCCTGGTGGCTCACTGGTAAAGAATCCGGCTGCCAAAGCAGGAGACGTGGCTTCACTCCTTGGTCTGAGAAGATCCCACATGCCACAGAGCAACAAAGCCCGTGTACCACAACTATTGAGCCTGTGCTCTAGAGCCTGGGAGCCACAAGTACTGAACCCACGTGGTGCACCTACTGAAGCCTGTGTGCTCTAGGGCCTGTGCTTCCCACAAGAGAAGTCCACACACCTCAACTAGAGAATAGCCCACCCTCACTGCGACTAGAGAAAAGCTTGCACAGCAACAGAGACCCAGTGTGGCCATGAAAAAACAAATAAATAGAGATTGAAAAAAAAAAAAAAAAAAGCCCTGGAGACGTTTAGAATCACTAGGCACGTTGCATAGCAAGAGAAAGAAGGGGTCTCTGACTTCTGCCCTGACATGGGTGACTTTCAAGGTAGAAAACCATGTCAGCAGTCAGGCTGGCACAAAGGGGCACGCACTCTACATGGTTCCATTTACTTGAAGCCAACAACAAGCCTAATGGACTGTGACAGCTGTCAGAATACTGTTGCATTTGGGATGGGGATACTGACTGGAAAAGGGAGGATTGGGGGGCGCAGGAACTCTCCATGTCTTGATCTTGGTGGTGGTTACATGGTGTTATGGACTGAGTGTGTTGTTGTTCAATCACTAAATCATGTCTGACTCTTCGACCCCATGGACTGCAGCACACCAGGCCTCCCTGTCCCTCACCATCTCCCGGAGTTTGCTCAAACTCATGTCCATCAAATTGGTGATGCTATCCAACCTTCTCATCCTGCGTCATCCCCTTCTCCTTCCACCTTCAATCGTTCTCAGGGTCTTTTCCAATGAGTTGGCTTTTCGCATCAGGTGGCCAAAGTATTGGAGCTTCAGCTTGAGTATCAGTGCTTTCAATGAATATTCAGGGTTGATTTCAATTAGGATTGACTAATTTGATCTCCTTGCTGTCTAAGGCAAGAGTCTTCTCTAGCACCACAATTCGAAAGCATCAGTTCTTCGGCGTTCAGACTTCTTTATGGTCTAACTCTGCCACAAAAACCATAGTTTTGACTATACGGACCTTTGTCAACAAAGTAATGTTTTTGTTTTTTAATATGCTGTCTATACACTGAATGTGTGTGTCCTCCTAAAATGCATATGTTGAAAACCTACCACCTGACATATTAGGAGGTGGGGCCTTTGGGAAGTAACTAGGGATTAGATGAGGTCAGGGGATGGGGCCTCCATGATGAGGTTAGTGCCCTTTTGAGAGTCAGAGAGCCCTGGCTTCTCCTCCTCCTTACTCTCCAGGTAAGCATATTGGAGAAGTCCCGTCTGCAGCCCAGAAGAGGGCCCTCGCCAGGACCTGCCATGCTGCACTCCAATCTCAGACCTCTGGCCTCCAGGACAGTGAGGAGTAAGTGTCTATTGCTGATAAACCCCCCAGTCTATGGTATTCTGTCCTAGCGGCCAGAGCTAGGACAATGAGTAAAAACCATGAAGTTTTACACTGAAGATCTGGATAGCTGGTGGATGTATTTATAACTCAACTTCTTTTTTTGAAAAACACTTTGGAATTGCAGGCATACACCTGTCAGGGTTTTCCTATAGCACCCTTCAGAAGGACCTTTACTGTAGGAGTTCTGGGAGTGCCGCAGGCAGGCAGCGACTGGCCATGAGGTCTCTCTGGCGGCTCTGTGCTCCTCCTGGCTGACAAGACAACTTTTTGGGGCTGACATTTCAGCCTCATTAGCGCCCAGTGTGTGCAGAGGTGGGACCCTCACCAGATAATCTCATTTCTCCTAGAAAGACGGCTCCCAGTGGAGGAGAGCAAGCCTGTGGCCATGATGGGTTGTGAAGTGCTCCTGGCCTAGGATCGGGGGGGCTGTCAGCTACCCCCCGCCCCCAGAGCAGCCTCGGCGAGAGAGAGCCCAGCAGACACTGCCTGCCATCAGATCCTGAGGTGACTTTCCCGGCCACCAATGTGGAGCTCATTTTGTTTGCTTTGTGTGATACTTTTCACCCACCCCTTTCAGTTGCCAAGGAAACAGTGACGCAGCCTCGGGTGGGGCCTCAGGCTCAGTCAGCTTGGAGTCTTTTAAGGGAATGGTGGTTCAGTGAGGCGGCTCTGGCCCTGGAGCCCGGAGGGCTGGCACACGGGGTACAGGGGGCAGGGCCGATTGGGGAGGGGGAGAGGGAGTGATCCCAGTGGAAGGGGTGGCGGCTTTGCTGCGGGCTGGCTGGGGGGCTGCTAGTCAGGGTGCGAGTCTTCCCTTAGAGCCCCAGGAGACCCAGCCTTGGCAGAGTCGCCAGTAGATACGAAGCAGATGGTTCTCGAGACAACAGGGAACAGTCTTTTCCCGTCCTGGGTGTCTGTGGGGCCTGGGACAGCTGGTCTCTGAGGCTCTGGCGGGTCCCAAGCCCCTGCAGACCAGTCAGGAAGAAGCAAGAGAACAGGTTTCTAGGGGTTAACTATGTGTCTGTGGACAAGTGGGGGTGAGGCAGTTGGCTGGGAGCTAAGATTCAGGAGGACCCTTCTCCATGTGGGGATTGGCTCTGGAATACAGAGATGAGCTCCCCCGCTTTCCATTCCTCCACAGCCAGCTGTCACCAATGACACCGGGACTCTTGGGGCTTCCCTGCCAGCCTGCTCCATCCTCTGCAGCCTCTGGTGGAAGCGTCTCAGGCCTACCATCCTCCACTCCCCAGCCCCCTTCCCTGTCGTGCACTGAGTGTGTCCTGGCCCCCTACGACATAAGCAGCCCAGTCCCACTGCTGAGAGGCCTGCTGCTTGTGGGCAGGTCTATTTCTGGTCTTGTCTGAGTGCTTTTTTCTCTTTTTGACCAACCACATGGCATGTGGGATCTTACTTCCCTGACTAGGGGTTGAACCCCCACCCTCTGCAGTGGAAGCTCAGAGTCTTAACTACTGGACTGCCAGGAAAGTCCCTGGGTGCCGCTCTAAAAGGGCAGATCTGCCTGCAGCTCTGGAAGGAGCACTGGTAAGGGTGTCCCTAGTTCTCTTGACCCCGGGGTAGCCTGCAGCCTGTGAGCATGGCCTCTCTCAGGGGCATCCCTTCCTTCTCTGCCTCAAGAATGAAAACCCTCCACTGCTTCACTTGAATGGGTACTGTCCCCACTCTCTAACCCTCCACCTAACTTCCCTCTCCCTGACATTTTCACAATCACCCAGTCTCAAAATCTATGAGTTGTTTTTGATTCATCTTTCTCCTTTATCAGCCTTATCTTATCACTTATCAAATTCTGTCAGTTCTTCCTTCCGAATGTCTCCAGCATATGTCCCTTCCTTTAAAAAAAAATAAGTTTCATTGTTTTTCTTAGTATAACAGAGAACTATGCTCAATGTAGAAAATTTAGAAAGCACAAATAACCAAAAAGAATATGATTAAAATTATCCGTCAGCCTCCAGTCATAGCATATATTATTGTCATATATGTCCAGGTCGTCTCTTGCTTGTGCCCACATGCCCATACCCTTTTCTTTTTTTCACATCTCCCCATTCCTGCCACGATCACGTCATCTATGCTTGCCCTTCCGCTGCCTCTCTGACCCCGCCTCTGTCTACCCTGCCGCCTTCTCAAGCACTGCCTCTGAAACACATTTAACCTTGGTCAGCCACTGGCCCACAGGAAACCAGTGTCCCTCTGAGTGGAAGCCCACAACCTGATGAGCATATTGTGGGTGCCTGTGAGTGATCAGTCAAAAGGCTCCCTGGGGCTTCTCTGGTGGTCCAGTGGCTAAGACTCTACACTCCCAATGCAGGGGGTCCAGGTTCAACCCCTGGTCAGGGAACTGGATCCCACATGCTGCGACTGAGTTCACCGACTGCGACTAAAGATCTTGACTGCCAAAGCTAAGACCCCGTGCAGCCAAAATAAATAAATAAATAACTATATTTAAAAAAATATATAAGAAGAACGAAGGCCTCCCCTTCTTCAAGGAGGAGGCAGCTCCTGGACCGAGTGAGCGGTTGATGGGCAGGGTGCAGGCTGCCCACTTGCCCCTTCTACGGGAGCTGTGAATAACTAGCTGGCAGCCCTGGTCACACTTGTCCTCTGCCGTTGTTCTACTGTTTGGTCACTAAGTCACGTCCAACTCTTTTAAGACCCTCATGGACTGTAGCCTGCCAGGCTCCTCTCTGTCTGTGGAGGAAAGAATTTTTTCGGGCAAGAATACTGAAGTGGGTTGCCATTTCCTTCTCCAGGGCCCTCTGCTGTGTGATGGCCAATTCTATCTTACCAACCACAGGCCCTCCCTTCCCTAGCACTTACCCTCTTGAGCTGCTCGGCTAGTCTAGCCCCTGCTTCTCGAACATTGTGTGTTTGGCCCCTCCTGGGGTCTTTGCCAAAGCCACACACTCTACATCCTGCTCCCTCTCCCTGACTCACATGGCTGTGCCCAGACGCCCAGCCCGGTCACACCTCATGTGCCTGTAGGGTTCAGGCAGGTCCCCTATGTGGGTGGGATGCTGTCTGAGAGAAGAGGAGATGGCCTAGTTTGACAGATCTTCGCCCACGTCACGAAACGCAGTCTCCCTAGTTTTTAATGTTACCTACTAGTTCAATAGTATGGTTGGAGAGCATCACTGATTGAACAGACGTGAACTCGGGTGACCTCTGGGAGATAGCGAGGGACAGACTTGGATGACCTCTGGGAGATAGCGAGGGACAGGGAGGCCTGGCGTGCTGCGGTCCATGGGGTCTCAAAGAGTCGGACGCGACTTAGCAACTGAACAACAGCAACACTGATTCAACGTGTTCAGAAGCCTGGCTGCGGCTGAGCAAAGCTGCCCAGCCCTGCCACGGCCCATCTCGCCCCTGAAGACTTCTGCACCTCTGTCTCACGTCTCCTTGATCGGCCTTGCCTCTCACCCAGTGGAACGAGATATCCCTAAGGTGGCAGCTTAGGCGATAGGGTTTAGTAGAAAGCAGACTTATTCATTCAACAAGCATTTAGTGAGTGACTAGGCCGACTGTGCTGCCAAAAGCCTGGGTGTGGGTTCTGACTCTACCACTTCCTTGAGCAAGTCACAAGTTATCTGAGCCCCGTTTTCCTACCTGTAAAATGGGAATTAAGCGAATCTCCACCTACTTACTTGTGAAAAGGTACTGGAATGATACACGTGACAGCTCTGTATAAACAGTGAAGCTCTGTGAAATGCCATTGTCTTCCCATCTGGTTCAGGGTGTGTTAACGTGATGTTTTGAAATGGTGTGAGCAGGCTTGCTACAGTAGCGAGTATATATCAGACATTTGATGAATTCTCGAGGATTAGTTAATGAAATGTACTGATAGTGTTGTATCTTTCAGTAGAGGATTTGTGTAGGTGATGACAAAACTACCAGCAATGAAGTGATAATTCAATAATATTGATAATTGGCACTTCCCTTGGAGCTTCAGTGGCTAAGACTTCGTGCTCCCGGTGCCGGGGGCCTGAGTTCCATCCCTGGCCAGGGAACTAAAGATCCTGATTTCTGCAGCTAAGAGTTTGCTTGCCACGAGTAAAAGATCCTACAGGCCACAGCGAAGATGGAAGATTCCGTGTGCCACAACCAAGATCTGGAACAGCCAAATAACTGAGTAAAAATATTTTTAAAATATTTAAAAAATAATATTGATAATGATAATAGACCCCTACTAAGAGCTTTTAGAATCTTTGCCTCCTTTAATTGTCATAATTACATTATAAGGGAAGTACTATTATCACCCCCATTACATGGATGAGGAAACCAAGGCTTATTGAAACTAATAACTTTTCTTCTTGCATATTTGGTGAAAGGTACGGATAGGAGAGGAAACATGGATCTAAACTAACAGAGTGAGTCAACCCATGGCTCTGGAGGATTAGAGATAATAATAATATATACAAAATCATTAGAAGAATCCTGGGCAAATGGGGGGTGATTCAGTAACTCATACCTATTGTGACTGGGTTTTAGGCTCATTACAAACATTATTTTATTTGATTCAATCCTTACAATGACCCTGTGAGACAGGCATTATTCTGTCCATTTTACAAATGGGGAGACCAACGTTCAGAGAGCTTCAGTGCCTCCACCCAGGTCACACAGCTGGCCTGGGACCCAGGCCCCCTTGTCCATTACTTCTTTGGTCAGCCCTTCCCTGGAAATGCTCTGCTTCTTGTAATGTTGCCAGCGGAAATTCTGCAAGCCTATTAGCTGGAGGCTCCTGGTCAAGGCCTTCAAGGCAACCTCTACTGGAGCCCACCGGCCTTGGAAATACCTGTACAGCTGAGATGCTCAGGGCTGGCACCTCAGAATCAGCTCAGGCCCTCCCTTTAAATTCCAAGGGAACAAAGACTTCAAAGAACCTACCCCGGCCCTCCCCACCCCCACCCACTTTTTTTTTTTTTCCCAAAGAAAAATGAAAGAATCTGATAATTACTTCTATCTACCACCCAACTGTACTAATTACCAACCTATTTCTTCACAGTGTGACAGACACCAGCTCTGGAAAACACATAGAGATAAATTAGCACTAATTGGTTTTCCTCTGGCTGTTTGAATTAGTATTTAAAGCTCCAATTACAAAGCAGAATAATTGCTATTAATGTCCTATTGCCGTACAAAAGGCAGCTCTCTGGAGAACCAGCCCAGGTGTATTATTACTCTGATTACAGCATATTTAACCTGGCTCATTAAGAAGGAGACGTGGGGGACAGTTTCAATATGGCGGACCAACCACTTCCTGCAGGGTGGGAAGCTGGAGGACACAACTGTGACTTGTCTTGAAGACGGGACTGCGAGAGGGAAAAAGGCAGAAACGGAAGAAGGGACAGGAAGGGAGGAGGAGAAGCTGAGCCTGGAAGGCCCTGGGTGGGGGCGGGGTCTTGGCAGGGCTCCTGAGGGCTCTTCCTGCTTCCCTGTCTCCTTGGGGACCCTTCCTGGGTCCAGCCTACACCCCTCTGTCCACAGCTGGCCTCCTCCTCACCCTTAAGGCCAGCGAAGCCCTTCTCGGGTCTTCCTGGCGCCTGCGTGGAGGCTTGGGGAGTGAAGCTGCCAACTGAAGGGTGTGTGGGATGTCCCGTATGTTGGCATCAGACTTGTCACCAGCGGTGGGGGGGTGGGGCTGTGCCCTCCAGCCCTATCTCCTCTCTAGGTTGGGGCAGAGGCTTCAGGACCTGGAGTATGCTCTCTGCCCTCACTGTCTTGCATTTGCCCCCTCCATCCCCTGACCCCTTCCTGGCACCATTGCCCCTCTTGTTCCTCTACCAGCACCTTTCCTGTTCTGATCAGAGACGGTCGATGAGTTAGGGAGAACGTGAACTCAGTGAGGGCAGCTTCTGTACGAAGGAGGTAGAGAGCTCAGCTCCTCTGCTCACTGGCTGGATGGTAAGTCCTCCAAAGTCCAAGAGGCTCAGTCTCTCCACCTGGAAAATGGGCGCAACAACCTCCCTGTTTCTGCTTCACAGAAGTTGTGAAGATGGAATGGGGATGGGTGTGAGAGTCCTTTACCAACTACAGAGGCTCTACCTCTATAAACCCGCGTGTGTGTGTTCTCAGTTACTCAGTCACGTCCGACACTTCATGATCCCATGCACAGTAGCCTACCAGCCTCCTTTTTTCCATGGACTTTTCCAGACAAGAGTACTTGATACGGTTGCCATTTCCTTCTCTGGGGTACCTTCCCGACCCAGGAATCAAACTCACATCTCCTGCATTGGCAGGTGGATCCTTTACCACTGAGCCACCTGGGAAATCACCTAAACAAAGGGGCTTCTCTGATTCACTATTGACAGTGTTGGCACTCAAGAGAGAACAGAGCTGCTGTTTGCCAGTCCTTTCTTTGGTCCCTTCTGCTTCAATAGCTTCCCTTCCTCCTCTCCAACTCCTTCTCCACTTCCTCTTCTGCCCTTCCTGGGAGACTCGGAGATAGCATCTCTATCCTCATTCAGCTAGAATGTCGAGAACTCAATGGGTTACCCTTTCCTCGAGCAGCTGCATTTCAAAAGGGAGGGCTATGTTTAACCCAAAGAAATGAGTCACTAATGGTGAACTTTCAGGCAAACTGAGATGATATTTTGTGGGGGAGAAAGAGGATGTCACAGCGCTCCTCCAAGCCCCATAGGCAGCTGTCTGCTCACTGACACACAGGTTTGGTGGGGCTGGGCGCCAGGGGAGGAAGGAATAGGTGCCAAGGGGAAAATCCCCGACAATGGAGAGGAGGTCTTGCGAACCCGGCTGAGGCTGCTGACCCGGGATTTTTGGTGGGGAGAGGGGTGTTCCTGTTCTGGGGGTGCTGGTGGTGAGCCCATCTGTCCCCACCAAGATGCAGCTCCTGGGCAGAGCTCGGGTGGGGCATCTCTGAGGCCGTCCAGAGGAGTGTGGCCTCCCCAGGAGGTCTCTGCCTTTATCTTTGGGAAATAGACAAAGTTGACTCTCCCCTGGAAGGACTCCTTGGAGTCTTTCATCCCTTCTCTGTCCCTGGCACTTCTGGGCCCTCCCGTCTCTCCCCTTCTCCTCCCCTGGACCACATCTTCCTCAGTCCTGCCAGCTTCTGGGTGCCAGCCCCACCCTGTCTGGGGAGAGACTCCACAGAGAAAGAGGCAGGGCAGTGTCCTGGGAATGGAGAACCAGGTTTGGCTGGGTCTCTTCTAGATGATGGGGCTTCCCAGGTGTTGCTAGTGATAAAGAATCCACCTGCCAATGCAAGAGACATGAGATGCAGGTTTGATCTCTGGGTTAGGAAGATCCCCTAAGGGAGGACATGGCAACCCACTCCAGTATTCTTGCCTGGAGAATCCCACGAACAGAGAAGCCTAGCGGGCTACCATCCATGGGGTCGCAAAGAGTTGGCGGTGACTCAGCATACATGCACATGCTTCTAGGTGATGTTCTATGATTTTCTGGCTCCCCTTCCTTCTCTACATCACCGGATCTCTGATACCTAAGCAGCCAGTGCCTCTCAGCACCATCCAAGGACCCCAGAGCTCTAAGAGCTTCGGCCAAGGGGTTCCTGAGGTGGGTGATGACAAGGCAGCCAGGGCCCATCTGCCAGGGAGGAGCCTCTGGGTGGTCTCTGCCGGGTGGGCCCAGCTGTATCCGCCCAGAAAAGGATCGTCACTGCCAACGAATCCTTCCTTTACAACCATTCTGGGAGGGACGTGTAAGGGACCGTGGGTGGGTGTTCACGTATTGGGGGGGGGATTTCTTTTTAAGAGACAAGGTGGGTGGAATGGGGGAAGCCAGCTGGCTGTGGGCTCTATTTCTACTGACAAGGCTTTACCCTGTAGGTGTGAGGAATTCCAATTAAATATGCAGCCTATTTGTCTGTGTGTGGGAGAGGGTTTGCTGGGAAGGAGGGGAACGGAGGCAGCAGCCTCTCTGCGGCATACCAGCAAACTAGAAATTAGCTCCGTTCATCACAGGCTCACGGGGCTTCCCTCAGCCCTCCTGTGCACTCACAGGAGTCGCGGGAAGGAGACAGACAGAGGAAGCGAGAAGAGAGAGAGAGGTTGGGGAGGCGGGTTCTCCCGACTCGAAGGGCTTCCGGAATCTCTGAGTGGGCAGGAAGGATTGCCTGACTCCTAGGCTCCTGTGGGGTTTCCCTTTCTGGAGGCTCTGGCGGGGAGATTTTCCCACTCATCTGTCCCCATAGGGGATGACCGGGGTCATCTGGGTGCATCCCCAAAACAATGGGGCTTCATAGGCACCCCCAGGGGCATCTCCACCCAGGGAGGCAGGTGGGTCAGTGGCCAGGGTTGCCTAGGGCAGATGCCATCGCCTCCCTCAGCAGGGCCTGGGGACCACCCTTCTTCACCCCTACGCCAGAGCAGCACTTGGAGAGCCTCGTGGGCCAGTGGTTTCTCTGAAGAACTGGATGCTGAAACGCTGAAGTTGGAGCTCAGGTGTTGGGTGCAAGGATCTCCCCCACCAAGGGGTTTCAGGTGAGGGGGGTCCCTGGGCCTGTGGAAGCCATTGTAGACCTTTTGTCATCCCTTCACTGCTCCCGTTTCTCATGGATGGGAAGTTCTCTAAGGTACAAAGATACAGTCTTTCAGAAGCAACAGCCCCACAGGAGACCCTTTGAACATCAGCTGGGCTGGATGCACTCACCTTAGTTGTTAGTCACTCAGCTGTGTCCGACTCTTTGCGACCCCATGAACTGTAGCCCACTAGGCTCCTCTTTCCATGGAATTTTCCAGGCAAGCATACTGGAGTGGGTTGGCATTACCCTCTCCAGAGGATCCTCCTGACCCAGGGATTGAACCTGGGTCTCCTGCATTGTGGGTAGGTTTTTTTTTTTTTTTTTACTATCCGAGTCAGCCACCTTGCCCTTAGCCTGCAAACCTCTGGCCTTTCATCCCGGCGGCTGCTCCACCCTCCCACACCGTCCTTCACCACCACTTCCATCATCAGTCCAGTCCTTTCTGCATTTTTCTCTGATCCTTTCTTGACGCTGTTTCTTTCCCCATTTGCAAATGCTGATTCCTCCATAGCTTGGACCCCACCATCTATTTCCCAACTGGTTCAAACACCATCCTTGGCCATGAACTTAGGAACTGGTTATGGAACCAGAGACAGATAGGGTATTTGGCAGGGCATGTTTTCTGATCCAGGCCCTTGAGGTGGTGGCTAGGGTACCCCAGCCAGATGACTCCTCAGAACACCAAAACAAGGACCACTCGGTGGGCCACATGGGTTTGCACAAGAGGATAGGGGGGCTGTGCTCTGGTTGCTGGAGACCCTGGCCTCTCTGTCCTCTACTTCACATGCCCCTGCCCCTCCTACCCCGCAACTGCCACTGAGAATGCAAGGAAGACAGCAGTTTGAGGAAGGGGCTAGAGGGGAAGGGGAGGCACAGAGGTGAAGGGATCAGAGGAGGAGAAGAGGAGGAGAGAACACGAGGAGGGAGAGGTGTGTCTGCAGTGAGAATATTAAAATGGTAAAATCAGGCCATATGCAAGCATCTTGGTGTTTTCTTTTTTTAAACAATATTTTCTTAAATTAGCTGTAAGGCAAGGAGGGTGAAGACCAAAATGTGGGGCAGGCTTCGCCCAAAGGGCACGTTGGAGAGTCCAGGGGGTACATCAGAACTTACACTGCCAGACCAGAAGCTTGGAAGCACTGAGGGGTTCAGACGGGTGAGTGCCTCGTGGTGGCAGAGCGGGGCCAAGGGAGTGACGTGTGGCTTGGGCATGGCTGGCACCTCTGCCTGACCCTTTTCTCTGGACCAGGGACTGTGGATGATACTTCCAGAAAACATTTGGGTCTGCTCCATGCAGGGCCCTCTGGGGTTGGTGGGGACATGGCACCAGGCTATACTGGGGGAAAGGCAAGCTTAGCCAGAGGTTTGACTGAGGTTGGCGGTCCTCGTGGACATCAGTCGCACTGAGGACCACGAGGCAGAAGGGCAGCAAGGTCCCACCTTCTCTGTGTGGAACCCTTGATACGTGACATCAGGTGTCATGCGCACCCAACCCAGCACCAGCCCTGCCCTCTTGGGACTAGCCTAGACAAGATGCCTGTCAATAGGAAGAAGCTCCACTTTGTCTGGGGAGTTTCCACCAGCCCCTGCCCCTTCCCTTTCTCCCCAGAATTCCCTGCTTCCCCACAGGACCTAGGAGGAGCTGGCCCCCAGCCTGAGATGGGCTCTCAACTCCACATCTCTGAGATGTGCAGGGCTAAGCAGACCCTTTGGGCAGAAGTCTAGGCCTTAAGTCCAGAATAGTGCACCTGATCAACCCCTTAAATGTTCCCCTGAGCCCAGCCCTGTGAGGAGTCTGAAAGAGGGTTCAGGGCATGGCCCTGTGCTCAGGTTAACTCTCTAGCAGGGGCCAAGCCCTTTGTTGCTGCAGGAGATCCATCAGGAAGCTGTAGTCCTGGCTTTGTGGATTCTGGGGAGGAGTGAACTGGAAGACAAGGATTAAACTGGGGAGGGTGAGGCCATGGGTAGGATCCTTCTAGGCTCTGAGAGCTACTGAAGCCAAGGAAGGGGGGCTTGGCCTGAGGAGTTAGAGGGCAGAGAGGAGAGTGGGGAATGTGGCCCCGGGACCCACAGGGGAGAGGCAGACCCTGAAGGAGATGGGCAGGGCCTCTAGGTCGCAGCTCATCCCGAGCTCCCAGCCTGCTCTGGCCCTGCCCTTAGGTTCCTGAGCTCCCCTTCTCACCTCCCTGCTGGCACTCCTGTCACCTTCACAGCTGGGGGCGGTGACTGCGGAAAATGTTGTGAATGGCAGAGCTGTTCTGAGCCTCAGACTTCCTTTGGTGGGGGGGAGACTGGGGGGAGAATCCAACCGTGAGGCATTTTCCTGGTGTTAAGGATAACCTTGTGGGAGGCCGAGAAAATCCAATTAGATGGGGAGGCTGAGGGTGTGTGGGAGAAGATTTTTTGGAGCTTTCTGGCTTCCCCATGAGAAACCACAGCCTGGATCCTTCATTCCAGCCCCATGCCTTCCCCCCAAGCCCCGCTCACTGCCCTGCTCCCCAGCCCCTCCTAACTCAGGGTGGGACAGTTCCCCCCTTGGGGAAACAGAGTCCTGCTGAGGCAGCCCCCTCTGGCAGCCGCATCCCCAGGGCAGAAGCCCCCACTCTTCCTGTCCTCTACCTGGTGGCCCCCCGCACCCCTCTGGGCTGCTGCCCATCTGAACCTGGGCCTCCTGCCTGCTCTGAGTGGGATCTCCAGAGAGTGTCCACCTCACCCAGGTCAGCACCAATAAGGTGACAAAGGGACCTCACTTCCCTGGATCAATACCTCCAACCATCCTGGGCAGACAAACAAGTCAGTGAGCCCGCATCCTCCAAGTTTTGCCCCCGAGATTCTCTCTCAGGCTTCTCGGGGGCAGGGGGCAGCTGTGGAGGCCCCCAGCAGCACCTTACCCAGGGCCTTGCACATGAGATCTTCTCCCTCCCTTCCTGTTGTCCCATTCCTCTCCTGTGATCCTGCTGATGGAGCTAGGCTGGGCCACCCTTTCTGCTGAGATAAACAGGCCTGGTGGAGATCTTCCCAGCTAGCCTCTTAGGAGAAGGTTCTGGAAGCGCAGTCTTGTTGGGGCACAGGGCACTGACACAGGCTCCTAGCCTTCCCTCCCAGTTCTGGTGAGGTCACCAGGAGGGGGCCTTTGTGGGAGGGGGGCAGTGAAGCCCTCAGCTCCTCATTGGCCCTCCTCCAGGGTCGGGGCCTGAGTATGACTCTGTGTCCCTGTCAACTGGTGGGAGGCTGTCCTCGGAGGTGTGAGGAACTCCAATTAAGCATTCAGCCTGTCTGCCTGTGTAGGGGGCTCGGGCTGTGGGGGAGGCAGACTCTCGCTGTCTCGGTGACTAATCTTCACAACACCAATTATGAGCCTCTGGGGAGGAGGAGGTGGGAATGTGGGCAGGGGAGGCGGGGGAGGCGGGGGCCGGGGTTTCCTCACCGAGTCAGCTGCCTGGCTGCCTGTGTGCGTGATCCAGGACAAGGAGACCCATGGGGACCCAGGCTCCCTGCAGGAGAANGGGGGGGGGGGGGGGGGGGGGGGGGGGGGCCGGGGTTTCCTCACCGAGTCAGCTGCCTGGCTGCCTGTGTGCGTGATCCAGGACAAGGAGACCCATGGGGACCCAGGCTCCCTGCAGGAGAACTCTACACGACTGCGGGGTCCAACGTGCCCCGTATTTGCCCTAATATTTTCTGAGGCCTTCAGATGTCTCAGGTACCCCTGCTCCCCACAACCCTGAGGTCGCTGGTGTTGGCCTCAATATACAGATGGAGAACCTGAGGAGCAGAGAAGGAAAGGGCTTACTTCTAGAGGTCAGCTGGGTAAGAGGGAGGTCAGACTTGGTGCATGTGTGTCTCTGACTGCAAGACTTGGGTGTTTTCATGTGTGTCTCAGGACTGCACAAAGAACCCTGCGGTCTCATCAGCTCATGTAGGGCTCCTTCCCCCGATCCATCATATGTTGTTGTTTAGTCGCTAGGTTGTGTTCCACCCTTTTGAGCCCATGGACTGTAGCCCACCAGGCTCCTCTGTCTGGGGGATTTCCCAGGCAAGAACACTAGAGTGGGTAACCATTTCCTCCTCCAGGGGATCTTCCCAACCCAGGGATTGAGCCTGAGCCTCCTGCATTGTCCGGTGGATTATTTTACCACTGAGTCATCTGGGAAGCACCACTCCCCCCCCCCCCCCCCCAACTGCCG
>SJYX01000219.1:0-14037 GCA_006410675.1 Oreotragus oreotragus
ATACTGGAGTGGGTTGCCATGCCCTCCTCCAGGGGATCTTCCCAAGCCAGGGATCAAACCCAGGTCTCTCACATTGCAGGTGGATTCTTTACCACTGAGCCACCAGGGAAGCCCAAGAATACTGGAGGGGGTAGCCTATCCCTTCTCCAGGGGGACTTCCTGACCCAGGAATCAAACCAGGGTCTCCTGCATTGCAGGCGGATTCTTTAGCAGCTGAGCTACCTGGGAAACCCAACATAGGACTGACCCACTGCCCCCCACCCCAAGAAAGAGGAATTTGGTAAAAGAAGATGAATAATATCTTTGCAGATGGTAATATAGTTAACTCCCAAAGCCTCTGTTGGGTTATGCCAAGGGGAGGGAGCAGGACCCAGTTTTATGGATCTCTGAATTCTGGCAGCCTCCACCCTAGTTTCCTAAGGTCTTTGTGCTCTCTTAGTTAATTTTTTTTTTTTTTGCTACACCATGCGGCATGTGGAATCTTAGTTCCCCAAGCAGGGATTGAACCTACATTCCCTGCATTGGAAGTGCAGAGTCTTAACCACTAGACTGCCAGGGAAGTCCTCCTGTGTGCTTTCTTATTGAAACGCCCCGACATCTTCATCAGGACCAGCATGTAGAGTGTACCGATGGTGCTGATTTGCTTACTTCAACTCCCTTTTCCTGATCCCCTAACCAGAGCTTAATTATGCATCCACCTCATTGGCCTGGTTGGCCCTAGTGTAGAAACCTCCTCCAATGCGACAGCGGTTGTTTCGTTGGCATGGAGCTTGCGGAAACTATGACAACACCTCCACGCAACAAGTTGAACTGATGTCTCATGACTTAGGCGTTTCCTAGATGATCTTTAAGTTCAAGAAGACATTTTGACTCTGAAATTACCTCTATGCTGTTGTCCAATAAATATGGCTGTGCCTTATGCAGCTCACAGATCTTTTTCTCTGCAGAGACAAGTTAAGGAAATGAATTCCCTCCAGAGTGACCTCACCAAGCGTCTAGCCACGGCAAATTCTTCCTTAATGCAAACTAACATTGTCCTGCAATTGATGAAGAAAAGCCATGAGGTAGAGGCAAAACTTGTTTTCTAGAAACTCGAAAAGCATTTAAATTACATTCCGAGGAGCTTATGAGATAGGCTAAACATTTTTTCCCGCAAATATATATCTTTATATGGAAGAAAATATACCAAAATGTTAACAGCAGTTGCCCCTTAGGGGAGGGGTGAATGATGTGTCTTCTTTTTTTTTCTCCCAAACTTTAAACTTTTTATTTTGCATTGGGGTATAGCTGATTAAGAATGCTGTAGTAGTTTCAGGTGAACAGCAAAAGGACTCAGCCATACATACACATGTATCCATTCTCCCCCCACCCATCTCCCATCCAGGTTGGCAGGTAACATTGGGCAGAGTTCCATGTCTTTGTTGGTTATCCATTTTAAATATAGCAGTGTGTACCTGACCTTCCCAAGGTCCCTAAGTATCCTTTCCCCCCAGCAACCATAGGTTTGTATTATATCTATTTGCCTATCTATCTACCTAATTTGCCTGAAATAAGCAAATGTTATTTTTGTAATAAAAACAAATTCTGCTAGTATTTTTTAAATATAATTTTCACCAATGAGATGAATAAGGTCTAAGGAGCTAATATAAAGCAAAAAAGTGACTCCAGTTGATGACACTGTATTGTATAATTGAAACTTGCTACAAAAGTATAATTTAAATCTTCTCACCTTCACCCCCCCAAAGAAGGTAAGGGGATAAAATATGAGATGTTTGATGTGTTGACTTGGTGGGGGGATCCTTTCACAGGGTATACATATATCTAATCATCACTTTGTACACTTCAAATATCTTACAGTTTTATGTCACTTATACCTTCTTGAAGCTGAAAAGCAATTAAAATAAATCAGGCATACATTAATTAACAGAAGACATTTAGGACTGGTAAAAGATTGGCAATATTTCTCAGAAGCCCACTGGGCATTTTGAAAATATCTTTTATGGTTGCTGTTTCTAAATCAGAAAAAGTATTTAGGTTTAGTACAGTGATACAGTAAGGATAATAATGTGCTTTTATAAAATTTATCAAAGTGGGTACCCACGGTATGCAAAATGCTCAAAGTGGTGGTAAAACTTGGAAGAATATTCACAGTGCCACTGTGTGAAGTAACCAGGGAGTAATTGGTGTGGTGAATGGGCTCAGGAAACAATTTCTCACTGTTGCTTCCTAAAAACCTCATTTATGATAGAGTTCAAGAAAATGGCATATCCGTGCTTTGCTTAAATTGACACTATCTCTTGTTTACTTGCAAAATACAGGAATATGAAAAATTAGCTGTCACTCTAAATGAAGCAAGACATGAACTAAGTGACAAAGTGAAAGAACTTTCCAGATCGGCCAGCAGAGCATCTCTGGTGGAGGAGGCAGAGAGGCACTCGCAGTCCCTACAGGAGCTGGCCAAGCAGCTGGAGGAGTGAGTGGGCCGCCTGGGGGTCCGACCGCAGGGGCTGCTGGAGCCTGGTAGGAAGTACGGACCAGGGTGGCAGGCAGCACCCAGGGCCCAGGTCTGAACCCAACTGATTCCCAGCTGCACCTTTGGAGCAGAGCCTCAGAGCCCACAGCCCCAAATCTCCATTGGCCCAGTGAAGGGGGAGGTAAGGGGGCTTGGCTGCAGGCAGAGGCCACTGCTGGAGCCCTCCTGTACCGTCTTCCAGGATCAAGAGGAACGCCAGTGGGGATGAGCTGGTGCGCTGTGCTGTGGATGCTGCCACTGCCTACGAGAACATCCTCAACGCCATCAAAGCGGCCGAGGATGCGGCCGACAAGGCCACCACTGCATCTGAGGCTGCTCTCCAGGTGGGCACCTGCTGTGATACCCTCTCTCAACACACTCTGGAGATGACTCACTTTTCTGTTTTCTTTCTGTGTGCACAGGGAATTAAAAAAAAAAAAAAGCTTATTTTAGATCAGAATCTGTTATCTAGAATAGACTTGAACTTGCTCTAATATGTCATTTTTGTATTTACTTGACTTTTGAATAAACATAGCCCAGTATTCAAAATCATTTGTAAAAGCAGATAATAGTCACCCTGATTATTGAAAGTATTATACCCTGATTCTTACCAGGTATGCTTTTAAGCTGTGTGATCAGGTATCAACATTTACCAAAGAAGAGATTTTTGTACACAATTTGAGAACCATTTATTTCCTGTCATTTGTTGTTCACCTGGGCATGTCTGTGGATCCTATGGGATCTGAAATGCATTATATAATAGGCCTATATCTAAAAATAAAGAACAAATTATTAACTATGAGAGAATTAGTGAACAGACTTTTTGGAAGGTTGAAGATTTTTAATCTCCCAAAGGTTAAAATCCTAAAAGTAATTCAGCTCTGTCCTCTAGTATTGCAGAGGGCATTGTATAAGTGACAGTGAGAAAATGAGAAGGTGTCACATAATTTATCATTATGTCAACAGTGATGGGTCCACTTCCCCAAGCCACAAGTGTCTACCGAGAGCTCTAACTGTAGCTTTTAAGGAACAGTCTTTTTAAACCTCTGCCTTATCTTCTAGCCTCATTTTTTAAAGATTAAAGATAAGGGCTAGGATGAAAACTCTTACCCCGTATTTCCTAATGTATGTATCACATTTAAGACTGATAAATGCTTTGCTTTCAGACAGTAATAAAGGAAGATCTTCCAAGAAAAGCAAAAACTCTGAGTTCCAACAGCGATAAACTGTTAAACGAAGCCAAGATAACACAGCAGAAGCTACAGCAAGGTATGGAAGGGGTGGCTGTTGGGGGCTGGGATAGTCAAGGGCTTGGAAACAATCTATGAGACCAGGAGCAAATGCACTTCTTGAATCTCAGTGTCTTTGTAGGTGGTACTTTGTAAATACATTGATTTGATGTTTCCACCCTTCCCAGTTGGCGCTAGTGGTAAAGAATCTGCCTGCCCATATCAGGAGATGCAAGAGATACAGGTTCGATCCGTGGGTTGGGAAGATCCCCTAGAAAAGGAAATGGCAACCCACTCCATGGACAGAGGAGCCTGGTGGGCTACAATCCATGGGGTCACAAAGAGTCAGACACAACTTTGCAACTTACCACCAGCCAATATTCTAACATAAACCAAATTAGTTAGAATCTCATGAACCTAAATAAATCTCGAGACTGATAGGCTTGTTTGGGTCTGGCCTTGGATTTGGGAGAAAGGATTCTTCATTTAATCCCATATGCCCATAGTGTTGGGGACCCACGTAGCTTTGAGGTGTGTACAGTGCTGCTGTCTTATTTAAGGCCCAGGTAAGTAGCTTCAAGTCATTAGAGCAACTGCTTCAAAATTTCTTAAGCCCTAAAATCTTAGTAAGTAAAAGCATCAAAAATCACTACCACTGTGATATATACGGATTTAAAAATTTTTGCCTTTGAATTTTTCCCCTTATTTAATTTGATTTAAAAAAGTCAAACCATCTCAATCTCACCAAATTCCTGTGTTCAGAAAATGCTGTCCCTTGATTTTTCTCTGGTCTCCTGTGGTCATTCATACGTGAGCACCTATCTTAGTTCATAGCCCTCATTCACCTTCTTAATCCTTTCAAAGTGATTAGATACCCTCTGCTGCTGCTAAGTCACTTCAGTTGTGTCCGACTCTGTGCGACCCCATGGATGGCAACCCACAAGGCTCCCTCATCCCTGGGATTCTCCAGGCAAGAACACTGGAGTGGGTTGCCATTTCCTTCTCCAGTGCATGAAAGTGAAAAGTGAAAGTGAAGTCACTCAGTCGTGTCCGACTGTTCGAGACCCCATGCACTGCAGCCTTCCAGGCTCCTCTGTACATGGTATTTTTCCAGACAAGAGTATTGGAGTGGGTTGCCATTGCCTTCTCTACCGGTAAATAAATACATTTATCTTATCATTTTCATTTTAAAAAATTAAAAAATTATGTAGTCTGCCTAACACATTTCAAAAATTAAAATTTCCTGGTGTGACCCCTGTTCCCTTTACAAAGTTTGAGCTAAAAGGTGAAGATCCGTGTTTTTAAAAGGATTAGGATGTTAACTACTTTGGTATTTAAACCAGTCCTGGAATCACAGTTTAAGTCTTGTGTCATCAACTCGACATTAAAGCATTCACTGGTTGTTTTCCATGACCCCCAAGGGGCAATATTATCAGCTAGAAATGCCTACGAGCTTTGTTCCTTTCACTGAATATGTCCTTGAATGTGTCTGTTTGGAAAGAATGGGAGCGGTGCCTGCTTTGTGTGCGTGTGTGTTTGCTTCAGTGGGGCGCTCTCAACAGCATTCCTGTACTTGTTTTTTAGAATGGCCTTTTATTTATGTGTTTATGGCTGAGCCGGGTCTTTGTGGTTGCTCAGGCTTTCTCCAGTCGTGGAGAGCAGGGCACTACGCTGTAGTTGCAGTGCACAGGCTTGTGGCAGTGGCTTCTCTTCCTGGCGAGCGTGGGCTCCCAGGCACTCGGGCTTCAGGAGTTGTGGCACATGCTCTCAGAAGTTGCGGCTCCCGAGCTCTGGAGCACAGCCTCAGTAGTCGTTCCTCGGCATGTGGGATCTTCCTGGATCAGGAATCAAAGCCCTGTTTCTTGCATTAGGAGGTGGACTCTTTACCACTGAACCACCAGGAAAGCCCAATATTTCTTTACTCTTGACCAAAGGGGCATCCCTTATGCATTATTCATTCATTCATTTATTCATACATTCATTCACTTGTTCCATAAATATGTACTAATATTTTACCCCAAAGAGTATCTGGACACAGCAGTGAATAAGATAGACACATCCCTTCCCTTGGGTGTCCCTTCTATCTCAGTTGGTAAAGAATCTGCCTACAGTGCAGGAGACTGGTTTTGGTTCCTGAGTCTGGAAGATCCCCTGGAGAAGGAAACAGAAGCCCACTCTAGTATTCTTGCCTGGAGAATCCCATGGGCAGAGGAGCCTGGCGTGCTACGGTCCATGAGGTTGCGCAAGAGTCTGACATGACTTAGCGACTAGACCACCACCACCATCCCTTTCCTTTACTAAGCAGAGACTTTTGCCCTGAGCAGAGCTGAAGTTAAGTCTTCTCTTGAGTTGGTAGGCCTTTCCCTTTCTTCATGTGCATTTCCAAGGAGCCTGGTACCACAGGCTCTGTATGCTCCTGGCCTCTATAACAGAGGACCTAGGGGTCTAGGAGCAAGCAGTGGGCATCTTGGGGATGACCCCCTAAGATGCAAGTCTGCTCAATGCTGTGCAGATCCTGGCTACTCCAGGGGCCACCAGTATCCATGAGGATCAGGATCTTTAGGGTAATGAATGGTAACCCACTCCAGTCTTCTTGCCTGGAAAATCCCATGGACGGAGAAGCCTGGTAGGCTACAGTCCATGGTGTCGCAAAGAGTCGGACACGACTGAGCGACTTCACTGCTGCACTACCTCTTCCTACTTTATTTCAGAAATCAGCCCGGCTCTCAACAACCTGCAGCAAGCACTGAAAACTATGACAGTTCAGAAAGGCCTGATAGGCGCCAATCTCACCAGCATCCGAGGTGATCTTCATGGAGTGCAGAGAGGTCAGCCGCTTCCTAACCCACTGGACTTGGCTTCTTTTGTCAAACATTTT
Source organism: Oreotragus oreotragus (assembly GCA_006410675.1). Classification (NCBI taxonomy): domain Eukaryota; kingdom Metazoa; phylum Chordata; class Mammalia; order Artiodactyla; family Bovidae; genus Oreotragus; species Oreotragus oreotragus. The sequence continues at coordinate 6,620 of SJYX01000219.1, forward strand.
AGAGACTTACACCTCCCTGTTTGTATGTGCCTTAGGTGACATCGATGGCATAATCAATAGTGCAAAGAGCCTGGTCAGAAACGCCAATGACATCACAAATGAGGTTCTAGATGGGCTCAACCCCATTCAGACAGATGTGGAAAGAATTAAGGATACCTATAGGAGCACCCAGAGCAAAGACTTCAACAAGGCTCTCAGTGATGCGGATAATTCAGGTAGCAACTGTCCTCTGGCCAGGACGTATTATCCATTTTCTCCATTATGTGCTTTGGTCCATTGTAATTATTCCCCAGTAAAATCTGATCTTAGAAATTAAAATATTAAGAAACAACTTCACATGATCCATTCAAAGAATATGGCTATTCTGTTTGTTAAAAGGACCAAGTAGGACTTTGGAGGAGCCAAGGTGATTGGCAGTGGAAAGAATCAGAACATGTGAAATTCCTTAAAAATTTTTATTGACTTAAATAATTTTGNTAAGAAACAACTTCACATGATCCATTCAAAGAATATGGCTATTCTGTTTGTTAAAAGGACCAAGTAGGACTTTGGAGGAGCCAAGGTGATTGGCAGTGGAAAGAATCAGAACATGTGAAATTCCTTAAAAATTTTTATTGACTTAAATAATTTTGCCTATGTCACACATGATTAGAAAAAAAACCTGTACACTTTGAAAAAAATTCATGAAATATTGCTGTTGGTTTTCCCTTTAGTAGAGTGGAGATGTCCCTGAATCATGACCACTTGTATTATGATTGATATTAAAGATCCAAAAAGAAAGATTTATTTTATAATTTATTAATTTTAATTGAAGGATAATTGCAATGTTATGTTAGTTTCTGCCATATGTCAACATGGATCAACCATAGGTATACATATATCCCCTCCCCCTTGAAAAATTTACTTTTTTTTTATTTTATTTTTATTTTATTTTACTTTACAATACTGATTTACTTTTTATAGTGTCAAAGATGATTTGATATCCAGAATAAAATCTATGATGTATTTACATATTATACATAGAAATATGTGTAATGTATATTTCTGTAATAGAAAAAAAGTATTACCTGATTCTGAGTCATCCTATCCAATTTGTGGGACCCAAATATACCCTTGACAAATACAATCCACAAGAACATCTCTATTTAACCTTTTCTCAACTCACAATGATAAATTGCTGTTTCGTAATCTCACCAACAGTGAAGAAATTAACTAACAAACTGCCTGATCTTTTGAGTAAAATTGAAAGTATCAACCAACAGCTGTTGCCACTGGGCAACATCTCTGACAACGTGGACCGCATACGGGAGCTAATTCAGCAGGCCAGAGATGCCGCAAATAAGGTGGGTGTGTCCCCTCATTGCCAGGCACCAAGGCTCATTCTTTGATAAGTTACTCTATTCATTAAGAAGTGAAAGATATCCAGGTACTCAAGAATCAATTATCTTTCTTGCCCAAATTCTTTGGGTGCTCCCCATGTGAAAGTTCATTTCCTCCCATCATCTTTCAGAAGTTCACATCATCTTCATCCCTTAAATGACCTGGTATGCCGGGAACAGTGGTTTCCTTTCCACTGGCTTATGCAGGCAGGAAGCAGGGTTCTCCTCCAGGCTCTAGGCAGTAAAGTGTTATTGCAAGTTCAAGTAAGGGTTCTATGATCAGAATATGCAGATATGATACTGCATAAGCCCTATCTTCTCACAGTAACTCGGGAATTGTAGAATCCACTTTTAGTGAGGATGGAGGAGTGGTTCCTACCCACATGGACAGTGTTCTGAATATGAGATTATAGCAGTTTTCCTTCATTGAGAAGTTCCATCAACGTTTCTTCTAATTTTAATCTGACATTATTTACTTGAATTTCTGACACTTCTCTCCCAATTTGTTTTATCCTAAAATAATATAAATGAGATATTTTGTATTTTTCAGCCAACTCCCTATGAGATATTTGGAGATTAGAGGGATGGAAACCAAGTCAGAATATCATTGCCTTTGAGGCACCATGGTTGATTTCTAGGCTTATATTCCTTACTTTGAGCCTCAAAATCTGCCTTTTCTTTTAAGAAAGAGAACTTCCAACACAAAACCCTTAGCAGAGAAGCAAAAGAGCCTAAGGCACAGTTTGGCAGAAACCACCCTCTTCGTACCCATACACGTCTTATAAAAAGCAAATGGAAAAGAGTGTGCTTCTAGCTTTGGCCTCTCCACTAATTTAATGAACAAAACATGAACTGTATAAATAGTGCAGAGGCTTAGCGCTGATAACCAAGGCAGACTGCCTTGCTCNACTTTAAACTTTTTATTTTGCATTGGGGTATAGCTGATTAAGAATGCTGTAGTAGTTTCAGGTGAACAGCAAAGGGACTCAGCCATACATACACATGTATCCATTCTCCCCCAGCCCATCTCCCATCCAGGCTGGCAGGTAACACTGGGCAGAGTTCCATGTCTTTGTTGGTTATCCATTTTAAATATAGCAGTGTGTACCTGACCTTCCCAAAGTCCCTAAGTATCCTTTCCCCCCAGCAACCATAGGTTTGTATTATATCTATTTGCCTATCTATCTACCTAATTTGCCTGAAATAAGCGAATGTTATTTTTGTAATAAAAACAAATTCTGCTAGTATTTTTTAAATATAATTTTCACCAATGAGATGAATAAGGTCTAAGGAGCTAATATAAAGCAAAAACGTGACTCCAGTTGATGACACTGTATTGTATAATTGAAACTTGCTACAAAAGTATAATTTAAATCTTCTCACCTTCACCCCCCCAAAGAAGGTAAGGGGATAAAATATGAGATGTTTGATGTGTTGACTTGGTGGGGGGATCCTTTCACAGGGTATACATATATCTAATCATCATTTTGTACACTTCAAATATCTTACAGTTTTATGTCACTTATACCTTCTTGAAGCTGAAAAGCAATTAAAATAAATCAGGCATACATTAATTAACAGAAGACATTTAGGACTGGTAAAAGATTGGCAATATTTCTCAGAAGCCCACTGGGCATTTTGAAAATATCTTTTATGGTTGCTGTTTCTAAATCAGAAAAAGTATTTAGGTTTAGTACAGTGATACAGTAAGGATAATAATGTGCTTTTATAAAATTTATCAAAGTGGGTACCCACGGTATGCAAAATGCTCAAAGTGGTGGTAAAACTTGGAAGAATATTCACAGTGCCACTGTGTGAAGTAACCAGGGAGTAATTGGTGTGGTGAATGGGCTCAGGAAACAATTTCTCACTGTTGCTTCCTAAAAACCTCATTTATGATAGAGTTCAAGAAAATGGCATATCCGTGCTTTGCTTAAATTGACACTATCTCTTGTTTACTTGCAAAATACAGGAATATGAAAAATTAGCTGTCACTCTAAATGAAGCAAGACATGAACTAAGTGACAAAGTGAAAGAACTTTCCAGATCGGCCAGCAGAGCATCTCTGGTGGAGGAGGCAGAGAGGCACTCGCAGTCCCTACAGGAGCTGGCCAAGCAGCTGGAGGAGTGAGTGGGCCACCTGGGGGTCCGACCGCAGGGGCTGCTGGAGCCTGGTAGGAAGTACGGACCAGGGTGGCAGGCGGCACCCAGGGCCCAGGTCTGAACCCAACTGATTCCCAGCTGCACCTTTGGAGCAGAGCCTCAGAGCCCACAGCCCCAAATCTCCATCGGCCCAGTGAAGGGGGAGGTAAGGGGGCTTGGCTGCAGGCAGAGGCCACTGCTGGAGCCCTCCTGTACCATCTTCCAGGATCAAGAGGAACGCCAGCGGGGATGAGCTGGTGCGCTGTGCTGTGGATGCTGCCACTGCCTACGAGAACATCCTCAATGCCATCAAAGCGGCCGAGGATGCAGCCGACAAGGCCACCACTGCATCTGAGGCTGCTCTCCAGGTGGGCACCTGCTGTGATACCCTCTCTCAACCCACTCTGGAGATGACTCACTTTTCTGTTTTCTTTCTGTGTGTACAGGGAATTAAAAAAAAAAAAAAGCTTATTTTAGATCAGAATCTGTTATCTAGAATAGACTTGAACTTGCTCTAATATGTCATTTTTGTATTTACTTGACTTTTGAATAAACATAGCCCAGTATTCAAAATCATTTGTAAAAGCAGATAATAGTCACCCTGATTATTGAAAGTATTATACCCTGATTCTTACCAGGTATGCTTTTAAGCTGTGTGATCAGGTATCAACATTTACCAAAGAAGAGATTTTTGTACACAATTTGAGAACCATTTATTTCCTGTCATTTGTTGTTCACCTGGGCATGTCTGTGGATCCTATGGGATCTGAAATGCATTATATAATAGGCCTATATCTAAAAATAAAGAACAAATTATTAACTATGAGAGAATTAGTGAACAGACTTTTTGGAAGGTTGAAGATTTTTAATCTCCCAAAGGTTAAAATCCTAAAAGTAATTCAGCTCTGTCCTCTAGTATTGCAGAGGGCATTGTATAAGTGACAGTGAGAAAATGAGAAGGTGTCACATAATTTATCATTATGTCAACAGTGATGGGTCCACTTCCCCAAGCCACAAGTGTCTACCGAGAGCTCTAACTGTAGCTTTTAAGGAACAGTCTTTTTAAACCTCTGCCTTACCTTCTAGCCTCATTTTTTAAAGATTAAAGATAAGGGCTAGGATGAAAACTCTTACCCCGTATTTCCTAATGTATGTATCACATTTAAGACTGATAAATGCTTTGCTTTCAGACAGTAATAAAGGAAGATCTTCCAAGAAAAGCAAAAACTCTGAGTTCCAACAGCGATAAACTGTTAAACGAAGCCAAGATAACACAGCAGAAGCTACAGCAAGGTATGGAAGGGGTGGCTGTTGGGGGCTGGGATAGTCAAGGGCTTGGAAACAATCTATGAGACCAGGAGCAAATGCACTTCTTGAATCTCAGTGTCTTTGTAGGTGGTACTTTGTAAATACATTGATTTGATGTTTCCACCCTTCCCAGTTGGCGCTAGTGGTAAAGAATCTGCCTGCCCATATCAGGAGATGCAAGAGATACAGGTTCGATCCGTGGGTTGGGAAGATCCCCTAGAAAAGGAAATGGCAACCCACTCCATGGACAGAGGAGCCTGGTGGGCTACAATCCATGGGGTCACAAAGAGTCAGACACAACTTTGCAACTTACCACCAGCCAATATTCTAACATAAACCAAATTAGTTAGAATCTCATGAACCTAAATAAATCTCGAGACTGATAGGCTTGTTTGGGTCTGGCCTTGGATTTGGGAGAAAGGATTCTTCATTTAATCCCATATGCCCATAGTGTTGGGGACCCACGTAGCTTTGAGGTGTGTACAGTGCTGCTGTCTTATTTAAGGCCCAGATAAGTAGCTTCAAGTCATTAGAGCAACTGCTTCAAAATTTCTTAAGCCCTAAAATCTTAGTAAGTAAAAGCATCGAAAATCACTACCACTGTGATATATACGGATTTAAAAATTTTTGCCTTTGAATTTTTCCCCTTATTTAATTTGATTTAAAAAAGTCAAACCATCTCAATCTCACCAAATTCCTGTGTTCAGAAAATGCTGTCCCTTGATTTTTCTCTGGTCTCCTGTGGTCATTCATACGTGAGCACCTATCTTAGTTCATAGCCCTCATTCACCTTCTTAATCCTTTCAAAGTGATTAGATACCCTCTGCTGCTGCTAAGTCACTTCAGTTGTGTCCGACTCTGTGCGACCCCATGGATGGCAACCCACAAGGCTCCCTCATCCCTGGGATTCTCCAGGCAAGAACACTGGAGTGGGTTGCCATTTCCTTCTCCAATGCATGAAAGTGAAAAGTGAAAGTGAAGTCACTCAGTTGTGTCCGACTGTTCGAGACCCCATGCACTGCAGCCTTCCAGGCTCCTCTGTACATGGTATTTTTCCAGACAAGAGTATTGGAGTGGGTTGCCATTGCCTTCTCTACCGGTAAATAAATACATTTATCTTATCATTTTCATTTTAAAAAATTAAAAAATTATGTAGTCTGCCTAACACATTTCAAAAATTAAAATTTCCTGGTGTGACCCCTGTTCCCTTTACAAAGTTTGAGCTAAAAGGTGAAGATCCGTGTTTTTAAAAGGATTAGGATGTTAACTACTTTGGTATTTAAACCAGTCCTGGAATCACAGTTTAAGTCTTGTGTCATCAACTCGACATTAAAGCATTCACTGGTTGTTTTCCATGACCCCCAAGGGGCAATATTATCAGCTAGAAATGCCTACGAGCTTTGTTCCTTTCACTGAATATGTCCTTGAATGTGTCTGTTTGGAAAGAATGGGAGCGGTGCCTGCTTTGTGTGCGTGTGTGTTTGCTTCAGTGGGGCGCTCTCAACAGCATTCCTGTACTTGTTTTTTAGAATGGCCTTTTATTTATGTGTTTATGGCTGAGCCGGGTCTTTGTGGTTGCTCAGGCTTTCTCCAGTCGTGGAGAGCAGGGCACTACGCTGTAGTTGCAGTGCACAGGCTTGTGGCAGTGGCTTCTCTTCCTGGCGAGCGTGGGCTCCCAGGCACTCGGGCTTCAGGAGTTGTGGCACATGCTCTCAGAAGTTGCGGCTCCCGAGCTCTGGAGCACAGGCTCAGTAGTTGTTCCTTGGCATGTGGGATCTTCCTGGATCAGGAATCAAAGCCCTGTTTCTTGCATTAGGAGGTGGACTCTTTACCACCGAACCACCAGGAAAGCCCAATATTTCTTTACTCTTGACCAAAGGGGCATCCCTTATGCATTATTCATTCATTCATTTATTCATACATTCATTCACTTGTTCCATAAATATGTACTAATATTTTACCCCAAAGAGTATCTGGACACAGCAGTGAATAAGATAGACACATCCCTTCCCTTGGGTGTCCCTTCTGTCTCAGTTGGTAAAGAATCTGCCTACAGTGCAGGAGACTGGTTTTGGTTCCTGAGTCTGGAAGATCCCCTGGAGAAGGAAACAGAAGCCCACTCTAGTATTCTTGCCTGGAGAATCCCATGGGCAGAGGAGCCTGGCGTGCTACGGTCCATGAGGTTGCGCAAGAGTCTGACATGACTTAGCGACTAGACCACCACCACCATCCCTTTCCTTTACTAAGCAGAGACTTTTGCCCTGAGCAGAGCTGAAGTTAAGTCTTCTCTTGAGTTGGTAGGCCTTTCCCTTTCTTCATGTGCATTTCCAAGGAGCCTGGTACCACAGGCTCTGTATGCTCCTGGCCTCTATAACAGAGGACCTAGGGGTCTAGGAGCAAGCAGTGGGCATCTTGGGGATGACCCCCTAAGATGCAAGTCTGCTCAATGCTGTGCAGATCCTGGCTACTCCAGGGGCCACCAGTATCCATGAGGATCAGGATCTTTAGGGTAATGAATGGTAACCCACTCCAGTCTTCTTGCCTGGAAAATCCCATGGACGGAGAAGCCTGGTAGGCTACAGTCCATGG
>SJYX01000220.1:0-12654 GCA_006410675.1 Oreotragus oreotragus
GTGTGAGATGAGTGCAATTGTGCGGTAGTTTGAGCATTCTTTGGCATTGCCTTTCTTTGGAATTGGAATGAAAACTGACCTTTTCCAGTCCTGTGGCCACTGCTGAGTTTTCCAAATTTGCTGGCATATTGAGTGCAGCACTTTCACAGCATCATCTTTCAGGATTTGAAACAGCTCAACTGGAATTCCATCACCTCCACTAGCTTTGTTCATAGTGATGCTTTCTAAGGCCCACTTGACTTCACATTCCAGGATGTCTGGCTCTAGGTGAGTGATCACACCATTGTGATTATCTGGGTCGTGAAGATCTTTTCTGTACAGTTCTTCTGTGTATTCTTGCCACCTCTTCTTAATATCTTCTGCTTCTGTTAGGTCCATACCATTTCTATCCTTTATCAAGCCCATTTTTGCATGAAACTTTCCCTTGGTATCTTGGTGCACTAAGCGCGGCTGAGAGGAGTTACCCCATGTCCGAGGTCAGGTGTGGCGGCCAAGAGTGCCAGGCTGCGATGGTGCAGGAATGGCAGAGAGGAGCCACCCAAGTCCAAGGTCAGGGCAGCGGCTGAGAGGAGCTACCCCACATCTGAGGTCAGCGGTGGCCAGAAGGAGTCACCCTGCCCACAAAGCCAGGGGCGGTGGCTGGGAGGAGCAACCCCACATCCAAGAAGCGGTGTCTGCATGGGCGCAGGAGGGCCTAGAGGAGCTATCCCATGTTGAAGGTCAGGAAGGGCAGCGATGAGGACCCCTCATCCAAGGTAAGGAGCAGTGGCTGCACTTTGCTGGATCAGCCATGAAGAGATACCCCACGCCCAAGGTAAGAGAAACCCAAGTAAGATGGTAGGTGTTGCAAGAGGGCATCAGAGGGCAGACACACTGAAACCATACTCACAGAAAACTAGTCAATCTAATCACACTAGGACCAAGCCATTTTGCTTTTTTGCATTTCTTTTCCATGGGGATGGTCTTGATCCCTGTCTCCTGTACAATGGCACTTAGTAGATGCTTAGTAAACTCAAGCTGCTGTTCTTACATGCAAGACCAGAACCTGATGGAGACCCACTCCTCTGAGGCTTCCTTACCACCCTCAGAGTTTACTGAGGGTTAAGGAGGATTCCCTGGGACACTAGCAGATCCCCAGGGCAGAAGGGCAGGTAGGGAGGTGGGAGGGGCCCCATCCTGCTCTCAGCATTCCTATAGACATGGCCTCATTTCATCTCAGCACAAGACTGCTTCCTGGTTCAAAGACCAAAGGCCTTTAAAAAAAAGAAGGGGAAAAAACGGCTCTTGGACATCAAATGCTTCCTACAAACACTGTTTTGATGGTTTAAATGTAAACAAATCCGAAACATGTGGATTAAATTTCTCCCAAAGGCTTAAAAATTAAGGGAAGAAAAAAGGGGAGTTGTCTCAGGCCAAATGCATGTTGATTTTTGCCAGTCTCCAGAATCTTTGGGAAATAATTGGAGACGTGTCCCCCACATCCCAACCGGTGCTAAGCTGTACCTTTTTTTTTTTTTAATTGCTGTTATGACTCACTGTTGAGTTGGTGATTATTTTTATCCAGTTAATGAAGGTAATCTATAAATTACCACTGACCCAGATTCATGATTTAATAAGATTTAAATTACACACCCAGGCTCATTCGGAAGCAGCGGGCTGGAGCCGCTGTCTGAGTGGAACGCATGCATCTGTCTGTTCTCAAAAGCCCCGAAGCTCAGACCTTCGCCCACTGCCTCTCTTCCCCCGCACTGAGCTCTTGGTCCACCCAGGATGACATTTGGGGCCACCTGGCTGGTTTCTGGGCCCTGTGACTGCCCATACTCTATGGGCACTGGCTTAGGACTCAGTGGAGAACCCCACCTGGAGGCCCAGAAGGCCATCCCTCTGCTCCCACCTCTGTCATACCTTATGTGCCCTCAGGGGACCATTGGCACCTCTCTGGACCTCAGTTTCCCCCTGTCTGACATGAGAGTGTTGATCTTTGAGGGATTTCATAGCACTGATGTGACAAACTCGGGTTTCCCAAAGTGGGCCCTATGGAACCCTGGTCCTCAGGATGCCCTGTGGATAAGAGCGAGGTTAGAGACTCACTGACTTGTCCAATGATACCACCTGTGCAGCAGTCTTGAGGTCAAAGTCAAGGTTACCACCGCTTCTCACCCTACAAAAGCTGCAGCCTCCAGGAAGCCCTCCTGATTTAAAACCCAGGTCAAGTCCACACTCCTGAGCGGGCAAGACTCCGAGGATCTGTACCTAGAGCTGACTTCACGGACAAGCAACCTGGACAGTGCTCTGCCCAGCACTCACGTGGACATGGAGCCTAATTCTCATGCTTCCTCACCTCTGACTTAAATTCTTAATAAGTTTTGCCCAAAGGGCCCGCATTTTCATTTTGCTCTGGAGGACTTGAATCCTGTCGCCCGTCCTGCTTGAACCGCAGCCTCGCCTTCTGTAGGACCCTGCCGCTTCCCTCCTCGAAGTCAGGCCTCTGCCCCCAGGGTCCTGGCTCAGCCTCTGTGCTGCTGAACCCTTGCCTGGAGCATTGCTCTCCCTTCTTGCTCTAATTGGACCCATTCATCATCCTTCAGGACTCAGCTCAAATGTCAGCTCCTCTGGGGCTCTCTTCTGTCCTGGATCTCAGATGAAGGCGCCCCCAGGGCCGCCCCTCCCTTCTCGTTCCCCTTCTGGCACTATTTGGAATTGCCTGGTTGGTCCCCCAGTGTGACAGGAGAGCTGGGGCTGTTGTGCTTGTTGCTGATGCAGGCTGAGTGCATGACACCCACACATACACATGCACATACACACATGCACACACACACAGAAGTCCTTGTCTTGGCAATGAAACCCACCACTTATCCCCAAGGAAAAGGTCCCCCGCCCCCACCAGGGTGCACCCCTGACTCTTGGAGCCCCATTGCTCAGCAACTACCCAGGGCCCTCCTCCCTCAGCTCCCTCCTGTTACCCTCCCCAGCTCCCTCGTGTCCCCCAGCCCTCTGCCCTGAGGCCAGGCTTCCCTGCTCCTTCTCCCACTTATCCCATCCAACCCTCCTTCTGCCTGTCCAGTATCACTGCTCCCAGAACCCTCTAGGACGCGTTCCTTTTTTAAAACAATTTTTTTTTTTCTTTCTTTTATCCACACCATGCAGTATGCTGGATCTTAGTTCCCCTGTCAGGGATCGAAACTGCACCCCCAGCAGCAGAAGCGTGGACTCTTAACCTCCTGACCACCAGGGACGTCCCTAGGACTCTCTCTTATCAGATCAATTTCCAGGATGTTTCTGAGATCATAGTTTCCCATTACTCCTTCTCTGGACCTTTCACTGGGGGCTGATGGTGATGGGAGCTGTCACTAGTCTCCCCACAATGTGGGATGGCCATCCTCATCCTGGGGAGAGTCTACACAGATGCTCACTTTTTCATCAGTCATCTATTTTAATAGGCAAGGCTGAATTTCTTATTGTTGTGCATGTGTGCGTGCTAAGTCACTTCAGTCATATCTGATTCTTTGAGACCCCATGGACTGCAGCCCACCAGGCTCCTCTGTCCATGGGATTCTCTAGACAAGAATACTGGGGTGGGTTGCCATGCCCTTCTCCAGGGGATCTCCCCAATCCAGGGGTCGAACACGTGTCTCTGTGTTTCATGCATCGGTGGGCGGGTTCTTTATCACCAGTGCCGCCTGGGAAGCCCCTATTAATGTTGAGAAGTGGGTTTAAAAGAACTGTATCAGCAAATGAAGGGAACAAGGGCCCAAGGCTGAGCAAGGATCACAGAGATGTTTCTCAGGATAATGATAGTGGAGACTGGGTAACACATGTTAACCGCCCCCACCACAGTTCCTCTCATTGGAACTGCCTTCCATGTGGGGGCTGAAAGTCCTATGGGGTGGAGGGTGGAGGGAGGCAGGGTGGAGACTGGTCTCAAGTCTTTCCTTAGAAAGAAGTGTGACCTTGAGCAAGTAGGGTGACATGCTGTCGCAGTGTTCCTGGGACTTTTCTGCCAGGTTTTGGATTGAAAGTCTGTGTCCTGGGAACCCCATTAGTCCCAGGAAAACCCTCAAAGGAGCCCAGAGAAGCTCCTTCCCCGAGCTGCTCTCTAAGTGCCTGCCTTTTCCTGAAGTCCTCCGTCTCCACCTGCAAGCTCCTCTCTCCTTTTGGGGGGCAGGCTTCAGCCCCATCTCTAGACCTGTGTCCTGTTTCCCTTTGGGGGCCCCATGGTGCCCACAGGAGGCCAGAGACTGGTGGGAAAATCAGGATTCATCCCAGGACCCCACCTGCACCCACATAAAGCTACCCGGTCAGTGTGCTGATGGCCATGGGTTTGCATTTGGTGGGAAGGTTGTTTTTGTTTTTAACTTTATGTTTATTTGTGGTTAAATACACAGCATATAAAATTGACCGTCTGAGCTATTTTTAAGTGTTGAGTTCTGCAGTGTCAAATACAGTCACATTGTGCAACCAATCTCCAAAACTCTTTCCATCTTGCAGAACCGAAACTCTGCCTTCCTCACCCCATCCAACCCAGACACTGGTACCCTACCGTTCTATTTTCTGTATCTGTAAATTTGACTGCTCTTGGAATCTCATATGAGTGGAATTGTACAACAAGTGTCTCTTGGTGACTGGCCTGTCTCATGTAGCATAATGTCCTCAAGGTTTATCCCTGTTGTAGCAGGTGTTGGAATTTCCTACTTTTCAAGGAATGACTAATATTCCATTGTGTGGATGGACCCTATTCTATTTATCCACTCATCCCTTCATGGGCCTTTGAGTTGTTTGCACTGTGAGGATGTTTTGTTTTGAAGATTTACTTTAAGGAGGAATAGAAAGGAAATGACAGGAGTGGGATGTATCCTGGGAGCTGGGCTGCGAGGGATGGCCTGAGTCCTGGCTGAAAGATAAAGAGAGGATGAACACATGCTGGAGGAGAGGAGAGGGACGCGATGAAAGGAGAGGGGCTGAGAGCACTGTTTGCAAATCAGCCCCTTCGGAAGCTGGTAGTTGATTTTCTGCCAGAGACTCTTGGGATGATATTTATTAAAGCCTCCATGTTGATTGAGCACTTACTATGAGCCATGCCCTGTGGAAGAGCTTGATACATGAACATTTACTGTATTCTCTTAATAACTCTCCTAGGTGGATGCTTGGAGAAGGCAATGGCACCCCATTCCAGTACTCTTGCCTGGAAAATCCCATGGATGGAGGAGCTTGGTGGGCTGCCATCTATGGAGTTGCACAGAGTCGGACACGACTGAGCGACTTCACTTTCACTTTTCACTTTCATGCACTGGAGAAGGAAATGGCAGCCCACTCCAGTGTTCTTGCCTGGAGAATCCCAGGGACGGGGGAGCCTGGTGGGCTGCCGTCTATGGGGTCGCACAGAGTTGGACACGACTGAAGCGACTTAGCCCTAGCAGGTGGATGCTGTTAATTCTGCTTTACAGGCAAGGAAACTGAGGCACAGCTATGTCACTAGTCTATGAAATCTGGGCTGAAAAATAAAAGACACTTAGAGGTATTGTAGACCAGGGGGTCTCAGGCTTTTAGTCTATGTTGGAATCACCTGCAGGGCTTGTTAAGTTCTGTGTGATTTCAGCCCACCCCGGGGGCTCTGATTCAGGTGGTGCCTCTGGGGCCGGGGCTGCACAAGATCCTCTGACTTGACAGAGTGTTCTTGTAGTGTGCTCAGTTGCTCAGTCCTGTCTGACTCTGTGAACCCTTGGACTGTAGCCTGCCAGGCTCCTCGGTCCATGGGATTCTCCTCCAGTGGAGGAGCTGCAAGAGACACAGTTCGATCCCTGGGTCAGGAAGATCCTCTGGAGGAGGAAAAGGTAAACCTCTCCAGTATTCTTGCCTGGGAAATCCTATGGACAGAGGAGCTTGGTGGGCTACAGTCCGTGGGATTACAAAGAGTTGGACAGGCCCGAGTGACTCAGCGCAAAACGAGCAATGCTAAAAGCAGTTCCCAAAGCACCCTTGACCGCCCACAAAACAGATTAGTTGTCATTTCTGATGTTTTTCAAGAGTATTTAACTATTTTTGCCGGAAATTTGACATGCTGGCAGTCAAATTGTGAATATTTTAATGGTTTTTGCAATGTTAATTTTCATTTGTTCTAAGACATGATTTCTCAGCCTCAGCATGACTGACATATGGACCAGATAGTTCTTTGTTATGAGGCTGTCTTGAGCATTTTTGGATGTTTAGCCGCATCCCTGGCCACTAGCTACTAGATACCAGCGAAAACCAATCCTCACCTCCCCCAACCCGCAAACCCATGACAACCCAAATCGTCTGCAGACAGATGTCCTTGGGGGACAAAATCGCTGCTATTCTAGAAAGTTCCAGGAGAAGCGTCCTTACATCTCCCAAGCATAAACAGAGCTGAGACTTTACTTTATGATATTGGTCTATATGTGATGATGCTTTTTAAGGGATCCTGCCTAAGAAAACAGCTAATTAAGCAAGAGGATGAGCACTAATAATATAGCTGATGTTATATCCCATGTGGTTGGCATTTGTGTGTGTGAGTACTTAACGTTTTAATATCAATTACACTTAATTACAATTAGTGTTACATTACACTTACTATTACGTTACTAATTTCACTTAACCAAGAAAAGGGGGCTTTCGGGAAATTTAAGCTTTTTCTTTCTTTTTTCTCCAATGACCAGCTTCCTGACTGAAGGATACTATTACATATAAGATATAAAGAGAGCTTTTCCAACAGACTTGAAAAGTGGTTATTGATGAACAGAAAATAGCTCTTTAAGAAGAATTGCCCCAGAATATTACAGACGGGGGACACCCTACAGGAAATAGCAACTGCTTTTGAGACAGTCCAAAAATGGGTATTTTATTCATTCAATGGCAAATTGAATTTTAGGAAAGTTGAACCATGTACATGGAATTTTTAATAGGAGAATTTCTAATTTCCTACAAATGGAGAGGTGATCGCCTCTGAAGAACCAGAAGGCTTTTTTTGTTCTTAAATTTGCCTTGAGAATCCATAAATGAAAGGATGTTTGATACTACTGGACAAATAAGATTCGTCCTGCAGAATTTCATTTGGCCAAGCTCAATAAATCATCTTGTGAAGAAGGCTTATTTAGTACAGAGTGTGTGTGTGTGTGTGTGTGTGCGTGCGTGTTTGTGTGTGTTCTTACATGTGCAAAACAGAGGCATGAGCTATTTTATTACTTCTCACTGTGTGGACACAACTGAAGTGACTGAGCGTGAGCACTATGCTTGAGAAGCAAAATTAATGTGAAGATCCTAAAGGGTTTTTCTCAACCCATTGGTATTGAAAAATGCCATGGGGATCAACCCACTGGTTTTGAAACAAGAAGAGACAAATGTATTACCTCCATTTTCCAACCAAATATATTATTTCATTATAAATACTGCATCTATCTTATAGAAAATCTGGTGATATATATGTATGGTTGAGTCCCTTTGCCGTTGTCCGTTGGCTATACCCCAAAGATGTGACTTTGAAAAAAATGAAAAAAAAATCCAATATCATAACTAAATTTGTCATTTCAAGATTATTACTATAAAAAGATTGATATCTTTCCTTCCAGTCTTATTTTTCCAGTGCTTGTGTATACATACGTTTTAAAATAAGTTAAGACTTTTCTGGGCTTCCCAGGTGGCGCTTGCAGTAAAGAACCTGCCTGCCAGTGCAGGAGACATAAGAGACACAGGTTCAATCCCTGAGTCGGGAAGATCAGGGAGGAAGGCATGGCAACCCACTCCAGTATTCTTGCTTGGAGAATACCATGGCCAGAGGAGCCTGCTGGGCTACGGTCCACGGGGTCACAAAGAATCGAACACAACTGAGGTGACTTAGCATGCTCGCACAGAAGATTTTTTAGTTTCCGTTCCATTTCACCTCCAGGAAATCTGATTTTTAGGGAGAAGTCACTGAGGGTGAGTGAGACACACAGATGAGTGAGCCTTGGACAGTTGTGCAGGCTGTGCACTGTGCAGACCTATAGGCTGCAGTGTGAGCGGTCCTGCCTGAAGACTCTTTCACACTTCACAGACTCGAGAACCAAGGCTCGGAGAGGGGCCGTCACTAGCCGGATCTACTTCCTGCCTTGGAGTCAGCCCCCAGTAAGCTGTGACGCGCTATCACCCCGAGTGAGGTCTGCAAGATGGAAGCACTGACAAACTGGCCTGTTTCTCCCCGATTCCTGTCTTCCGAGTCTGCCTGTCGTCTGCAAATCAGTGGTTCCTGCCCTGCTTGCCAGCCTGGGTGGCAAACCCTGAGCTGAAAAAAATAGATTGAGCCACAGAAAAGCCTGCCTCCACTCCCGCCCTCTTTAAGCTGCCCTTGATCTAAACAGAGCTACTTAACACCAAGAGCAAAACGCGCTGCGCCTCTGGCCAATGTGCACTGGAGAAGTTTGATTTATTGCCTGCGTTTGAAGGGATCCTCAGACAATGCGGGCTTCTGGTGGCCTGTCTGGAAACATGCTCACACACAGTCAATAAGCCCAGCTCTGAATCAGCCTCTGGATTTGCAGGAGCATCTTGTAAGTCCCGGCGGCTGGGTTTCTAGCGAGACACGACTGCGGCCTGGGAACCAGCGTGGAAGAACTGACTGGATGATGTTTTCAAATGTGGCAGTGGTTTTGAGGATGATTTCATCAAGAGGCGCCCCTGTCGTATTTTTATTTTTCATTGTCTTGTCATTCCCTGGGAGGCCATGTGAAGTCAGGCTTCCAGCATCCTCACTTGAGGCTGTGAGACCCCGGGGCTTCCAGACTGATTCCCATCGTCTGTTGGTGGCCACATCCAGCGAGTGGACAGCTTTGGGAGGGATGGGGGAGGGGTGAAGAGGATGCCCAGCTGCTCAAAGGAGGACAGCGTGGCTTCACTGCTAGACTTCTCTGCTCAACCCCCTTCCCTCCCTTCTTCACAGTACTGCAGTCACCCACTGGGTCGATTACCTGATGATCACACAGCACCATGGGCTCTTTATTAAAAAAATCAAATGGGTAAACAAACCATGACATAGCCAGACAATGGAATATGATTCAGCAATACAAAGAAATGAGCTCCCAGGCCACAAAAAGAGTGACCTGACGTGCGTCTTGCAAAGTGAAAGAAATCAGTGTAAAAAGGTTAGGTGCTCTGTGATGCCAATTATGGAGATTTTGGAAAAGGCAAATCTACAGAGCCAATATCAGCAGCTGCGGGAATTTAGGGGCAGGGGGAGGAAGAGAAGGATGCATGCGTGGAGCAGAGGGAATGTTTAGGAGGATGAAACTAGTCTGCATGACATTGTAACAGTGGGTACATGTCATTGAACATGGTACATTATACATTACACATATATATTGTATAACACCTATAGTGAGCCCTATTGTAAACTGTGACTGAGTCAATAATGTGGTATCAGCATTGGCTCATCAAAAACAAATGCACCACATTATTACAAGATGCTAACAACAGGTTAACCTAGAGTTGGAGGAAGAGAGGGTATATAGAACCTCTCTGTACTTTTTGCTCAGTTTTTTTTTTTTGTAAAATTAAAACTGCTATTTTTAAAAATAAAGTCTATTAATTTATGATTTTTAAAACGCATGTCCAAGTATATCAATGGTACGCCTTGACGTTTGGAATAAAGTCCCCAGTCCTTGCTTGTCCCTGGAAAGGCTGATGTGGTCTGTACCTGTCCACCCATCTGACCCCTTCCTCCCCCTGTTATCCTTGCTGGCTTTTCTTTAGTCACACTGACCTGCATTAGTCCCTCCACCAGGCCTCAGGACATTTGCACATGCTGGATCTTCTGTCTCCTCCTGTTGCTGGTTTCTTCCATTTCCAAGTCAAAGCTTTAAGCCAAAAAACCTCCCTATACCCATCAACTAAGGAGATTTCTGCTAGAAATTTCTACCACTGAGCCTTTCTTGCTTCACTGTTGGTAGCTCTGGAAAGCTGCTGCTATTTTGTTTTATGGTTATTTATTTCTTTTGGTTACTTAGTTCTCATCTTCCCTCCCTCAACTGTAAGTCGGAAGACACAAATGAGGGAAGGGAGTTTGGTCTGTTTGGCGACTGATACCTCCAGCTGTGTCTGGCATACAGCAGGCATTCAATAAATGTCTGTGCATTTACTGATACCTACTATATTTGTTGGAGTTCAGGATAAGAAATCTGTAATGTGGGAGACCTGGGTTTGATCCCTGGGTCAGGAAGATCCCCTGGAGAGGGGGGTGGCGACCCACTCCAGTATTCTTGCCTGGAGAATTCCATGGATAGAGGAGCCTGGTGTGCTATGGTCGACGGGATTGCAAAGGGTCGGACATAACTGAGAGACTTTCATTTTCAGGGTAAGGAATAAAAGCCATTTTACCACTTTTAAGCTGCCAGTGTTCTAAGGTGCAGAGTTAGGATTTATGAAATTTCTAGAAGGACTAACAGAACAAGCACAAATTCTGAATCTCCATCGTTCTGGCCCATTTTGACCCCTCCTCCCACACTCTGCCCCATGAACTTTAGTGACAGCCTCCCCACCGTGCCATGACTTCCTCTGCATACCCCATCTGCTGTCATGTCCCCCCCGACACCTGGCCTGCAGGTTAAGCATCAGTCCTTCAAGGCAGACAGGCCAGAGTTGGAGTCCTGACTCTGTTTGCTGGCTGTACAACCAACCTCAGTGGTTTTTTTTTTTTTAAATCTGTAAAATGAGATCTTTATGGGCCTGGCCCTCAGGCTCTTGGTGGATTAAATGCGATAATACATGTAAAGTGCCTGAGCTGATGTCTGGCTGAGGGGCACACCCATAGCATACGGTAAATAACTGTCACCACCGCGAGTGACAGAGGTGAGGACCCTGCCCGCAAGGAGGTTGCATCCTTGTTGAGGACAGGTGTGCTAAGCTAACAAATACAGCCCAGGGGCAGAGGGTGGCCAGCGTGGGAGGAGGCAGCCACTTCAGCGAAGGCAGTCAGGGAAGAACGGGTCGTATGAACTGAACCTGAGTGATGGGGGTGAAGGGACTGTATGAAGACCTGGGGAGACTGTTCCAGGCAGAGGACCATCAAAAGCAAAGTCAGTGAAGTGGGATCAGCCTGAAAGAAATAACAAAGAAGCTGATGGATCCCAAAGTACTGAAAAAAGTTGGGTTTGCTTCTTTAATTGACAGTCATTGGCTTCTTTGAGTGTTGGCTGCACTGGGTCTTCGTTGCTTCACGGGCTTCTCTTTAGCTGCAGCAAGCGGGGGCTACTCTCTAGTTGCGGGGCACGGGCTTCTCACTGCGGTGGATTCTCCGGTTGCAGAGCACAGGCCCTAGAGCACTTGGGTTTCAGTAGTTGGGGCTTCTGGGTCCTAGAGTGTGGGGCTCAATAGTTGTGGCATGAGGGCTTAGTTGCTCCGCGGCATGTGGGATTTTCCTGGACCAGGGCTTGAACCAGCATCCCCTGCATGGCAAGGCAGATTCTTAACCACTGGACCACTAGTGGAAGTTTGAAAAAGGCTAGCTGTTAACAATCATTATATTATTAAGATAGAAGCAGAGCAGAAGTATTTATTTTCTCTCGTTTTACCCCCTCTTTTCTCTGATCCTTACAGGTTCCTCATATCCACTGAGATTTATGGGTGATCTTACTTAAATGTGCTTCATAAGAAGTCTCACTTCATAAGTGATGCTATTAGGGACCTATTGCTGTGCAGCAAATTATCCCCAAGCTAGGTGTCTTTAAGTCACAATAAATACATATGATCTCACGTAGTTTTTCTGAGTCAAGGATTTGGTGGCATCTCAGCTGGGTGNATACAAATTGTGAAATTATTTGTCCCAGCTCTTTGAAAAATACCACTGATAGCTTGATAGGGATTGCATTGAATCTATGGATTGCTTTGGGTAGTATACTCATTTTCACTATATTGATTTTTCCGATCCCTATTTATGTCCTCTTTGATTTCTTTCACCAGTGTTTAGTTTTCTATATATGTCTTTTTTTTCTTTGGGTAGATATATTCCTAAGTATTTTATTTCATTTTTTTTTTTTGCAATGGTGAATGGAATTTTTTCCTTAATGTCTATTTCTGTCTTCTCATTATTAGTGTATAGGATTGCAAGGGATTTCTGTGTGTTGATTTTATATCCTGCAACTGTATTTATATTCATTGATTAGCTCTAGTAATTTTCTAGTGGAATCTTTAGGGTTTTCTATGTAGAGGATCATGTCATCTGCAAACAGTGAGAGTTTTACTTCTTCTTTTCCAATCTGGATTCATTTTACTTCTTTTTCTGCTCTGATTGCTGTGGCCAAAACTTCCAGAACTATGTTGAATAGTAGTGGTGAGAGTGGGCACCCTTGTCTTATTCCTGACTTTAGGGGAAATGCTTTCAATTTTTCACCACTGAGGATAATGTTTGCTGAGGGTTTGACATATATAGCTTTTATTATGTTGAGGTATGTTCCTTCTATTCCTGCTTTCTAGAGAGTTTTTTATCATAAATGGGTGTTGAATTTTGTCAAAGACTTTCTCTGCATCTATTGAGCTGTCTCTTATACACATCTAGATGTGTATAAGAGACAGCATCTGAGGTCAGCGGTGGCCAGAAGGAGTCACCCTGCCCACAAAGCCAGGGGCGGTGGCTGGGAGGAGCAACCCCACATCCAAGAAGCGGTGTCTGCA
>SJYX01000221.1:0-11507 GCA_006410675.1 Oreotragus oreotragus
AACTAAGAGACAGCACAGGGACAGTCTAAAGAAAGATATACAAACGAAAACCAGAATTATGCAGCAGGGGCACAGGATATTACTTTGAGATAGTGACTTGGCCCTCATCTTACAAACCAGTGTTTGTAGGAAGATTAAGGCTCTCTGGGAATTTCTCAAATGTTGCAACACCACAGCACATTTTAAAGCAAAAATGCACGTAAATGCAGTGTTGCAATTCCACACTGCAAATACCAGCCAGGAACTGAAAAACTGAGGCTTTCACCACCACAAAGTTAACTTAACCATATCAATGTAAATATCACCGCTTTGCATCCAAGTCATTGACGGCAGCATCTGCACAGCAGGATGGCCAAAGAGGTGATAGTCACAAAGAGCAAGTGCTGTCAGGGCTGAAGATGCCTGCACGTACAGTGCACAGAGCTGATGCCAAGCTGGGTGTCGAAACAGAAGGGTGACGTTGATAGACAAGTGAGCAAACACAACTGCATTTGCGCTGCTCCTTTAAAAACGCTCCCCTGACATTCACTTTAGAATGTACTGCCTACATTCTTTTTAAAAGCCAAGGAAAACTAAGGAGTTGGAATAGTAAAAAATCCATTTTAAGATCTATTCTTAAAGTCCAATAGCAGAATAGGCTCCAGGATAAATTGTGGAGTGCCTCCTAAAACATCACCCAGCCATTTTTTCCCAATGCTCCCCAATGCGCAGTTTTTCTCTGCCTCCAGTGGTTTCAAACTATTCCTTTATCCCCCTGAGAGCCTCCTGAAAGTACCTCCCCCAGATCCAAGTATATCTATCATTTCTCACTTCTTCTGATTCCATAATCCCATTCAAACCACTTTCTTCTCATAATACTCATGGAAGATAGACAAGCTACTTGAAAACTTGTAATTGAAGCCATACTGATATATTAGTGGTAGTGAAGGGACTATAGAATTGCCTTGGCCATATAATAGAACAAAATTATACAGGAATCTTCTGGAGACAGTACCTAGAAAGAATGACTGTAATAGTGGAGATTCAAAGCATTGTAACAAACTAGTGATATAGATAATTCCAGGTATAGGTGAGCAACTCCCACATCAAAACATGAGATAATTGGTGCTACCCATGGGCAGCACCGTAGTATCTGAAACAAACATGAATGGAAATGGCAAGTTATATACAGATCCACAAGGTATATAATCATGTTCCTTCTTTCCTGGCTTCAGTCTTTTCTTTTGGAAATCATTTCTTCTGAGACAATTCGGAATATTTAGGGTCATCCCAGGATAGGCTGGGGTTACTATTTGGCTGTTCTTGCACATTTGAATTGAGAGGGAACAATTGGAACCTACTGTTGAGAGGCAATTCCCTGCAGGCATCTCAAGTTTCTCCATGTTGTGGCAACATAGGCACTGACTGCCTTTTTAGACTATCTTTTTTAAGGATGTTTCTATACCAAACAGGTTTGGAAAACTGACTGGGATAGTATCTTCCTTCTCAGCAAACAGCAGGCATACTTGCATGCATTACAAAGATCCTCCACTTTTCGAAAAAGTTTGCTTTATGCCACTTAGCTTTTATAAAAAACCTACATAGTACCTGTTTTTCGCTAAGCGAAAGGAATTTAAGGAGGATTTTCACTTTTGTGGGGGGAAAAAAGTTTTTTTCACTTTCACAAAAGTGAAAAGCAAAAATAGAGTTCAGCGTTTGTTTTATGGTGAGGTTTTATGGAGGCAGTGCACATCTGAAGCAGTGAGAGAGGCACCACCAACCTCCTTCCCTGGGAACTACACTACACTCAGAATCTCACCATCAAGCCTCCATAGCATCGTTCTCCATCCATGGACATCTATTCTTTATCTCCATTTATTTTGAGCATCTGTTAGCAAGATGTGTAATTGCTTCTCTGCTTTATACCATTTCTGTTTATGAAAGGTTTCTACTTTTGGATGGCAGAAAAGATTTGGGTTCTCTATAGCATATTCAAAAGCAGAAACATTACTTTGCTGACTAGGGTCCGTGTAGTCAAGGCTATGGTTTTTCCAGTGGTCATGTATGGATGTGAGAGTTGATCTGTGAAGAAGGCTGAGCACCGAAGAATTGATGCTTTTGAACTGTGGCGTTGGAGAAGACTCTTGAGAGTCCCTTGGACTGCAAGGAGATCCAACCAGTCCATTCTGAAGGAGATCAGCCCTGGGATTTCTTTGGAAGGAATGATGCTAAAGCTGAAACTCCAGTACTTTGGCCACCTCATGCGAAGAGTTGACTTATTGGAAAAGACTTTGATGCTGGGAAGGATTGGGGGCAGGAGGAGAAGGGGACGACAGAGGATGAAATGGCTGGATGGCATCACTGACTCGATGGACGTGAGTCTGAGTGAACTCCGGGAGTTGGTGATGGGCAGGAAGGCCTGGTGTGCTGCGATTCANGAGGAGAAGGGGACGACAGAGGATGAAATGGCTGGATGGCATCACTGACTCGATGGACGTGAGTCTGAGTGAACTCCGGGAGTTGGTGATGGGCAGGAAGGCCTGGTGTGCTGCGATTCATGGGGTCGCAAAGAGTCAGACATGACTGATCGACTGAACTGAACTGAACTGAAGCTCAGAACTTCCCTTGTGTAACACAATCCACTGAGTTTTCTTCATGTCACCTTGTGGTAACTCGGACTTAAGAAACTTGCATAAGAAAAAGATGACACTCTGGCTACTGCTATTGCTGTGAGTAATAACTTCACCCTTGTCTCTGGCCAGGAGGCGTGTGTCTTCTGCCAGCCTCTATGAAACTGTAGCAGGCTAATTTATTACACTCTACCTAGGGTAAAATCTCAGATGCTTTACAGTTCCTGCCAATTATTAGACCATCCCCAGGATGTACAGAATACTGGGAAAAATATTTTTGCAAGGTTCCTGTCAATATAATCCATTTGAATCACCCCAAATCAGTATGTAGCATCACACTGAGAGCCAATCTCAGGTAATTCAGCAAAAGAAGCGTCACATTAGCGAGCACGAACAATCTGCCCTCTTGGAATCTGGTCCAGCCTACAAGGCCTCAGGAGGAGCCTAAAGGCATCTGTCCAAAAGCTCATTAGGGTACCTAGTTGACCCCATATATATGGTAGAGGGTGAGAGAATCCCTTGAAGGAGAGAAGTGAGGGCTGGCACTGCTATGGGTGCTAGTCTGGGTTCAGGGTTCCCCACTTGGATGGTACTGCTGGCCCAGTCTCCAAAAAAGGGTTTGGAAATTTTAAGGAAGGCACTCTAAAGCATGGGGGCCCCAGGGCTTCAGTTAGGGGCCCAGCTACCGTCTGCTAAGAGAAGGCTACTACAGAGCTTCTCAGAACAATCCTCATGCTAAGAACTTGTTGACAAGTTACACAGTTTCCCATGGTGGAAACTCAAGGCAGCCCACAGTAAGAATGGCAGAGTCAAAGGAACACCAGATGTGGAGTCAGAACAACTTAGCTGGAGCAAGTTCTGCTTACTGAGAGTGCTCAGAAAGAGGTTTACCTTCTCTGAGGCTTATGTCTTTCATCTCTAAAGTGGGATTACAATAACAATTTTAACACTAACCTTGTATAACTGTGAAGATTAAAGAGGTAAAAGGGTGTGAAAATGGCCAGTAAACTATGCTACATGAGTATCAAATAGTTCTCATTGTTCTTCTTCCCACTTCCTTTAAGCTTTTATTTTATAAGGGAAAAGAATAAAAATGGGTAACTGCACCCATTGCATTATTACTGGATGTTTTAAACGCCAATTCACTTCTTTTTGCCATAACTGATGGCTGAAGAGATATAATTGGTGTTGAGTTTGTGAGTGTTTTGCTGTGTTGAAATCTCTGATTAATTTCAAGCTTAATATTCTGGGAGGGAGGGGGCTCATAACTGGGATGGAGATGGGAGGTGGGGAAATCATTATGAACATTAGGTTCCTCTGTTCATTTACGCCAAGGTTGAGGGTACCTTAATGTGTCTGAGTATGACTTGAAAATTGGGGAACTCGTTTTTGACATTTTTCCGTATGAAGATACAAGATTTTTTTAAAAGAGCAGGGGAATGGATCATCCTTGATTGCTAATTTGAGTACAAAGAAATGAAACCTGACTTCTGCATCTGCTTATGTACAAATGAGAAAACACTGATGATGTCCCTTGTACTACCAATTCTACTCAAAATCCATATTGAGTAAATATTACCTACAGCTGGGGCTTGTGTGCTAGCCTAGTCCAAAGCACTGCTGTGAATCACAGCTTCTTGCCCGACACGTTCTGTCACCTCTTTACTTATGTTTTCCCTTTTGAGCCTCCTTTTTCAGAGACCAATGATGTTCTTGCCTCACGTTGAGTGATAAAAGCTCCTCATATAAGTGATTTTTACTACTGAGTAAAAGGGGCACCATGTTTATATAAGATAGAAAAATAATATACAGAAAGATATATAGCAATGTTAAGCCACTGTGATCAACTATATCACGATTCTGCTACTACCCAGGATCTATATTTCCTATATCTGGGAGAACCAAATGAAAATTATGAGAAACATGACTGCCAGAAGTAGAGTGAGAGAGGAGAGCAAGGTCTAGTATAGGAGAGAAGACCGCAAGAGAGGCCACTAGCTAGTCAGAGGATTCAGAATTCTAATGTCACACTAACTCTGCTACCAAAAACACTTGTAAGCCTGATTATAAAAGTATGTTCTGAGAAAGTACCAAGAGACAAGACCCAGAAAAATGTAGACACAGAAATCTATACCTCAAATTTCAGTCGAGAAATACAACTGATAATTAGAATGCTTAAACTTTATGCTTGGAAAGATTCTAGAAATAATATAGGTTAGTTTCTTTCAAAAGAAAGAAAGTCAATGGGGTCTAGGATGGGGTTATTGAGAACAACTAGAGAATTCCTATTTCCTTTTTAGATACCATTAGGTGAAAGCCACACATATAATGAGCCTATAATTCAACAACTTATTTAATGAAGTCTCTCATGATAGCCTCTTGGAACCTGAGAGAATGAGAGCATTTTGGAGAAGACTGAGAAACCTGGAACTGATGATGGTCCTGCTGGATATGGTCATAAATGCATGAGCCACAGTATCTAAACAAAATTGATTAACAACAATAAGCCAACCTAATTGTCTTATCTCCTTTCATCCTAGGTCCCTACTTCATGCCCCATATTACACCATAATTATCTTTCTACATCAGAAATCTGACCAGAGTTTATCTTTAAACATCTGCTCCCTGTCAACCTTTTCAGTTCAATGCTGCCGCAATAACCAGGAAATGACACTGCCGTCTCCTGTGACTCTGCCTGAAACTGTTTTCTGTGGCATTAATGAAATGAAGAGAACAGAGAGTCATGCAATCCATACACTAAAAATCCAGAAGATGGGTAATAAGTAAAAGTTGTAGGATAACAGGAATTTTAATGCAGAATTTCTACATACATCAGAAGGTCATTAATGGAAACAAAGATGAATTCTTGGCAGAGAGAACTAGAGCTTCTGTGTGGGTGTTCCATGAAGGCAGATTTTTTACTTAATTATATAAAGAATGTTTGGACTAGACTTACTAACTAACAACAACAACAAAAAAATTGTCTTAAAAATCAGAAAGCTGAAGATGTCATGAAGGGACTTTATGAACATCTTTTGGGACTTTTTGAATGTGATTCCCCATACTGGACTCCAGGGAAGATGAGGTTCCGTCTAAGGACTCACAATTCCAATGGACTACAGCTGTGCCCACAGCTGACCCTGTGCAGTGGCAGCACAGCAAGCACCCATCCCCAGAAAGAGGAAAAACATCTTTCTATTCCAGTGAAAAGAACAGCCCTAACAGTTAACTGGAGAGTTAGGACTCAACAAACAACTGAAACAGTGAGCATTTAAGATGTCACATGACACTCTGCTAGAGTCTATAAAGAGGGGTCTGGATTGCCGAGTAGCACAGTAATCTTTTTCCAAAATGCTCTGTGGAATGCCAAGGTTGCAAACAGTATGTCAAGACTTAATGGAAGGCTTTGCATCAGGCAGTACTAGCTAATTCTGGAGTACATTCTGTAGGTCTTGCAGGAAAACAGCATACGACCTTTGGCATCATACTGAGCTCCCTTTCCACTTCTAAACTTTCTCATTTCTCAGAAACATACTAAAGAGAGTAGAGGTTTAAAAAAAGAGCCATCTTGAAGTCATCTTGACTCTAAAAGCCAGAAGACTAAAATAAGATAATGTATACAATATAGCTCTGAAATGTTAAAGTATTAAATGTAGGCAAAATAAATTATCACTGTTATCACATCACTATTAAAACAACTGAATCACAGAGATTGGATTCTGCTTGATGAGCAACTCAAGTGGTGCCCTGCAGAAGGCTCAAAGATCTATTCATCAAGTTCCCCTAACTTTTCAAGTATGAATTCAAATAAACCAGCTGAGGCAGGAAAAATCTCTTCTCCTCTTAGAAAATTCTTGCTATTGTCTGACTTTTGCCTCTATGCATCACTAATAAAGGGGCTTCCCAGGTGGTGTTAGTGGTAAAGAACCTGCCTTCCAATGCAGGAGATGTAAGAGATGTGGGTTTGATCCCTGGGTGGGGAGGATCCCCTGGGGGAGGGCATGGCAATCCACTCCAGTATTCTTGCCTGGAGAATTCCATGGACAGAGGAACCTTGCAGGCTATAGTCCTTATGGTCGCAGAGTCAGACATGACCAAAGTGACTTAGCACACACTCACACACCACTAATAAAAGCCAGTTTCCGCAGCAGAAAAGGATGATGACAAGGTATTTTTCTCTATTGTAATAGCATTTCTAACTCCCATCCCTGTGGCCGCAGCTACCTCCTCCAAGGATGGAGCTCCGTCTCATACAGGACCTCAGCAAGCACTGGGCATGTATTTCCTCACAGGTAGCGACCACATACCCACGGGATGGCTGTTATTACCCAGATTTCACCAATGAGAACAGTTTAACAGAGGCAAACTCAAAACAACAACAAGGTCTAAAGTGGGTATAACAGGAAAACTCTTCTGTATGAAATATATATTTACCCATTTCCCATTCACATAACACTATCCACAGGAAAACTGACAAGTGGTAGGGATTTTCAACCGAAAGACATGGATTCTCTCCAGTAAGTTTGTCTAGTAAAGATTTTAAAACACACAAATAAGACCACAAATGTGTTTCTAGTATGAAGAAAAAACAAAATAGATATATAAACAATTCACAATTATGTTATGATCTCAGTTTCCTTTAATTGTTTTTAAACAGCTAAAATCCCTTTGAGGGTAAAATAAATTAATGGAGAAGTCTTGAGTGGAGAAAAACAACTTACTAAAATTTCAACAATAACTTGTCTTCTCTCTTAGTAACCCTTAGTAGACAACATGATGTAATTATAGTAGTAATAGTTAACCCTTATTGGCCATGTATAACATACCAAACACCATGGTAAGCATTTTACTGTCATTATTTCATTTAACATGATAAAAATACACTATATTAACAAACATTATATGATATAAACTTATGACAAAAATGACTGAATTAAAAGTTAACATATGATAAACTTGTCTGATTCTGTAAGTTCTCTGATATATAACACAGAATTGTTGCTGTTTAAGCTGCTAAATCATGTCTGACTCTTAAAACCCATGGATTGTAGCCTGCCAGGCTCCTCTGTCCATGGGATTTCCCAGGCAAGAATACTGGAGTGGGTTGCCACTTCCTTCTCTAGATCTTCCCAACCTAGGGATTCAACCCCGGTCTCCTAGGGAAGCCCATAACACAGAATACATGTTTTAAAAAGCATCTGGTTATTTGCTTAAAGTATAATCCTCCTCTACTCTTTCAGCATGGTATCTATAAATTAATTGCATGAACTAATTTGCTTTGAATCATCACTGGTATAGTAAAAGGGAGTAAGATTAGTATATCTGATAATTAATTTCCATATGTTTTCCTAGTGAATAATTAATTTGCACTAAAATAAATTATATTTTGAATTTTACCAGGCTCCGTTTTTGTCACTAGTATCACCTTCAAATAAAGTAGCCTCAGTTAACTTTTAACATAATAATGTATTTTATTTTATGGGTGTGATGGTCAGTTTTACATGTAAGTTTGGCTAGCCTTTCCCTCCCCAGTTATGCAATAAAACACTAATCTAGGTAATTTTTTAGATGTGATTAACATTTCTAATCAATTTTTAATCCAACCAGCTGAAAAGGCCTTAAAAGCAGAACTGAGGTTTCCCTGAGAAAGAAATTTCACCTGTGGGCTGCTCATCCAATCCTAGAAGTAGAAACTCTGGTACCATCTTGACTCTACCCTTCATCACTGGCATCCAATCCATCACCACTTCCTGTCCACTCATTTTTCTCTCAACTACCACTATCCTTGTCCAGGTCTCTATAATCTTGTAAAACTGCATACCATCCTATCTGGTGCAATCGCTTTAGACTCCTCCATTAATCTATTGCACCTTACTCCCCACACTTGAGTTCACCAGCTATACAATCAGCCCACCACCTGTCAAAATCCATCTTTAACATCTCTGATTGCCTCAAGGGAAAGGAGCCTATCTTATCATTTTTGCATTCACAAGCACTTATCAAAATATCAGACACACAGTAAATGTTGGGTAAGTAGGAGTCAATCCTCCAGAACATAAGAAGCACAGATCCTTCTTAGGTGGGCAAAGTTGTGGGGGGTTATTGAAATTAAAGCCAGGTGAAAAAGTCACTAGGTATCTTACATTTCTTTTGGCTCAGAGTCTTTTTTTTTTTTTTTAATAACAGCTTTATTGAGGTATAACTGATAAACAAGGAACTGCACATATGTAATATGTACAACTTGATCAGTTTGGACCTATGCAAATACCCATGATATCATAACTGCAACCAAGGTAATAGACGTATAACACACCTCCCAGAGTGTTTGCTTGTGTTCCTTCATGTGTGTGTATGGCGNTTTTTTTTTTTTTTAATAACAGCTTTATTGAGGTATAACTGATAAACAAGGAACTGCACATATGTAATATGTACAACTTGATCAGTTTGGACCTATGCAAATACCCATGATATCATAACTGCAACCAAGGTAATAGACGTATAACACACCTCCCAGAGTGTTTGCTTGTGTTCCTTCATGTGTGTGTATGGCGGTGGTGGTGGGAGGGGTTCTCTCTCTTTTACCATCAAGAAGTCTTAATTTTGGAAAGACAGTGACATCTATGGGGTTTCTCCTTAGAAAAATACATTTTACATAATTTCTGAGATTTCATGGACTTTCTAGAACCCACTCATCCATGTATTCCCCTACGGTCCATGGATCCCAGGTTAACCTCTGAATAGAACCAAGTATCGCAGATTCAAGTTTGATTTTAATTCCCTCTGGTTTAGGTCTCAACTTCCTTTCCTTCTTCTGGATCATTTTTGTACCACCATCCAAGCATCCATATGACCTACAGAAACTAGCTATTAGTCATCACTAAAAGAGATCTTCATCTATAAGAATATTCAGTTCTTACAAAGAAAAATATTTCCAAGGACATTACTGTTCTGCTGTTGTTCACAATAGACCACCCTGGATTGCAGGTAGGTGTAACAATAGACCACCCTGGATTGCAGGTAGATGGTTACCCTTTCACCTTTGAGGCCCTATGTTTGCCGTTCAAGATAGCTATGAAGATGGGGAAATGGAAAAACTGGGGGACTGTAACTTAAGCAAAATCAAGGAACAATTCATAGTACTGCATAAAAGAAGCCCATACCTTCTGACATCCAATCCAGAAAGTACTCTTGAGACCTAGCCACCTTCCCAGTATCTACATGAAAAGTTTTCACATTAGGCTTATCCAAGCCCCTGTGTAAAGTCACCTGAAAATACATCTTTAGAGCTCAAGATACAAACAAACAGAAAAATATTACTCATGGGTACCAAAGACAAAATTCAACCGAATCTGAAAAAGAAAGATGAGAGAGAACTAGCAGAGGAAGCTGTAATTGCGCGAGGGGCCAGTTCTTCAGAAGCGGAGACAAAGAACAAAACCGAGGAGGGCCTGATGAGCTGTCACGATATCGTAAGACGTAATGTTTAGGCAGAAGAAAGTCTGAAATAAATGCTTTTACTACAAAATCATTTTGATCAAGAATCCTCAGAATCTAATAAGAGAAAGGAAAGGAGAAGCTTGGAAGGTTTCTGTCAATCAATCAAAAAAAGCAATTATCTAGGAACCATCTCTATAAGGTGGCTGTGCTAGGCACTGTGCAGCCAGAACTGCTCACTAAAGCACCAGTCATAAGGCCCTCACTCTTTACATAGTTGGCCAGAGCTCTGCCACATACTCCTAATTTTTTTTTTTCTAATTAAGAATTTTCAAGGGGAATAGAACTAAAACTACTGTGCCACACATGACAAAGAATTGTGATAAAATCAAGAACAATGTAGAACTCTATAGATCTCCCCATTTCTTTCAAATAAGAGAGACTAAAACTTCACTCTTTAAGAGTGTCTATCAGTCACAAAGGAACTCCCAGATACACTGTTCCAGACACACGCTCTGTGTGACTTTAATCACAGCATTTCTCCTACTGCACAGAGCACATGTCTCCTTGTATCTCTCATTGGAATGTAATCTTTAAGAGGGCAAGTTTAGTTCTCACTTGTTTTTAAATCCCAGAGCTGATGCAGGATCTCACTTGCTACTTATGCTGACTGCTCGTGCATGTGCCTGCATGCCCAGTTGCTTCAGTCATGTCCAACTCTTTGCAACCCTGTGGCCCGAAATGCTGCCTGAGTCAGGGTTTTTTCAGGTGGGAGATACAAGTAATGCTTTTCATTGTCTAGCATCCAGTTCCTCTAATGCCGACTGAGGAAAGGCTGCCAAAAAGTTTAACTACAACAAAGTAAGATGATTCTGACATCTACTGCTATGCTCTCAGCAGTAGAATCTTTTAAAAGAAGCTCAAACAGAAAGGTACAATACTTCAACATAAGCAGAGTTTTAAATTTTTTTGCAGGCAATAGTTTTCTCATTTCTAAAGTGGTCATTTGAATGTGTTTCTGACCATCTCACCTCAACAGTTCCCCCTCTTTTACCTCCATGTCAACTTCCTCACTGCTTCCTTGCCTATGTTTATATTATTTTTTGTTCATCTTTTTTATTATTGCTGGATTTCATCAAGATAGTTTGGCTCTATGAGAACAAAGAATATGTCTGTCTTATGCACAATTGCATTCATGGGTCTAATCCAATGCCTGACACACAGCAGATGCTTAATAAATATTTGTTGAGTGGAATAAATTATTTGAGAATGTATTTCTCAAATAATTTACAGAAGAGTAGTTTGATAAGATATTCTAGAGGGAAAAGAAGATTGTTTTGTTGGCCAGTTCAGTTCAGTTCAGTTCAGTCGCTCAGTCGTGTCCTACTCTTTGCAATCCCATGAATTGCAGCTCGCCAGGCCTCCCTGTCCATCACCATCTCCCGGAGTTCACTCAGACTCACG
>SJYX01000222.1:0-18656 GCA_006410675.1 Oreotragus oreotragus
TCTTTCCCATTCTGTTGTTTTCCTCTATTACTTTGCATTGATCGCTGAGGAAGGCTTTCTTATCTCTTGCTATTTTTTGGAACTCTGCATTCAGATGCTTATATCTTGCCTTTTCTCCTTTGCTTTTTGCTTCTCTTCTTTTCACAGGTATTTGTAAGGCCTTCCCAGAGAGCCATTTTGCTTTTTTGCATTTCTTTTCCAAGGGGATGGTTTTGATCCCTGTCTCCTGTACAATGTCTTGAACCTCCCTCCATAGTTCATCAGGCACTCTATCTATCAGATCTAGTCCCTGAAATCTGTTTCTCACTTGCACTGTATAATCATAAGGGATTTGATTTAGGTCATACTTGAATGGTCTAATGGTTTTCCATACTTTCTTCAATTTAATTCTGAATTTCTGAATTCTGTGATTCATGATCTGAGCCACAGTCAGCTCCCGGTCTTGATTTTATTGACTGTATAGAGCTTCTCCATCTTTGGCTGCAAAGAAATATGATCAGTCTGATTTCGCTGTTGACCACCTAGTGATGTCCACGTGTAGAGTCTTCTCTTTTGTTGTTGGAATAGGGTGTTTGCTATGACCAATGCCTTCTCTTGGTAAGACCCAACTCTTGCCCTTAGAATTGTGCATATCTAAAAAGGTAAGACAAAATCTGCACCTTGTATTAACAAAAATATATTGCAGACATATCTACATATCAGATTCATATGGACAATGAAAACCCTTTGTGTATACTTGTGTATATTCTCATAGAAAACAGAGTTTGGAATTCAATATAAGCAACATAAATAATACAGTAATGTTTTATAATATTCATAAATTTTAAATTAATTACTACTATATGTCTAATGAAGTTTAATTTTTGGATTTCATTAGCTTTAATACTCATGCAGTTAAAACTCATAAATATTCTAGAGAATTAAAAGAGTTAATTCCTTTATAAAGAGCAAACTAGGGAATTCCCTAGCAGTCCAGTGGTTAGAACTCTGCCCTTCTGCTGCTGAGGGCACAGGTTCAATTCCTGGTTATGGAACAGAGATCTTACAAGCACCATGGTATGGCCAAAAAAAGAAAGAGCAAATTATTGTAAACATTATTATAAGCAGGTAAACCCCAGTTTTCTTAAATTTCTTTTTACCTAATGTTGAAAGTTGAAAGTGAAAGTTGCTCAGTCATGTCTTATTCATAAATTTTAAATTAATTACTACTATATGTCTAATGAAGTTTAATTTTTGGATTTCATTAGCTTTAATACTCATGCAGTTAAAACTCATAAATATTCTAGAGAATTAAAAGAGTTAATTCCTTTGTAAAGAGCAAACTAGGGAATTCCCTAGCAGTCCAGTGGTTAGAACTCTGCCCTTCTGCTGCTGAGGGCACAGGTTCAATTCCTGGTTATGGAACAGAGATCTTACAAGCACCATGGTATGGCCAAAAAAAGAAAGAGCAAATTATTGTAAACATTATTATAAGCAGGTAAACCCCAGTTTTCTTAAATTTCTTTTTACCTAATGTTGAAAGTTGAAAGTGAAAGTTGCTCAGTCATGTCTCACTCTTTGGGACCCCATGGATTATACAGTACATGGAAATCTCCAGACCTGAGAATTCTCCAGACCTTCTGAGTGGGTAGACTGTCCCTTCTCCAGGGGATCTTCCCAACCCAGGGATTGAAGCAGGCAGAGTCTTTACCAGCTGAGCCACAAGGGAAGCCTTACTTAATGTAATTTAACTCTATTTTGCCTTTCTTTTATGCTTTTAGCCACGAATTAAAATCTTTATCTAGCTGCTCATACAAAAGTTTTTATTTGAATTAATGTTCTTCTGTATAGCTTTTACAAATCTCTATTTCAATTAATTTTCTTCTCTTTTCAAATCAATTGAGCTGAGTATTAGTAGCCTTAATAATGTGCTCTGGATATACAGATCTCTAGCCAAGATACTCTAGCCAAAGCTAGAAAAATTGCTTGCTTCCAGACTTTTGAAAGAGTGCATATGCAAGTTCAAGGTACACAGTCTGTAAAGAGATATACAAAAGTCAGATGAACTGCTGAATCTACAACTGACTTTAGCCAAATCACTTTTGATTTTATAAAGCAAGTCAACTGAAGACAATTGGATTAAATAGTGTGGCACAATTATTTACTTACAGTTATTTTCAGTAGTGATTTATAGTCATCGTGATGGTTAATTTTATGTTAACTTGATTGGGCTAAAGGATGCACCAAACATCAACTAAAAATTATTTCTAGTCATATCATTAAAGGTGTTTCCTGAAGAGATCAGCACTTGGATCAGTGGACTAAAGTAGATTGCCCCCACCAATCCACTGAGGATCTGAATAGAATAAAAAGGCAGAAGAAGGGTAAATTTGCTCTTTCTACTTGAATGGAACATCCATTTCCTTCTGCCCAGGTACATCAGTGCTTCCCGTCCTAGGCCTTTTGACTAGGCCTGGGACTTTTTTAGCTATGCCAATGGCTGTCTTGGCTTGGATTGGAATTACATCAGCTTCCCTAGGCTGACAGCTTGCACAAGGCAGATGGTGGGCCTCTCAGCCTCCCTAATTCTGTGAGCCAATTCCTCACAATATATATATATATATATATATATATATATATATACNCTATGCCAATGGCTGTCTTGGCTTGGATTGGAATTACATCAGCTTCCCTAGGCTGACAGCTTGCACAAGGCAGATGGTGGGCCTCTCAGCCTCCCTAATTCTGTGAGCCAATTCCTCACAATAAATCTCTCTCTCTCTCTCTCTCTATATATATATATATATATATCTCCCTGGTGGCTCAGAGGTTAAAGTGTCTGCCTGAAATGTGGGAGACCTGGGTTCGATCCCTGGGTCGGGAAGATCCCCTGGAGAAGGAAATGGCAACCCACTCCAGTACTCTTGCCTGGAGAATCCCATGGAGGGAGGAGCCTGGTAGGCTACCGTCCATGGGGTCACAGAGTTGGACAGGACTGAGCGACTTAACTTTCACTTTCATATATATATACATTTTTTTTTTCACATCTTATTGATTCTGCTTCTGTGGAGAATCGTAATACATTCTTCAGTATTATTTCAGGTACTTGCTTGATATTCATTTAATGAAACCTCACGTGGTGTCAAGGTATGTGTTTGACCCAGGAGTTACAAAATAAGAGTTCTGTTATAGGGAGTTTTGGCCAGACTTGTAGCTATGCAGAAATGTATGCTGTTCACCAAAATATATATAATATATATATATATATATTACCTCAGGCTCGGACGGTAAAGTGTCTGCCTGCAATGCAGGAGACCTAGGTTCGATTCCTGGGTCGGGAAGTTCCCCTGAAGAAGGAAATGGCAATCCACTCCAGCACTCTTGCCTGGAAAATCCCATGGACGGAGGAGCCTGATAGGCTACAGTCCATGGGGTCGCAAATAGTCGGACATGACTGAGCGACCCAGTGTGTGTATTTAGAAGTTATAAAAGCATAAGCACTGACTGTTATGAAATGCATTTCAGTTCAGTTGCTCAGTCGTGTCCTACTCTTGCAACCCCATGGACTGAAGCAAACCAGGCTACCATTTATTATATTGCAACCAATGCACACTTTTACACATTTTAAGTAATCATAAATCTGGGCCAAGATCAGTGGTAAAGGTCCCTTCATTCTTGCTGTGACAAGCCTTGAGAGCCAAGCTTCTCTAAACGTATTTGCTCTTCCTTGGGCTTTATTCAGACTTACCTGTTTCTTTGTTTTTTTTTCCCTAACCTCCAAATATACGTCAACTAAAATGTGGCAATTTTCAGTATTTATTAATATAAATAGTATTAATCAAGGCTTTTAAAAATACTTATTCAAAAGCAGAAACTTTAGTTTGTTTAAAAATAATATTGCCATACATTTGGATCATTCTAAAGTTTATCAAATTTTTTCACATATACTAAATTGTGGTCTTTTGGATGGAAATGATTGGAGAAATGATGCTCTTTTGTGTGTTGTCTGAGTTCAGGAATCTCTGTATTCAGAAACTCTACAGCCTTAGAAGAGCTCAGTTTTGGGGCAGAGAGCCATATGGCCCCCACCTCATATATCTTATAGAGAATTTACCTTTGTCTTTTAAGTGCAGCACACTTAAAATCTCAGGAACAAAATTCTCATCCTTTCTTAGTACAAACATAAAAATACAGCTGGACACATGGGTTAGAATTTCCTTTGGGGAAAACATGTGATTTATTTCCAAAGACACAAACCTGAACTACGGCCATTTTACAATATTATGGAAGGATCCTGTTTTTCCCAGTCTTTGCTGAGAACTGACTAATCACTATTTGACCTTGCAGACTTTCCACTGTAGCTAACAATCTTGGTTTCACCTTAGTGCTTCACCTCCACTTACTTCAGGTTTTAATACAATTTTCTTCAACTTAAATAAGGGATGGGAAGGTGAAGAAAGAAGTGATGACAGAAAAAGATGATGCAATCTAATTTAGAGGCTTCTTTCACTACCCGAAATATCGCTTCCCGGTGAAGCCTGTTTTAATGATTCAAGCATGCTGTAAGGTAATTTTTCAACCTAACTTATGTTTGTTGTGACTCTTCCATCCAAAACAGTGGACAGTTGATGGCAGTCCTGAAGAAGAAGGTCATGCTTTAGGAGAGAAGAGATCGAACTTGTTTAGTTGACAAAATATTACTGGGGGTAGGTCACCATCCCATCTTGCATTAAAGATAATTTCTGAAGGAACAGAATGGGGTTGATAGTAAAAATTTGACACCAAACATGTATTACTGTCTCTTCATTCACCAACAGGTACTTACTGACTATGAACTACATGACTGCCTTTGTGCCAGGACCTGGGAATTCCACAGGGACTACAGATAAGACTCTGTTCTCATAGTGATGAAACATCGTGTGCCTTGTTGAGGAAGAGAGAAAATGAACATAAATTACTTACATTGCTTCAGATAGTGATAAATATTATGAAGAAATTAAATCATGACAAGACAGGGTGACACTGGTGATTGAGGAGCAACTGAGGGTGGAAGGTAGCAAATGATGAGAAGAATCGTAGGAGATGAGGTTGGAGAGGGAGGCAAGGGTCTGATGGCAAGCCTTTAATATATTTAAATATAGATCTATGACTAAAATAAATGGGGGAACAATGATGAAAGCATGATGCATAAATATTAGGATACTAACAAAACAGAAATAATTCAAATAAAATTATAGAATATGAGAAAGAAACGGAAGACAGTGGAATAAGCTCACTGATTGCTTGCACAGACAATAATGGAAATCATCAATAATTAACAAGCAAGTTAGTAAGGTATTAAATATGTAAAACAATGGGCTAATGCCATTTAAAGAAGATACATGAACTAGAACAGAAAAGGAAAACTTCTGTGTATATCAAAAGAAAAATCAAAAGATGTCAGAGAAAAGAGAGTACAAGATGTGGAGAAATAAACACAGCAAATATGCAATGGTGCTTATAAATTATGACAAAATAACGTGGTAGAAATTAGTTCAAACCTAATATTGCATTAACATAAGTGAAAGTCGCTCAGTCGTGTCTGACTCTTTTCGACCCCATGGACCATACAGTACACAGAATTCTCCAGGCCAGAATACTGGAGTGGCTAGCTTTTCCCTTCTCCATGGGATCTTACCAACCCAGGAACTGAACCCAGATCTCCCACATTGCAGGCAGATTCTTTACCATCTGAGCCACAGGGGAAGCACTCAATATAGGTGAATGGAGTTAATTCATATTTTAAAAGAAAAGCATTTTCAATTTGGATCTAAAAGCAAAACTAAATGCTAAGACACTCTTTAGGTTAAAAATTAAAGGAAGGGTGATGGCTCAGATGGTAAAGAATCTGCTTGCAGTGCAGAAGATCTGGGTTTAATTTCTGGGCCAGGAAGATCCCCTGGAGAAAGGAATGGCTACCCAATCCAATATCCTTGCCTGGAAAATTCCGTGGACAGAGGAACCTGGTGAGCTACAGTCCATGGGATAGCAGAGTGTCAGACACAACTGAGCAACTAACATTACTACTACTACTAAATGTACAAAACACTAGACAGATGGAAAGCACTTGTCATCCTAATATCAAAAAAAGGAGAATTAAATGTGGAAAAGGACACTTTCAATGCAAACTATTATAATTTGTAATGATTATATTATAGTCATATATATTCTTGAACCAAAACAAAGTAGTGGCTATCTTTACATGTTAAAAGGTATAGGAGAGTCAAGAAGATCTATATATAATCAGACCAAGAATAAGGCACTCCTAATCAATATAAGAGAGCAAACTGACAAAAAATAAGTAGAGCTATAAAGACAAATCAATATAATAAGTTGTATTTTATAAACATATATATTTTTTACACATGAAATTTGTCCTCTTATCATAAAGATGGCATTTTCTCTCAAGTGTATTTGGAATATTACAAAACTTGATAACATATTAGGTTCTAAATATGCATCAGTAAGTTCCATGGGATAGAAATATTTTAATCAACAGTATTTTTTCATAGTAGAGTACATATTATTTTTAAATGTTATAAAGGCTCTTCCATATAGAAATTAATTAAAATGTTAGATTAAATAAATTTGTCAGTGAGATAAAATAATTGCTAGATATTAAACTTCTAAAAGACAATGACAATGTAAACACTACCCATAAGAATTTATGATGTATATTTAAAGTAGTCACAAAAGAAGGGTTTCTGGCACTAAACACTGGTAAGAATTAAGAAATAAAAATAAATGAATAAATTCCCAAATCAGAAGCTAAAAAGGAACAACATATAAATAAATAGAAAACAAGAAAATAATAAGTATATAAACAGAAATCAAGTAGGTAAAATAATTTTAAAGTGTATCCAAAATTAAACAAACAGTATAATTTTTTAAATATTCAAAATAGAGAATTTACAAGAGGGAAACTGCAAGTAAATAAATTTATAAAATGATAAATAATAGTGAACATAAACATTGAAACAGAAGGGAAACAAGTGGGGTTTATACAAACAGATTTGAAAACTTGGATGAGATGGGTAATTTACTAGGAAAATAGTCTACCAAACTGGACCCCATTAGATATGAAAAGCTTAAGCAGACTGTATCAGTCTTGGTCCATTTAGAATGATCTTAGCAATGTCAGAGAATAGCACTGTGCCTTGTAGAATACAAACGCAATCAAAGTCCCTGAAGATTCGATTATGACACAGGAGTGAAATAGGATATAGCCTTGGTTGTGGTATGACCATCAAGCTATATTGCCAATCTAACCAGCTGAAAGCAAAATATTTATGAAAGTATAGAGAAAAGGGCCTAAATTTCTAAGAAGGAAGACCACCAGTTAGTCCTGCAGGTGCCTGAACTAGCACACATTAATTTCCCAACAGGATCATTTGTTAAAGCTAGAACATTGATTGGGAAGAAACAGGATCATGAGACACAAATGGAAAGAAGGAATTTAATGATGTAAATTAATCATTTTCTTTCCCCAGTTTCTCCAGAGCACTTATAAACTGTCTGCCAGCCCTACGATACTTCTTATTTTCAGTAAGGTGTTCTATCAGAGCAAATACTTGGTTACCCAAAGCCATTTCTGGTATTGATATCAAATTACAGATATTCACAGGTACTGTTTATTGGCTTGTTTGCCATGGTATGCAGTAAGCTAACTTTACCACCAGAATTAGTCATTAAAGATTTCAAAGATAGCAAGAAACAGAAATAAAAAGGCTTCATAAACTGAAATCTATACTCACTTAGGGAGAAGGCAATGGCACCCCACTCCAGTACTCTTGCCTGGAAAATCCCATGGATGGAGGAGCCTGGAAGGCTGCAGTCCATGGGGTCGCTGAGGGTTGGACATGACTGAGTGACTTCACTTTCACTTTTCATTTTCATACATTGGAGAAGGAAATGGCACCCCACTCCAGTGTTCTTGCCTAGAGAATCCCAGGGAGAGGGGGGCCTGGTGGGCTGCCGTCTATGGGGTCACACAGAGTCGGACACGTCTGAAGCAACTTAGAAGCAGCAGCAGCATACCCACTTGGAGGAAATAATGGAAGAGACAATCCCATATATAGTAAGAACAAAAAAAGCAATACATGAATAAACCTAATAAAAATATAGTCACTATATATGAGGAGAAATATAAATTCTTTGGAAGAGGTAATAATGAAAATATATCCTTGTTCTTAATTGGAACAACTCAACATCATAAAAATGTCATTCAATTTATTATTATAGTTGTGTCCTACTGAAAATATAAACACTCTTCTTTTTTTTTTTTTTTTTACTATGTAAAGCAAACTCAACCTAGAGTTTACATAGCTCATTATACTACAGTAAACATTGAAAGATAAAAGCTGTGAGCACTGAATAGCCAAAACAGATACTAAAATTTGCTAAAAATCTCCATACGAAAGCTGAGCAGGCATGCATAGACAATCCAGTGGAAGAGAAGATGAATTCCAAAAGTAGATTCATGTAGGTATGAAAATTTAGTATTTGAAAAAAGTAGCATCTCAAGTCATTATGGCAAAAATAGACTCTTTAATAAATGCTTCTTGGGAAAATATTTAGCCTTAAAAATAAAGCAAAGAAAAAAGACAGTAAGAAAAAAAAGAAAGGAAAGGAGGAAGAAAGACAGTAGTTGGGTAGACTCCCAAAGATGTCCATATCTTAATCCCCAGAATCTGTAAATCTTGCCTTATTTGGAAAAATGAACTTTGTAAATGCTCTCAAGTTAAGGATCTTGAGAAGGGAAGATTATCCTGGATTATCCATGTAGCAGTCACAAGGGTACAATCACAAGGGTCACTACATGAGAGACACAGCAGTACTCAAAAATGAAAAATACAATATGATGACGGAAGCAGAGACTGGAGTGATGTGGCTGAAAGCAAATAAATGCCAACATCTTCTGGGAGCTGGAAGAGGAAAAGGAATGGATTTTCCCTTGGAGCCATCAGAAGGAATTGACTTTTCATTACCTTGCTTAGCCCTATAAATACTCATTCTGTACATTGAACCAATACTGAAGGAGAACATACGCATATTTTTAGGACACTTAATTTTCTTACAGTCACAATAAGAAACAAATATAAGAAGTACAGGTAAAAGGGTGAATTCTTCTATAACTCTTTATAGAGAAGGTTTTGTTTTTTTTTAATTATGAATCACATGTTAGAATAACTGCCCCCAAGGATGTCCAAACATAATCCCTGAAATTTGTCAATATGCTACCTTAAGGGACAGAAGGGACTTTGCAGATACTATAAAGGGTAAAATCTTTAAGATGGGAAGAATTCCCTGGATTATCTAGTAAACACAATATAATTACATAAATTCTTAAAAGCAGAGAATCTTTCTCAACTTGATAAGAAAGAGATATAACACTAGAAGAATAAAACATGAAGGAATCAGACCCAACATTTTAGCTTTAAAAGCAGTGGAAGGGATCACAGCCAAAGTATATGAGCAGCCTCTAGAAGCTGGAGATGGAAGGAAAATGGATTCTCCCACACAGCTTTGAGAAAGTAATGCTGTCTTATTAACCCTTTTATTGTACCCAGTGAGATCTACATCAGATTTCTGAATTACAGAGCTATTTTTTAAAAGCAGTGGAAGGGATCACAGCCAAAGTATATGAGCAGCCTCTAGAAGCTGGAGATGGAAGGAAAATGGATTCTCCCACACAGCTTTGAGAAAGTAATGCTGTCTTATTAACCCTTTTATTGTACCCAGTGAGATCTACATCAGATTTCTGAATTACAGAGCTATTAAAAAAAATTGTGTT
Source organism: Oreotragus oreotragus (assembly GCA_006410675.1). NCBI lineage: Eukaryota > Metazoa > Chordata > Mammalia > Artiodactyla > Bovidae > Oreotragus > Oreotragus oreotragus. The sequence goes on from SJYX01000222.1 coordinate 9,812, forward strand.
TTGATTATTTGTTGCAGTATCAACAGAAAACACTCATTGTTATTCAGTCACTAAGTTGTGTCCCACTCTTTGCAATCCTATTAACTGTAGCACACCAGGCTCTTTTTTCCTTCACTATCTCTTGGAGTTTTCTCAAATTTATGTCCATTGAGTCACTGATGATATCTAACTATATCTCATTCTCTGCTGCCTCTTTCTCCTCTTGCCCTAGATCTTTCTCAGCACTGGCATCTTTTCCAATGAGGAATCTCTTTGCACAGGTGGCCAAAGGGTTAGAGCTCCAGCGTCAGTTCTTGCAATGAATGTTCAGTGTTGGTTTCCTTTAGGATTGACTGGTTTGATCTTCTTGCAGTCCAAGGGATTCTCAAGAGTCTTCTCCCAGCACCCCATTTTGAAAGCATTAATTCTTTTGTGCTCAGCCTCCTTTATGATCCAACTCTCACATCTGTACGTCTGACTACTGGAAGAACCATAGCTTTGACTATATGGACCTTTGTTGGCAAAGTGATGTCTCTGCTTTTTTTTAATACACCATCTAGATTTATTATAGTTTTCCTTATAAGGAGCAGGCATCTTTTAATGTCATGGCTGCTGTCACCATCTGCAGTGATTTTGGAGTCCAATAAAATAAAATCTGTCACTGTTTCCATTTTTTATCCTTCTATTTACCATGAAGTGATGGGACCATTTGCCATGATCTTAGTTTTTTTGAATGTTGAGTTTTAAGCCAGCTTTTTCACTCTCCTTTTTTACTCTCATCAAGAGCCTCTTACTTCCTCTTCATTTTCTGCCGTTCAGTTCAGTTCAGTTCAGTCGCTCAGTCACGGTCGACTCTTTGTGACCCATGAACCACAGCACGCCAGGCCTCTCTGTCCATTACTAACTCCCAGAGTCCATCCAAACCCATGTCCATCAAGTTGATGATGCCATCCAACCATCTCATCCTCTGTTGTCCCCTTCTCCTCCTCAATCTTTCCCAGCATCAGGGTCTTTTCCAAAGAATCAGCTCTTCGCATGTGGTGTCCAAAGTATTGGAGCTTCAGCTTCAGCATCAGTCCTATCAATGAACACCCAGGACTGATCTCCTTTAGGATGGACTGGTTGGATCTCCTTGCAGTCCAAGGGACTCTCAAGAGTCTTAGCCAACACAACTCAAAGCATCAGTTCTTCGGCACTCAGCTTTCTTTATAGTCCAACTCTCACATCCATACATGACCACTGGAAAAACCATAGCCTTAACTAGACTGACCTTGTTGACAAAGTAATGTCTCTGCTTTTCAATATGCTGTCTAGGTTGGTCATAATTTTCCTTTCAATGAGTAAATGTCTTTTAATTTCCTGGCTGCAATCACCATCTGCAGGGATTTTTGAGCCCAGAAAAATAAAGTCAGCCACTGTTTCCCCATCTTTTTGCCATGAAGTGATGGGACTGGATGCCATGACCTGAGTTTTATGAATGTTGAGTTTCACGCCAACTTTTTCACTCTCCTCTTTCACTTTCATCAAGAGGCTCTTTAGCTCCTCTTCACTTTCTGCCATAAGGGTGGTGTCATATGCATATCTGAGGTTATTGATATTCCTCCCAGCAATCTTCATTCCAGCTTATGCTTTTTCAAGCCCAGCATTTCTTATGATGTACTCTGCATATAAGTTAAATAAGCAGGGTGATAATATACAGATGTGTCGTATTCCTTTCCCAATTTTGAACCAGTCAGTTTTTCCATGTCCAGTTCTAACTGTTGTTTCTTAACCAGCATATAGGTTTCTCAGGCTACAGGTAAGGTGACCTGATACATATGTAATTCATAATCCAGATGACATAGAAGATTGACACAACTAGACTCATAAAAATTTAAAAAGTAAATTTGCTGCACATAACCAGAAACTTCAATAAACGTATTAAACAGTGTAAGAAAATATTTTAATATGTATCAGATATGAAGAACTAAGATTCCTAACATGTGATGGATTCTTACAATCTGAGGAAAACAAGACAAAAACCCAGTTACAAAAACAGACAAAAGACAAAAGAGTTCAGGAAAAATATCTAATTAAGGATCTTAAACATAATAAGATAAAAGCAAAATAAACCTACATTGAGAGGACAGTTTCTGCTTCTAGAGAAATGAAATAGACATACTTTACTCTTTTCCTGTAAAACTGAAAGCCCTGGTGTATGTGTGTGCTCAGTCCTGTCTGACTCTTCACCACCTGATGGACTGTAGCCCGCCAGGCTCCTCTGTCCATTAAATTTTCCAGGCAAGAATATTGAAGTAGTTTGCCATTTCCTCTTCCAGGGGATCTTCCCGATCCAGGGGTGGAACCCACTTCTCTTTCATCTTTGGCATTTATAAGTAGATTCTTTACCACTGCCACCTGGGAAGCCCTCGAAAGCCCTGGACATTATAAATAAAACAGACATAAGACTCAGAAGTGTTGAAAGATGGCTGACTGGCTAGGAGCCTCCAGACCCAAGAAAGAACACAGTAGTAAATTCCTTTGTCTTCCTTTTTGACTAATGTATCTCAGAGTTGTGGCTGAAGGAGCTGGTAACCCAGAAAAACAGTGCACACAGACAAAAATGACCCCAAAAAAGCCTGTTCTCTGTAACCAGATTCCCAGAAAGGTGAAGTGTAACAAAACAAGCACTCTACTCAAGGTAAACATCACAGATAAACCTGTGACCTGACATTTCCCCAAGTTAGCAAATGTTGAAAGGGGAGCCTAGACTTCCACTGTTTCCAGGGGAGCCAAAGCTTCCACTTCCTACCTGCTCCAGTGAAGCATTTCAAGCCCTTTGTTGGGAAGGTATAAGAGATCTGGTAAGGAGCTAGAACAATGTCACCACTGGAGGTAAAGAGTCCCCAACCTCACTCTTGTGTCAGGAGAAACTGATCAATGAAGGTCTCAATATGTTGAGTAGTGATGAGTCCCCATCCCCCCACCCCACCCCCTGCAGCCTGGGAGGTATCAGTGAACTTTCATTCAGCAGTAATGAGGAGCATCCCACTCAGGTGTCAACAGAGCTGGAATACTAGAGCAGAGAGAAGCAAGCCAGCTAAAGCAGAAAATTTAATAAGACATAGAAAAGTTTAAATAACATCATAGCATGATACTCAAACTTCTAACTTTCAGTTATCATTAAGAATCAGGAAGATCTCAACCTAAGGGGGAAAACAAAGACAAATGGAAATAACAGGGATAGTAAAATTATCTGACATCTAAAACAGCCGTTATAAGAATGCTTCAATGAGAAATTATGAACACACGAGAAACAACCATATAGAACGTCTCAGCACACAGATAAGAAATATTAAGCAGAACTTGAATGGTGGAAATGTTAGCATTGAAAAATGTACTAGCTTAACAGCACAATGGAGAGGAGAGAGGAAAGAATCAGTTAACTGGAAGATATAAGAGCAGAATAGTAGAAAGAAAATGACATAAAAAGGAAGAAGCAGAGCCTCAGGGCTGTGTGAGAGGATAATAAAAGAGCAAGTTTTTTTATGAAACACAAAGGAGAGGATAAAGAGGGGAACTGAAAAATATTCAAAGAATGGTTGCGAACTTCCCAATTTAGCAAAAGAGATAAAGATTCAGGTATGAAAAACTCAGCAAACAACAAAGAATTTCACACAAAGAAACACCATAGGTGAAATTCTAAAAGCTAAAGACAAAAATTCTTGAAAGCAGCAAGAAAAATTGCCATTAGAGAAAAGAAATCTGAATGACAAGGTATTTCTTTAGAAACTGTGGAGTCCAGAAGGAAATGACAAAACATTTTTTTCAAGTTTTGAAAGAACTGTCAAGAATTCTGTATCTGACAAAAATGTCCTTGAGGAATTCAGGGGAAATTAAGACATTCTCAGAAGAACAAAACAGATTATTTGTGATCAGCAGACCTTTATTAAAAGAATGACTAGGGGCCTCCCTGGTGGTCTGGTGGTTAATATTCTGCAGGGGGATACTAGGGGCACAGGCTCCATCCTGATCAGGGGACTGAGAGAGGTACTCTAAACAGAAAGTGAATGATAAGAAATCTTGGATCATAGAAGAAAAGAATGAAGTAAAAACAAAAAGGTAAGTATGGTAGACTTTCTCTTGTTGAGTTTTTAGATTATTTTTGATTATTGAATAAAAATGTATAATAATACTGAAAGTGATTCTCAAAGAATGTAGAAGAAATATTAAAGGCAATTAAATTATAAATGTGTGAGGGTAAATGGATGTAAAGGGGGGAAGTTTTTATAATTTATGCAAACTAGTAATATTATGACATTAATAGACTGTGAAAAAGTTATGTTGTTGTTTAGTCACTCAGTCGTGTCTTACTGTTTTGTGACCCCATGGACTGTAGCCTGTCAGGCTCCTCTGTTCATGGGATTTTCCAGGCAGGAATACCACAACAGATTGCGATTTCCTTCTTCAGGCATCTTCTCAACCTAAGGATGGAACCCTGGTCTCTTGCATTGGCAAACAGATTCTTTACCACTGAACCATCACTTCCTTGGGTATTCTGTAGTGATAAAAGTGTCATAGCAACAAGAAAATATCACAGTTCTAAGACAAACAAGAGAGCTGCACAATATGTATAGCAAACCTGATAGAAGAGATAGAAAATTAAGGTTGGAGACTTCAACACCTGTGTCTCAACAAGAATTACTTGGACAGAAAATCAACCAGGATATACAAGAATTTAACAACACCATCAAACTGGCATGCTGCAGTCCATGGGGTCTCAGAGTTGGACGTGACTGAGCAACTGAACTGACTGAACTGATCAACCAACAGGATCAAATAAGATCCTGTTTTATAGACTATTTTATAGTCTATAAATTTTATAGACTATTTCTTCCATCAACAGTAGAATTCACCTTCTTTTCTAGTGTCTACAGAAGAGGAGCTTGGCTGGCTACAGAGCCAGACATGACTGAGCGAATAAGAAAAAGCAACAGAAGATTTATGGCCATAAAATAATCTTCGAGAAAATTAAAAGAATTGATATCACACAAAGTATTTACCAACCACTATAAAATCAAGCCAGAAAGCAATAAGAAATAAGATGAAAAGCTGTAAACACTTGGAAAATGAACAACATATTTCTAAATGACTATTTTGTTAAAATCTAATATTGGAAAATTGCAAACAAATTGACTGATTGGAAATGAAAATACAATATGGCAAAATATGTGAGACATAGCTAAAGCAGCATTGAAAAGAAAATTTATAGCCCTAACATGCATACTGCTGCTACAGCTTAGTTGTTTCAGTCTTGTCTGACTCTGTGCAATCTTATGGACTGTAACCAGGCTCTTCTATCCATGGAATTCTCCAGGCAGGAACACTGGAATGGATTGTCATGCCAGGCTCCAGGGGTTCTTCACAACCCAGGGATCAAACCCAAGTCTTCTGTATTGCTGGCAGATTCTTTACCACTGAGCCCCTTGGGGAAGCCCAACATGCATACTACATATTAGAAAAGTGGAAAAATCTCAAATCAATAATCCAAGTCTCTAGCTCAAGAACTTTGAATACCAAAATAAACCCATTGCAAGCATAATGAAGGAAAGGATAAAGGTAAGACTAGAAATCAATAAAATAAAATAGAAACAAACATATCAGAAAAATGATAAATTATCCGATCCCTGTGTACACGCAACATAATTGTCTAAGAAAAAAATCTAAAGGAATCTATAAAAATATCCCAGGAATTTGTAAGTTTATCATATTAACAAGATACAAACGAAACAAAGTCAATGGTATTTCTATGTACTACCAATTTAATTGTGGACATCAGAATTAAAATGCCATTTATGCAATGGCACCCCACCCCAGTACTCTTGCCTGGAAAATCCAACGGACGGAGTAGCCTGGTGGGCTGCAGTCCATGGGGTCACTAACAGTCGGACAGACTGAGCGACTTCACTTTCACTTTTCTCTTTCATGCAATGGAGAAGGAAATGGCAACCCACTCCAGTGTTCTTGCCTGGAGAATCCCAGGGATGGGGGAGCCTGGTGGGCTGCCGTCTATGGGGTCACACAGAGTTGGACACGACTGAAGTGACAGCAGCAGCAGCATGATTTCTTAAAAGACAAAATATTGAGGTGTAAATAAAGAAAAAAAAAACCATGTACAGGACTTTTTAAAAAATTTTTTATTTTTACTTTATTTTGCTTTACAATACTGTAACGGTTTTGCCGTACATTGACATAAATCAGACACGGGTGTACATGAGTTTCCAATCCTGAACCCCCCTCCCACCTCCCACCCCATATCATCTCTCTGGATCATTCCTGTCCACCAGCCCCANTCTATGGGGTCACACAGAGTCGGACACGACTGAAGTGACAGCAGCAGCAGCAGCAGCCTTTATCTAAAACCTAAATGCTGTAACAGTATTAATATAATGATACACCACCTATATCTCTGTTGCATGTTTATTAATTTGGAAGAAAAAAGGATTTCAAGATTATGGCTATTTATTTCAGATTAAAACAAAAAGGTCCATATCTGTGAAATGCAGCAAGTAGAAATATTGATAGAATGCAAATTATATTACTATCTCTGGCTGTAGAATCCTTTGAGTATTAACATTGTAATGAGTGCTAGGTCAAATAATGCTTACAGATAAGAGTATGGCCAATTTTATACCCTCCCTCCCTAGAAAAGTTTGTATTTTTCTGGAAACAACAAAATGAACATGAGAAAACAAAAACCATTATACATAACAATAACCAACAATTGGGAATATTTTACTAGGTATGGCATACTGTGGACTTTAGCATGATATCAAGCATTTGAGAGCTTGTCATGCAATTTGGGTATTTAAAATAAAAATAACAAAAGACTTCTCAAAAAATGATTCCTGACTTTTTCCATATGTTTAATTAATTCTAAAGAGGAAAATGTTTAGGTAACAAATTATATGTTACAGAATTTTCCCATTGGTATCTATTAAAATTTAAAGTGTATATTCTGTGCAGAAAATAGGTTAAATACCCCTTAAAATTATATTTCAGAAGTGCATAAAATAATTGATTTTAATACTTCAGAGATAAGCTTATCTCTTTCACAGTAAAACTTGTAGCTAATATAAGATATATTGAAGGTTTGAATGTAAAAATCACATTTTTAGGAAGTGTATTATATAGTCTTTGCCTTATTTTTACTAAATACATGTATGAAATGATGGCAGAAAGTTGCTGTTTTATAGTTTTGCTCCTTAGTATTTTGTATAATTTTCTAATTAATCTTTGGCAGTTTCTATACTCTTGGAAAGTATAAATTTATAGCAAGTTTACAGAGGAAAATTTTAAAACATAGTAAAAAGCTTAAAAAGCTGATGTAGTAATCATACTTCTAGTGTATACTTTTACTTCTAATCATACTTTTAATGTAGTAATCATACTTCTAGGAATTTTCCTAAGTCATTGTCTATGTACATACATAAAGATATGTGTAGAAAGATGTTCATTACAGTGTTGTTCATATAGTGAATAATGGGAAATGGTATAAAATCTTATTTTAGGAACATCCTGGTTCAGTCAAATNAAAAGCTGATGTAGTAATCATACTTCTAATGTATACTTTTACTTCTAATCATACTTTTAATGTAGTAATCATACTTCTAGGAATTTTCCTAAGTCATTGTCTATGTACATACATAAAGATATGTGTAGAAAGATGTTCATTACAGTGTTGTTCATATAGTGAATAATGGGAAATGGTATAAAATCTTATTTTAGGAACATCCTGGTTCAGTCAAATATGTCATGTCCATATGATAAAAGTCTATTCTATTCTGTTTTATACCTTTGATGAATACTAAAGAATATGAAAACATGTTCTATTTATCTTATATATACACATAAAGTTACAAAACTATGCAAAATATTTCATAGTCTCCACATTTTTACAGTGAGTGTGTATTATTTTTCAATCAAAAAAGGTTATTTACAGAATGATCATGTAAAATGTTGAACATTTATTCCAGTTTTAGAAAAATAATATTCTGGTTTATTAAGAAGTTCTGAAGAAATAAGTTGAATTCAGCAATGTAATGCCAAGAACAGAACCATCAAACTACTTGAAGTATGTTGGTTAGTTCCCTACTGATGTGTGGTATTTACCACCTGTGTTTAATTTACAATAAACAACTTATGCCAAGAAAGAGAAATTATAAATTTCAAGGAAATTAAGACATAGTGTAATATTTGTGGTTCTGGAATGTATACATATTGTGGTTTCATAAAACATTAAACATTATTTGCAAGGAATCCATTTAACCACATGTAAAGCAATAATAAAAAATATTCATATAATATGAAATTTGGTAATCTTTAACCAAACTATTACCTATATTTATTGCTTAGAATTTGTAATTTGAATTATAATCAGTGATTATTTTATATGTTTCAGATTCAAATCCTAATGATTTCTTCTTCCCTCTTGGCAGTTCAGCCTTTTCTATTTAAATAACTACCTTGAGGATGTTAAATGGATTCTTTTTCTTGGAAAATGTCTGTCTTACAAATTATGTTATTTAGAGAATTATGATTTGATGTTTAAACTAGAATGTTTTCCAATAAACTGTCTTACTTCTGTATTTTAAAAGTAGTTTGAGAAGTGTAGAATATGGGTTTGTCAATAGACTTGGGTTCTACTAAGAAAATATGTACTCTGTCTTGACTCAATAAACTCATACTTAGTATGGTTCAGCTTCTTCATATTTACTTTTGTTCATATTAGAAAACAATTAGCTTACTAAACAAATTTGAGTATTTGGGGGTGGGGACTGGGGTGATCCTCTCTGAATCTTTCTCATTTGACTAAGAATTATAGGAT
>SJYX01000224.1:11750-26956 GCA_006410675.1 Oreotragus oreotragus
CCGCCTAGTCAAGGCTATGGTTTTTCCTGTGGTCATGTATGGATGTGAAAGTTGGACTGTGAAGAAAGCTGAGCGCCAAAGAATCGATGCTTTTGAACTGTGGTGTTGGAGAAGACTCTTGAGAGTCCCTTGGACTGCAAGGAGATCCAACCAGTCCATTCTGAAGGAGATCAACCCTGGGATTTCTTTGGAAGGAATGATGCTAAAGCTGAAACTCCAGTACTTTGGCCACCTCATCCAAAGAGTTGACTCATTGGAAAAGACTCTGATGCTGGGAGGGATTAAGGGCAGGAGGAGAAGGGGATGACAGAGGATGTAGTGGCTGGATGGCATCACGGACTCGATGGATGTGAGTCTGAGTGAACTCCGGGAGATGGTGATGGACAGGGAGGCCTGGCGTGCTGCGATTCATGGGGTCGCAAAGAGTCGGACACGATTGAGCGACTGAACTGAACTGAACTGATAAAATGAAACCTATGGAATTTTATTAAATAACATTTTAACTTTTAGCCTGTTAGGCATCGTGAACTACTGTAAACATGACTGCATGGTTTAGCAATTCAGATATTTATTCAGACTGGCTCTCAAGTCATGGGATTCCATTGTGTGAACTCAGAGGTATGCTCTGGTAAAGATGTTACAGCAGGTAAATCATGACCTAGGACTAGGCTTATTAGCATGTTACTATAAAATCCTAAAATGGGATTCAAGGCTAGTTTTCCAGGAGGGCTCTGAGGATCTGAGTTGCTGTACCTTAGTAGGTAGAATGACCCCAAAGATGAATGCACTATTTGGCACCTGTAAATACTCACTATGTGGTAAAAGGTACTCTGCTGATGTAATTAGTGTACAGATCTGGATTGTCTGTCTAATCCTGTGAACCTTGCTCTGGTGAGCATCAAAGAGAAATGACAGAAGAGGGAAAAAGGAGAGATTCCGAGCGTGAGGATTCAGTGTGTTGTTGCTGGCTCTGAGAAGTAGAGCCAGGGAGACCCCTGTGCAAGGACCAGAGAGAGGCCTCTAGGAGCTCAGGGCAGGTTCCAGGTGACACAAGCAAGGAAATGGGTCCCCTAGTCACACAGCTGCAGGAACCAGACTCTGCCAACAACCTGGATGCACTTGGAAGCATCTTCTCTCCCAGTGCCTCCACAGGGAACACAGCTCCGCCTGTGCCTTCATTTCTGGCCTCATAAGTCTCTAAGCAGAGGATCCAGCTGAGCCATGCTTTCTCTGCACTCCTAACCTGTGGCAGTGTGAGATGATCAGTGGGTGTTCTCTTAAGCTTCTCAGTGGGTCGTGATTTGCTAGGGCAGAAATACAAAAGCAATACACACTCCTAGTCGAATACAGCTGCAATCCCTTGATTCATTCAACAGCANAAAAAAAAAAAAAAAAAAAAAAAAAGTCCTTTTCATCATAGGGGATTTAAAAAAAAAAAAAAAAGTAGGAAATCAAGAAATGCCTGGTGTTACAGGCAAATTTGGCCTTGGAGTACAAAATGAAGAAGGGAAAAGGCTAACAGAATTTTGCCAAGAGAACACACTGGTCATAGAAAACATCTATTTCTAACAACACAAGAGACTATTCTACCCATGGACATCATCAAATGGTCAATACTGAAATCAGATAAATTATATTCTTTGCAGCTGAGTATAGAGAAGTTCTTTGGAAGGAATGATCCTAAAGCTGAAACTCCAATACTTTGGCCATCTCATGTGAAGAGTTGACTCATTGGAAAAGACTCTGATGCTGGCAGGGATAGGGGGCAGTAGGAGAAGGGGACAACAGAGGATGAGATGGCTGGATGGCATCATGGACTCGATGGACGTGAGTCTGAGTGAACTCTGGGAGGTGGTGATGGACAGGGAGGCCTGGCATGCTGATAAAGCTGAAACTCCAATACTTTGGCCATCTCATGTGAAGAGCTGACTCATTGGAAAAGACTCTGATGCTGGCAGGGATAGGGGGCAGTAGGAGAAGGGGACAACAGAGGATGAGATGGCTGGATGGCATCATGGACTCGATGGACGTGAATCTGAGTGAAGTCTGGGAGGTGGTGATGGACAGGGAGGCCTGGCATGCTGCAGTTCATGGAGTCACAAAGAGTCGGACACGACTGAGTGACTGAACTGAACTGAACTGAACTGATAGAGAAGTTCTACACCATTAGCAAAAATAACACTGGGAGCTGATTGTGGCTCAAATCACCAACTCCTCACTTCAAAATGCAGGCTTAAATTGAAGAAAGTAGGGAAAACCACCAGGCCATTCTTGTATGACCTGAATCAAATCCTTTATGATTATACAGTGGAGGTGATGAATTGATTCAAGGGACTAGATCTGATAAACAGAGTACCTGAAGAACTATGGACAGAAGCTAGTAACATGTTACAGAAAGCACTGACCCAAATAATCCTAAAGAAAACATAATGCAAGAAGGCAAAGCAGTTGTCTGAGGAGGCTTTATAAATAGCTGAGGAAACAAGAAAAGCACCAGACAAGGAAGAAAGAGAAAGATATACTCAGTTGAATCCATAATTCCAGAGAATAGCAAGGAGAGATAAGAAAGCCTTCTAAAGTGAACAACTCAAAGAAATAGAGGAAAACAATAGAATGGGAAAGACTAGAGATCTTTTCAAGAAACTTGGAGATGTTAAGGGAACATTTCATGCAAATATGGGCAAGATAAAGAACAGAAGTAGCAAGGACCTAACAGAGGCAGAAAAAATTAAGAAGAGGTGGCAAAATACACGAAAGAACTATACACAAAAGATTTTAATGATCCAGATAACCACAATGATATGGCCACTCACTTAGAGCCAGACATCTTGGAGTGTGAAGTCAAGTGGGCCTTAGGAAGCATTACTATGAACAAAGCTAGTGGAAGTGATGGGATTCCAGTTGAGCTACTTCAAATCCTAAAAGATGATGCTGTTAATGTATGCCCAATATGCCAGCAAATTTGGAAAACNGAGCCAGACATCTTGGAGTGTGAAGTCAAGTGGGCCTTAGGAAGCATTACTATGAACAAAGCTAGTGGAAGTGATGGGATTCCAGTTGAGCTACTTCAAATCCTAAAAGATGATGCTGTTAATGTATGCCCAATATGCCAGCAAATTTGGAAAACTCAGCAGTGATCCCAGGACTGGAAAATGTCAGTTTTCATTCCCATCCCAAAGAAAGGCAGAGTCACAGAATGTTCAAACTATTGGACAATTGTGCTCTTTCCCATGCTAGTAAATTTATATGCAAAATCCTTCAAGTTAAGCTTTAACAGTACATCTACTGAGAGCTTCGAGATGTATAAGCTGGGTATAGAAAAGGTAGAGGAACCAGAAATCAAATTGTCAACATCCATTGTATCATAGAGAAAGCAAGGGAATTTCAGAAAAACATCTGCTTCATTGACTACTAGAAAGTCTTTGACCGTATGGATCACAACTAGCTGTGGGAAATTTTTGAAGAGATGGGAATACAAGACCATCTTATCTGTCTCCTCAAAAACTTTTATGTGGGTCAGAAGCAACAGTTAGAACCTTACATGGAACTTACTGGTTCAAAACTGGAAAATGAGTATGACAAGGCTATATACTGTCACACAGTTTATATAACTTATATGCAGTGTATATCATGTAAGATGCTCGGCTGGATGAGTTGTAAGCTGTAATCAAGATTGCTGGGGGAAATATAAAAAATCTCAGATATGTAGATGAAACCGTTCTAATGGCAGAAAGATATGAGGAATTTAAGAGCCTATTTATGAGAGTGAAATAGGAGAGTGAAAAAGCTGGCTTATAATTCAACATTAAAATAATTAGATCATGGCATCTGGTACCATCATTTCATGTTAAATAGAAGCAATGCAAATATATATGTACACTATGTATGCTCTTATTGTTATTTTTTTCTATGAGTGTGTAGAGATGAGGAATAAAATGATAATGTTACTTGATTCCACAAACTTGAATCATGCCAAGGACTTATAGGTTCACTATCAAGGTAAAAGCTAGCACGATGAAAAAGACAAAAATAATGTCTTTTAGTATCATGAAAATTGTTGTCATTGTAGTCTTATGGAATTTTCTCTGAGCTGCCTAGAAGTCTGTAGACACACTTTAAAAACTACATATCTGTGTAACCATTTTATGTTACCTTCTTTGATAATAATCTTAGAGAAGAAATCTTAACCTTAACCAAGTGCTGAGGACGCTTGTTGTTTCCAGAAAGGAGACAGTGTTATAGATGATATATTGACAGAAAAATCTAGGTTTGAATTCTAGCCAAGGAACTTAGTAGATCTATGACTATAGGTAAAGTATTAAATCTTATCTGTTGCTTTTCCCTCATCACTAAGACAAATTTTAAGGGATTATATGAGACTAAAATGACTAAAAGGCAAAATGATAGGATATCAAAAGAGAATCTCCCCAGGTCGTTAGGTGCCCAATATGATACTGGAGATCAGTGGAGAAATAACTCCAGAAAGAATGAAGGGATGGAGCCAGAGCAAAAACAATACCCAGTTGTGCATGTGACTGGTGATAGAAGCAAGATCCGATGCTGTAAAGAACAATATTGCATAGGAACCTGGAATGTCAGGTCCATGAATCAAGGCAAATTGGAAGTGGTCAAACAAGAGATGGCAAGGGTGAACGTCGACATTCTAGGAATCAGCGAACTAAAATGGACTGGAATGGGTGAATTTAACTCAGATGACCATTATATCTACTACTGTGGGCAGGAATCCCTCAGAAGAAATGGAGTAGCCATCATGGTCAACAAAAGAGTCCGAAATGCAGTACTTGGATGCAATCTCAAAAACNCTTTTTTTTTTTTTTAAGTGAAACAGGTTAAGTGCTTATTAGGAAAAAGGGTATGTGTGGATAGACACACACAGGCGAACTCAGAGAGAGTCGCCACATATTTACTATCTGCAACAGTCCCTGAGTGTTAGGAATTCAGGAGCATCTTAGCTGGTTGGTGTTTGCTCAGGGTTCCCAGAAAGTTGTTATCAAAACGTGGGCCAGGATTTCAGGCATCTGGAAACTTGAGCGTTGCCGGGGTGTTATGTTATTTTTTCAGTGCCAACAAGCCCCTTATTAGTACTTACAAAGAAAAGTCTAGTCTCTATGTCTGCAGTTGTTAAAAGTTTAGGTTTTCAGAATAAACCTAACAAGTATTTGCTAAAGGAGGCTTGGACTCCTAATTTGTTCTGAAGATTTCTGCTACAAGTCCCTTCCTAAGGGGAGTGCCTTCTCTTTGGATTTTCCTTGTCCTCCCTCAGGCAGCCTTTTTTTTCCCCCCTCCCCTGGGTTCTGTCTTTGTTCCCTTAAAGTTGCCTCCTCATCCGCCTCCTGTGGGTCAGTGCAAGCATGTTGATGGCCCTGAGTCATGGTGCCGAAAAGATAGTTGCCTCAGTGGAGCTTTGCCCAGAAGACAGGCATTAGTCACAGTTGAAAATAATGAAATAATGATTGCTGGTGTGTCTTAAAAAAAAAAAGTGCTAAGAGGATACTTGTTGTTCTGTCACTAAGCCGTGTCCGACTCTTGCACCCCCATAGGCTGCAGCACGCCAGCCTTCCCTGTCCTTCGCTGTCTCCCTGAGTTTACTCAGACTCATGTCTGTTGAGTCAGTGATGCCTTCCAGCCATCTATAGGAGACTCTAACAGGATCTCACCCAGTTTGTGATTTGTTTGCTCAATTCTTTCCCCTTTGTATTTTGGAGGAAGAATAACCTATCCTTGGGGTTTTGCTCAAAAATGTTTTCCCTCGGGGGCATAAATGTGGAAGCTGTTCTACACGCCACCGCATGTAACATTTTGTACGTCCTCCCTGACTGCAGATGTTCAGGGGATGTGGTGTGGTACAGTAGAGTATTCTCATTTATTTTATGGAAAAAAGAAAAAGCTTAGGTTCATTTTAAACTGTGAAGTTCTTGTCTTTCTCACTATCCATTTTTTTTTTTTCCCCATCTTCTTGGCTTCCCAAAAAGTGCTCTATAGGTTTTCTTGCTTATCCTTTTTCTCCTTTTCTTTCTCCACCAAATCTTTGCAGAGATGTTTCATATAGTGTTGGGAATATAACATTTTCCTTTTCTGAGCTTCTTCTGTTTTGAGTCTTATTTCTAAATTGAGACAGAAAAACTGAAGCTCTCATGAAGAGAGTATCAGGTATGGAAAACTGAAGGAGAGTGGAGAAGACAGCTCTAAGTTAGCCACCTTCTGCATCTTTTCCTGTCTCTGCTGTCTTCCTATGTCTGAGCCAAGAGGAGTCTTCCCTGGGCGCCCATAACATTAGGAAGCCATTGACAGGGTCCCAGGGAGCCTTTCTAATCTGTATCTTTGTCCACCTCCAAATATTGTCCCCTGTAACAGGGGAGAATTCTGAAGAGAGAGACTGTTACTACGATAAACCTTACACACAATTTCAAATAAAATAGGCACTAATTTGTGTTTTATTTTTTTTTCCTTTTTATTACTACACATGCAAGTATTTTGTAAAGGCTTTCTTCTGATTAATCATCACTTCTCTCTCTCCCACCTCTCTTTTTCTTCATAAATTCAAGTAAATTTTTACATCTGTGAGCACTTTTTTTAAAAACTTTTAATTTTGTATTGGAGTAGAAGTGTGCGCATGTGCACACACACACACACACAGAGCTGATTGACAAATACTGTTGTTTCCGGTGAATAGTGAAGGGACTCCGCCACACATATACATGTATCCCTTCGCCCCTAAACTGCCCTCCCATCCAGGATGCCACCTAACATCGAGCAGAGCTCCACGTGCTGTACGAGAGGTCTTTGTTTGGTCTCCATTATCAGTACAGCGGCATGTACACGTCAGTCCCCAATTCCCCGACTGTCCCTTCTCGCTGTCCTCCTCTCAGCACCCGTCGGCTGTTCTCTCGGTCTCTTAGTCTCTTTCTGTTCTGCAGGTTCATTTGTATCATTTCTTTTTAGATTCCAGATATAAGGCGTGTCATGTGATACTTCTCCTCCTCTGTCCTACTTCACTGACTATGACAATCTCTGGGTCCGTCTGTGTTGCTGCAAATGGCATTATGTCGTTCGTTTTAATGACTCAGTGATATCCGCTTCTATGTATGTTCCACATCTTCTTTATCCATTCCCCCACGAGTGTTTTTGGATTTCAAACCCCCATAGCGAGGGACTGATTATCTTCTCATTACAGCATAATTTTCCTGAGGAAGTCCCAAGAAAGCAAAGCATCAGCTGAATCAAGAGTATATGCACCCTTTAGACTGGCATTCGTACTGGCCAGCCAGGGAAGCGTGACAGTAAAGCGGCGTGGGGGAGGGGGAATGCTTTCTTCAGGGATGACGCTGCCTTGATCATTGTGGTGTGGATCCCAGGCAAGGCCCCAGTGTCTCACTGAGCTGCCTTTGCCTTCACATACACCAGTGTAAATTAGATTAATTTCCATAGCACGTCTTCTTTGACCTTGAACTTTCGCACTCTGCCTCTAAAATGTCACTTGTGTAACACATTAGGCTGTAGGACCCTTCTGAACTCACTACCACCACCTCTTCAAACCTCCAAAAGTTTCCCAAATATTATCCTCCTGTTATCTTTTTTTTCCCCACATTCTCTTTGCAAGTGACTGTGGTTATCTTTCTTGGTCTCTGTTTTATGTTCCTTTTTGAGAAAGGATTTAAGCATATATGTTCAGGGAAGAGAGAGAGAATGAGTGAATAAGCAGAAATCTGGACAATAAGTGAGGTTGAAGGCACTTAGGATATTAAAGTTCATCCTGCCTGTTCCCATTTCACCTGCCCTATGTGTTGATAGCATTTGCTTTTATGCAGCATGTTGTCTGAAATGGTTGCTGTTAAACCTGTCAGGCCTCAAGTGATCATTCATTGTATTCAGAGAGAAGTCCAATTAAACTAGGGTCACCTACCTTGGATTTTCCAGAATTTCTGTATAAACTAGAATCTTTAAAAGAGAAAAAATATTTACGATCTTTGCCACAGTATTGTGCCTGTTTTAATAATTTATTTGCATCATTTCTGAATGCTACACAGTTATGTTTTTGAGGTACTTCTCATCAAAGCATCATAACTAACAATGTTTTCCAATGTGTACATTCTGGCAACTGTTTATAATTTCTTTTTAAAAGAAGTCAATTAGATTCTGTGAGGTTTTCGGCTTAAAATTCCTGTGCAGAAGTTTTTCCATATTATTAAAAACAAACAAAAACATGGCAACAGCTCTTAACTTTCTTTGCAGATACCTATGTTTTTCTTATTCTAATTTGATGTTTTCCCCCTAATATTTTCTTAGGTGCAGAGAGAGCTAGCAGCTGTTATTGCTTTGAAAGCAAGGAAGTCTGGTGAGTAGTCTTTCGTGGGGCTGGAGGAAGATTCTGATTCTTTGGGGATGTTTCACATGTCATGTGATTGTGAGCAGTTGAATGTATCCTGGGAAGATTTGGTCCAGAAAGCATATCTCCATTTGTTTTAAAAATTATTTATTCTCCTGTCAAAATAGCACAGTCATATATACAGTTCTTTCAGATTTCACTGCCTGGCTTTATTTCATGCTTCAAGGAAAAAAGAAATTCAAAATTAAAAATGTGTTTGCAGCCCACTGCAAGCATGGATCTAGGTACCCAGCAAAAGAAAGCAAACCACTTTACATTCCTTGTCATAATGACAGAGGAAAATAGATAATGTAATGGTGGTCTCTGTTTTATATTTCTCATCTCAAAGTGGCTTCTTAAAAAAATAATTGAATTGTCTAATAACATTTCATGGCAAGCGTGTTTCATAGGAACTGATGGTATGGATGGATCCAATTCCTAATACCTTAGGAAGCAATCTGTGAATATAATAAGTGGAAAGGAAAAGGGAGCTCTCAGCTACATCTTGAGGAGAGAAAGCCATGTTTTGCTGAAATTCAGCATGAAACAGACGCTCAGTGAGGTAGAGAACACTTGCTTTGAAAAGAAGAGTAGCAGAGGACCCTCGTTGTTCAGAGGAGGTCCGTGCTGAATGGGATGGCAAACAGAGGGGAGGCGCTTCATGGAGAATGTTAAACTAGGGTAGGACTTTTCAGGTGGAAGCACTATGACAAAATCAGAGAGTTGCCAAGGTTTGAAGAAATGCCTGGAACAGAGATGTCTTCAGAACAGAAGTCATACATTTTGCATCCTCCTTTTGCTAGTTAGAAACGAAAACTTTGCTTTTCTTTCGGTGACTTTTGGGATCAAACGCACCTTATTGTGTTTGTACTTTGTCTTTGTTGATTTTGCTGTTGTAGAGGATGCAGAGCCCGGATACTATGAAGGTGGTGGGGAAGAAACATGAGGCACAGTGATGTGGATCCGCAGAGCCCAGGCAGTGGGCATGGCATCAGATCGTGGATATTTGCATAGGTGGCAGCCAAGAGGGAGAAGGGACACCAGTGTACAGGTTGTAGGCAGGGAGTCTTAGAAATAAATTGTGCTAGAGCTGATGTAGTTTCCTACAACCGTAAGGAGACAAAATTTACAGTCTGTGTGAGTTGGGATGATAGTGCCTTGGAAGATAGATTTATTTTTTAAGTTTTAGAAAAAGTTGGAAAAATAATAAAATACATATACTCTGTCGTTGCTGGAGCAAAACAGAGCAAGTAAATAGAGATGGGGCTGAAGAAGGAGGTGGTTGCTAATTTACACAGTGTGGGCTGGGCAGGCCCCTTGAGCAAAGACCTGAAGTCACTGAGGGGTGAGCCCCGTGGATGTCCAGGCAAGAGCATTGGACAGAGGTGTGCAAAATGTGTGTAGAGAACAGCAAGGAAGTGAAAGTGGCTGGAGCCAAGTGAACAGGGCAGAAAGAGGTAGATTCCAGATGTCAGGCTAAGAAGTGTGAACTCTCTAGGGGTGAAGAGAAATGAGGAAGCGTAAGCAAGACACACACAGTGGACTGTGCAGAGTCAAGGACTGGTAAGAAGTTGACTGTTTTGCCATAAGGTTAACATCTCTATTTTCCTTACTTATTTCATCCGTGGAGCTTGGAATGTCAAGACAACATGAGGAACTTCTCAGGGACAGAGTGAAGCACAAATATATCAAGGATGGGGACATAAATTCATAGTTTTATTTTGTCAAGTTCCATGAAAACCCCTATTGGTAATTTTTAAACTGTATTGAACTTATAGGTCATTAGATAAATTGGCACTTTGGAGATAAGCATTTCCATTCATGAATCTAGGGTTTCATTCCACTTTTTCCATATCTTCAGTACTGTCTTAACAATGTCTCCTTAAAGCTTTGTTCATTTTTTTGCTTACTGTATTCTTTGGTGCCTTTGGTTACTGATTTTTTTTGGCTACTGGTATTTTTAGCTTTTTTTTAAAGTGAAGGTTTCTGTCTTTGTCTTTCATGACACTTTTTCTTGAAATAAACTTTACCTTTTAGAGTAGTTTCAATTCACAGAACAATTGAGCAGAAAGTACACAGTTCCAATATACCCTATGTCCCCACATGCCCTGCTCCCTTACTGCGAGCATCTCAGAGGGGTATATCTGTTCTAATCGATAGCCTATGTTGACACATCGTTGTCACCCACTGTCTGCAGTTTAGGGTTCACTCTTGGTACTGCCCATTTTATGGGCCTGGACTCATGGCTAATAACATGTGTTTATCACTATGGTATCACACAGAATCACTTCACTGCCATTCTGCTCTACCTGTTTATGCCTCCCTCCCCTCCCCCATTTTCTGGCAGTCACTTATGTTATTGTCCCCATACTACTACTAAGTCGCTTCAGTCGTGTCCAACTCTGTGCAACCCCATAGACGGCAGCCCACCAGGCTCCCCCGTCCCTGGGATTCTCCAGGCAAGAACACTGGAGCGGGTTGCCATTTCCTTCTCCAGTGCATGAAAGAGAAAAGTGAAAGTCGCTCAGTCATGTTTGACTCTCAGCAACCCCATGGACTGCACCCTACCAGGCTCCTCTGTCCATGGGGTTTTCCAGGCAAGAGTGCTGGAGTGGGGTGCCATCGCCACAGTTTTGCCTTTTCCAGAACATCACATGGTTGGAATCATAGAGTAGACAGTCTTTTCAGATTGGCTTTGTTCAGTCAGTAATAGGCATTCAGAGTCCATCCATGTCTTCTACCGACGACTTGATGACTCATTTCTTCCTGGCTCAGAATAATACTCCGTTGTCTGGATGTACCACAGTTTTTGTGTCCGTTCACCTGCCAAAGGACATCTTGATTGCTTCCAGGTTTTGGCAGTTACTGCTGCTAAGCCACCTCAGTCGTGTCCGACTCTGTGTGACCCCATAGACGGCAGCCCACCAGGCTCCCCCATCCCTGGGATTCTCCAGGCAAGAACACTGGAGTGGGTTGCCATTTCCTTCTCCAATGCATGAAAGAGAAAAATGAAAGTGAAGTCGCTCAGTCTGTCCAACTGTTAGCGACCCCATGGACTGCAGCCCACCAGGCTACCCTGTCCATTGGATTTTCCAGGCAAGAGTACTGGGGTTACAGATGTTATAAATAAACCTTCTATAAGCATCTGTGTGTATGTTTGTATACAGTTTTCATCTACAGACACGTAATGCACACATAGTTTTCAGCTGCTTTGGGTGAGTAGCAAAGAGTGTGATTTCTGGAGCGTGTGGTAAGAAGAGTATGTTGAGTTTTGTAAGAAGCTGCTTCCGGTAACTACCTTCCCGAGTGGCTGTACTCTTTGCGTTCCCACGAGCAGTGGATGAGAGTTCCTGTTGCTCTGTATCTTCACCAGCATTTGTTGTCAGTGTTTCAGATTTGGTTGTTTTAGTCTGCATTTTCCTGATGGCATGTGATCTGGAATATCTTTCCATGTGCTTACTTGTTATCTCTATATCTTCTTTCATGAGGTGTCTGTTAAAGTCTTTGATCCATTTTTCAGTCAGCTTGCTTGTTTTCTTGTTGAGTCTTAGGAGTTCTGTATATATTTTTGATGATTGTCCTTTTTCAGATATATTTTGCAGGTGTTTTCTCCCAGTCTCTGGCTTGTATTCTCATTCTCTTCACATTGTCTTTGAAAGAGCAGAGATTTTTAATTTTAATAAAGTCAAGCTTTTCTTCTCTTTTGGATCCTGCCTTTGGTGTTATAGCTAAAAAGTCATATCACACACAAGATCATCTAGGTTTTCTTCTGTTACATCCTAGAGATTTGATCATTTTGCGTTACATTTAAGTCTGTGATCCATTTTGAGTTCATTTTTATGTTTTGCGTTACATTTAAGTCTGTGATCCATTTTGAGTTCATTTTTATGAACAGTGTTAGGTCTGCATTTGGGTTCTTTTATGTGTGTGTATGTGTATGTCTAGTCGTTCCAGCAGCATTCATTGAAAACAGTATCCTCCTTCCATTTTATTGCCTTCCCTTCTTTGCCAAAGGTCGCTTGTCTGTATTTGTGTGGGTTTGTCTGGGCTCTCTGTTCTCTTCCATTGACCTACTAGTCTGTGCTTTGGCCAGTGCCACACTGTTGGATTACTGTAACTTTACAGGACGTGCTGGTAGGGCACTGTCAGCCTTCCAGCCTTTTCTCCCTCAACGTTGTTTTAGCTATTCTGGGTCTTTTCCCTCTCCATATATACTTTGAATCAGTTTGTTGATCCACATCTGTTATCTTTTCTAATTGTTTATTTTTCCTGTATGAGAACTTTTGTTTTTGTGCCTCTCAAAAGTGTTGAACTTAAATGAATTCTAATAGCTAGTTTTGAAATTACCTTGGGTTTTCTTTATAGGCAAATATAGTGTCTATCAACTATGACTATTTTATCTCTGTCTTACCAGCCCAAGTAACGCTCCTTTTTTCCCCTCATGGTATTTCATTAGCTAGGGTCCTGTGATATATAAATTGAATAATAAAAAAGATAGTTGGCATTCTTACTTTGTCCCTGACAAAATCAAAGAAGTTTTCTGACTAGAAAAATAGGATAAGCAAAGAAGATCATTTTTAGAGAAAAATAGACTTTTCTGTGCCACATTCCCCAAACCACAACAAATTTGGGAAGCAGTCTAAGGGCAAAAATAACGAACAAGGTGATATTGCAATATTCAAAGAATCCAAGCATGGACTTCAGGAGATACCCACGTGATTCATCCCACACTGCTGCTGCTTGATTTGGCATTGAGAGCAGATGAAAAATAATAGCAGCAAAGTATGAGAACTAGCTCATAATTATTGCTTTTATTCCTTTATCAGATTCTAACTGAGCACGTGCTCTAGGGCATTGATGGTACAGTGGTGAGCAAGGACAAATGCGGCTCCCTGCTGTTTTAAAATCACAATGTTTATTTCATAGGTAAATAAACGTGAATAAGTCAATGGCTGTCTGAAAAAGGATAATGTATTACTATGTAGTTAGGAGGTGATAAAATGAACTATTAAACACAGCCTTAATTAAACAGAATTTTAGCTGCAGAATGGTGCTTTCTGTATACTCATTTAAAAAAAAACTTTTGATTTTTTTAAGGTAGAATAAACAGAAACTAGTATACTTCTAATAAAAAAAAGTATTGAAATAATAGTTGGCACATCTGGGGCTTAACAAAAGGAATTGATTGCCTTAATATCTGTCCTGCAGTAGAACTGTTAATTAGGGCTCAGGTTGGTCATGCCAGATTTATATCTCTCTGTGAAGGGTTGTTAAAACAAGAACTAGTATAAAGAAAGAGTTTTTTGCTTTCAGCTCTCCATACAAACAGAAATAAAAGTAATTGCCAATTGATAGATTATAGATGATTCAAGGATCTAGCTTTGTAAAAAATCTATTTTGTTGTAATTTCCTAAGAAGCCATTAGGATGTGGCTTTAAACAGTTTTCTCCTCTGAATGCTAACCTTAGTGAATATGAATAGCATTTTAAGGCTTCACACGGTTTTAAGATGTTAACACAGATATCTTTTTTGTTGAATTGCTAATTCTACTGCTAATTGTTAGAGTCTTAGGAGACATTTTCTTCCCCCTTTCAAGGGAATCCACAGACAAAGCATGTTTAGCTCTCAGTAGTGTTAGATTAGATGAAATTTGTGCTATGGTGGGGTTTTATTTCTGGAAAGCCAGAAATCTCATATTGGTAAACCTCTTTGGCAGTTTTTATATTTCACTCTCTCTCCTAGTCCATACCTAGTTAAGTGTTTTAAAACTAAGTATCGAGAATATTAATGTTTGGAAAACACAGAAGAGGTTCTAGNGTTTTATTTCTGGAAAGCCAGAAATCTCATATTGGTAAACCTCTTTGGCAGTTTTTATATTTCACTCTCTCTCCTAGTCCATACCTAGTTAAGTGTTTTAAAACTAAGTATCGAGAATATTAATGTTTGGAAAACACAGAAGAGGTTCTAGGCTCTGTTTGTACCATTAAATGTCTTTGTGACTTTGGTAAAGGGATTCCAATTTGTATTGTATCATGAGGGGGTGGGTACAGAATGTAGGAACCTTCATGATTCCTTCCAGCTCCAGTATTTAATTATAATAGTGAGTATTTTCATTAATTTCTTTCATTATCCTTAATGGAGTCACAACCTTGGGAATGTTTTATTCAGGACTCTTAGGGACAAGTGAGAGAAAAATAAACTGAAAACCACAAGGGGACTTTATTGGCTCAGGGTATCTGTGGAGCTAATCAGTCTCAGCAGGAGAGAACCTCTTTCCTGGTAAGGCCCATGGAAGTCTCGGTAGGGGCTTTGCTGGGAGGATGGAATGCCCATCTCTGGAGCAGTGGAAGCTTGGATGGCGGGCAGGATACAGAAGTTAAGTCCCACGAATTGAGGCTGGGGCAGGTGTGGCTCCCCAGAGAAAACCAGCAGGAGAGGGATGGCTACTGGGGCAGAGTGCTCACCACAGGAGGAATTACTTGTATTGTCTGAATCTCGTGATTCAGAGAGGATTTCGAGGGAAATGTCGTGCCTGAGAATACACAGGTTAAGAAGGCTGCAGCCAATGCAAACCCAGGGTTTCCAACATCCAGTCTCTGGTTTTGCTAGCTACGCTGTGTCCCCTCCCTTGTTGTTATGGGGAGTAAAGATTTGGTTTATGGAAAGGCATTCACGTTTTCTACTTTTGTTTCTGGAAATGGAAAAGAATCTAGTGAAAACTTAAAATGTTTAAGCAGTAAATAGCAGCAATTTCCCCCCTCGTTTTCAAATAAATTAGCCAGGGATTCAGGTTAATGTGTTATTTTTGTACCAAGATATT